>OX336343.1:19820379-20368345 GCA_946902875.1 Nematopogon swammerdamellus | reverse complement strand
CGGATATCCTAACACTAACAAATCATAAAAAAAATCAAAAAGTAAGGGGTTCCCATACATGAAACGTGTTTTGTTCCACTTTTTTTTCTATTTTGCTCTATCCTAAAAACGGTAATACCTACATACAAACTTGGTGTGTTATAGCGCAAACTCTAAAGTGTGAGTCGAGCTCGCGCCAAGAATCCCGAACGTGTTTGGTAAATCTCTCAAGCACCGGACGACCCAGTGGACTGTTGTAGGTGGTAAACTTTAATTTGTGTAGCCTACTGGGTTGGTACCACGGTACTGGATCAGGGTTGCCAGGTGTCCACGTTTACCGTGGACAGTGCATGTTTTCGATGCTCTGTCCACCGTAAAAAGTATAAGCAACATGGACTAAGTAAGAAGTGTCCTTGTTTTTTTTTATTTTGGCGCACACACTCAAGCGATTATTCAAATATTGTTGAAAGCAGTTTATTGAAGGTGATTTAAAATATAAAAAATCTGAAATACGTTATAATAAGTTATAATAAGTTATAATAATTATAAGTTATAAAGTTATAATAGTTATAATAAGTTATAATAATTATAAGTTATAAAGTTATAATAGTTATAATAAGTTATAATAATTATAAGTTATAAAGTTATAATAGTTATAATAAGTTATAATAAGTTATTTATTTATATTTCCTTACTGCCTCCGTATTGGTGATTATAATAAAAGGGTCACCCAAAAGATCATAGGAATTTTTCGAACAAGTCTAGCCAGAAAAATCAAAGGGGGGACTCTTTGGTGAAAAATGCCCACCTTATTTATCTGGGCTACCTGGCGACCCTGTACTGGATGCAAGATGGCCGCTTATCAGCCTCGGATGGTCCAGTATAGCCAGCAATGCAAAGGTCTCCAGCATGGCTTCGAACTTCTCGGAGGTGATATTGGTTGGTCGGAGCATGTTCATGGGCCCCTCTGACTGAATAAAAAAATATAATAAGTATTTGTAGATATAAATTGCGCATATCTTCAATATTAAAGTGATGTAGGCGTTCCGTGTTTTTGTAGTGCGTATTTGGCGAGTTTTAAGATGTATTGTCTCAGTTGACACTAGGTGCTCACACGCATATGAAAATGAGTTGGACACATACAAGGTGACGGTCTACTTACATTCGATTCGGAAATGCTCAGATGAAAATCTGTTCAGAATTCACACACTTTGTCAATGTTAACAGAATTAAATCAAAATACCTATACCTATTTTACTATAGTTCGTAAAATATGGCATACGATACGATCGAATGTCCAGTCATATGTAAGGGATGGTCATGGAGTAAGTTACTTTGTTTCATGAGATAATGCGTTTGTAGACTTTAAGTATGACACTAAAACTAAATTGAATATTTTTTGCAATATTTTCCGTATGTATTTAAGTTCCTTCATAACTCTTTAACCGATCATTTAAATTCGATTAAACTTAGTACAAGCCCATTTAACTATACGTGACACAGGATCTAGGCTAAATAAAATTCAGTTCCGGTTAAACTGAGATGTGGCTCTTATAAAAACAGAATTGTTCCGTGTGCCGAAATAAGGGTACGGTAGCGGTCTTACTTAATTTCTTCTTTTTAAATACGAATTTCACGCGAGAGAAGCCGCAGGCAAAAGTTTGTAGACTCAATAAATAAATAAATGTTGCAATCGATTCAGATTGAGATACAGTTCGGTTTAAATATAACCAGTATACAAAGCAGCACATAAATGTCTACCCGGGATCCATCTTATTGCTCCAACATCGGGGAATATTGTAACTCAGACAGAACAGCAATCTGAAGTGCGTTTAGTGCAAAGACCCCGTACCAAACTAGATAGACGCTTAGGCTCTGCGCTTGCTCCTCCAAAAGGAATATGAACTTATAAAGGAATATGATTGGCCCAGCGCGCACAAGCGAGCAGCGGTAAGAGGAAGCGATGCATAAGACCTTAATGTGTTCAAAAGTCGGCAAGTGCGAGTTGGGCTCGCGCACCGAGGGTTCCGTATCATCAGCATCACTCAATATATTTGTATTATGTATGTACAAAAACAATAAAATTGTTTTGGAAAATCACGAACGCCTAAATAAACACTACAGCAATGGTTTGACTGTGCGGCATTCGTGAAGTTTAAATATACAAAAATATATTTCTTATGTGACATAACGACATATTATCTACAATTTTCGGATTTTTTTCTTTACTTGTGATGTGAGACCTTGCTTCTTGCCAAATTTCATTACTCCAGGTCAACGGTAAGTACCCTATAGGTTTTGATTTCATTTGAGTGAGTTTGCAAGTATTAACATTTGGCATATCTTTTGATTATATTGATTTAGAAGCTTTCATTTTATATAACTCGAAGGGATCGCAGACGTTAGTATTTCATATTAATTTCAATTTGATATCTTGACTCGTTACTGAGAAAAAGGGTCTTGACACAGAAAACAATCAAATTTTTTTTATATCATATAACTACAAATTTACAATTTTTGAATTTTTTCCTTTACGTGTGCTATTAGGCCTTGCTTCTTACCAAATTTTATGATTCTAGGTTGACGGGAAATACCCTATAGGTTTTGATTTGATTGTAGTGAGTTTGCGAGATGAAATCTGACATAGATGGCCGTATCTTTTGATTGCGTTGATTTAGAAGCTTACATTTTCTACACCTTAAAGAAATCGTAGATCTTAGTATTTCATATTAATTTCAATTTGTTATCTTGATCCATTCCTGAGAAAAAGGGTCCTTGACATACAAAACAAAATATTTTTTTTTAATGTCAATAACTACAATTTTACAATTTTCGGATTTTTTCCTTTACTTGTGCTGTTAGACCTTGCTTCTTACCAAATTTTATGATTCTATGTTAACAGGAAATACCCTATAGGTTTTGATTTGATTTGAGTGAGTTTGCAAGTATGAAATCTGACATAGATGGCTATATCTTTTGATTGCGTTGATTTAGAAGCTTTAATATTCTACGCCTTAAAGGGATCGTAGATCTTAGTATTTCGTATTAATTTCAATTTGTTATCTTGATCCCTTCCTGAGAAAAAGAACCTTGACATACAAAACAAACAAAACATTTTTTTAATGTCATTTAACTATAAATTTACAATTTTCGATTTTTTCCTTTACTTGTGCTGTGAGACCTTGCTTTTTACCAAGTTTCATGATTCTAGATTAACGGGAAGTAGTCTATAGGTTTTGATTTGATTTGGCGGTAGCAAAATATGTCACTTAAATGGGCGTATCTAGTGATTTCGTTGATTTAGAAGCTTGCATTTTCTACACCTCAAAGGGTTCGCAGACCTTAGTATTTGATATTAATTTCAACGTGATACCTCTACCCGTTCCTGAGAAAAAAGGTCTTGACAGACAGACAGACAAACGGACAACAAAGTGATCCTATAAGGGTTCCGTTTTTTCCTCCTTTGAGGTACGGAACCCTAAAAAGGCACAAATAGTTTTCTCGCCGTCTTTCTCCGCTCTACGAGGATTGTCGGTGTTGCAAGCAAGGAAGAGGGGATGCCGGAGTTTTGCTTGGAGCATGATTGTCGAGAAAATACTTATCGAGCACCGCTTCTATCTAGTTTCGTACGGTCTTTGATTTAGTGCAAAGAATTGAAAATATTAGAAGCAATATCAGCTAACAGCTAGATCAGCTGAAAAGTAGCTTTATAATATGATGTGTACAAAGGCTAAATTACAAAAAAAAACCCTTAAAAAGTATAAAAAATATTTCCGTTACTTACTCAAAGGAGTCGGAGGACCGTTAAGTAAATAAAATACAAAAAATCAGAGCTGCGTGGGAGTTTACTTAACCGGATAGAACAAATTGTGGCAAATTCACGCCCCCCTTGAATGACCCGAGACTGTACGTTGGGAGGAAATATGTAGGTACTATTAACGTTAACACCGTGTACATAGGAACATTTACATATTTATTGTTTATTGTATAATTTCATCCATAGGTAGGTAACCTACGCTTGGACATCTCGAAAATTCCGCCGTCAGGAAGAACTGACAAACAAACTTCGCAAGTTACCTTATAAGTATTATATTATAGTAACTTACAAATAATTAACCCATACTACCGCTCACAAGAGCATTCATATTTACAGCATAAACATGAATACTGAAGAATCTGACCACTCTGCCTATTTACATTACCTATATATATCTTGTGTATAGTGCCATCGTCAATTTGATACTTAAATATATCAAGTCAATTCAACAACAATTAGTAAAAGTTTATTACAAAGAAATGTAATAAATAAGTAAATTAGAAGATAAAATAACAGCTATATCTATTTGACTTCCCTTTGTCTAGCTAGTGCATCGACATCCCGCTTCTGTTATTGATTTCGTTTATGATAGCAACGTTACATAATGATATGCGTATGAAAACATCAATCAAACGCATCGAGCGAATCGTAAATGCAACGCTGAACCTCGCCTAAGTTATGGAGTTCAACAAATATTTAGATTTTAGAAGCACTCGTTCTAATTTCGGAAATACGGGGTAGGTATAATACACGGCCGCTTTAACTTAGAACACTAACGTCGAGTTCCAGATGTCAAACATTATGTAATTAATTTCATAAGTCATTTGCGTTTCTCGAATATCGAGTACGCCACCCTATCGCCACTTCATACAACTCAAAATCTAAGTATTTAACGATAAATAAAACGGATACGTGCCTACTGTACACATTAAAATCCTTTGATCTGACAATGTAACTAATGCCAGTTTTCTTTCACTACCTCCAGTCACTGATTTGATTACACTACCTACTAGATTCCAAATTCCAATTTTTTTTTATTGTTGAGAAGGATAGTAACAATTTCATTTTCTTAAGTCTAGGTTAGTGTCACAAAACGTTTCGAAAAAAAAGAGGAGAAAAGTAGACATAGAAAACAAACCACATTTGACAAATGTCCCGAGTGACCACTGGGCTTTCGCCTGTGTCGGTGCACCTGAGTACTTTACAACAACAACTTAGTCCATTGATGAGCCAATACATCATTCCATGTCATCCAACATGTCACCGATCAAATCAGCTTATAAGCTGCGTTCCCAGTCACTAATGCCCGTGTTGTAGGGCTCATGATCGTCTTATGTCCGCCAATGCGGTAATAAGGAGTGTTTGCGCATTCATAGCGTCAGATGGTTTTTAAAGCTATTTTCTCGTGATGGCAATTATTGTCAATGTACAGCACTGTAGTTACAGGCACTGGGAAATGTATAGTATGGCAAAGAATAAATAATTACTTTTAAATTAAAAATAGTAATAATAATAATTTGCATTTTATATTAGAATGTTTTGGTTGTTTTAACATTGAAAATGTTTTTTCGATCGCTCCGGTAGGGCCCCATTTTCGCTGAAAGTGTGTTTGCCCCGTGGTATATAGTGGTTTAGGGCCACGAGGACGTATGAGGGCTCAAAAGACGCAGAATTTCAATGAGATGGTGAAAAATTTTTTTGGAAAAGTCGAAAACTTTTTTCGAAAATTGAAAAAAACCAAAAAAAACTTGATTTTTTAACACCTTCCCTCGGAATATCTTCGATATCTCCTGAACGAGGTCGAAAATCGAAAAACTGAGAGACATGTCTAGAGATATTGAGACGGGAAACATTTTATGTCATTACACTTTTTTCGATATTGGTGACGGTTGAGGCTGTAGAGGTGCCCTTAGCCGCGAGTTTTGCACGGCGCGAGGTGCGATATCACGCGGCGGGCGGCTCGCGTGCGGCCACGAGGACGTATGAGAGCTCAAAAGACGCGGAATTCGAAGGGATTTAAGATGATGTAAAAATATTTTGGAAAAGTTGGTTTTGAAAAAAATTATTGGTTTGAATTTTTTTTTTTTTGGAAATCGAAAAAAAATTTAAATTTTCGACCGAAAAATTACGCGTTCATTTGAATCAAGGAAATGTCAGAACTGTGCGCGTTGACACTCTGTTAGATTTTACTAATTTAATGTTACAATTTTGCTCGATCGCTTCAGTAGGGCCCCATGTTAGATTTCACTAATTTAATATTAAAAAAAATTCGATCGCTTCAGTAGGGCCCTATTTTCGCTGAAAGTGTTACAGTCCCGTGGAACTTCGCAGGTTTGAGATACGAGGATCTATTAGGACTCAAAAGACGCGGAATTCTAAGGGCTTTAAGATGGTACGACGCCTTAGGTTGTAGAGGTACCTAGGCGGCGCACATGCGCCGCCTAGGTACCTCTACAACCTATGGCGTCGCAGGTTCGAGGTACGAGGGCCCACCAGGGCTCAAAAGACGGTGGAATTCGAAGGGCTACAATATGCCGTAAAAATGTTACAAACATTTTTTTTTTTAATATTACAAACATTTTTTTTTAATCATTTATTCGTAGCGGATAGTCAATAATAGCTAGGTTCATTTTCAATGTCCCTTCAAGTCGTGGTTGCACGGGATCTGTGAATTTTTTTTATGGATCTCAAATCAAATCAAATCAAAATATATTTATTGCACTTGAAATTTTTTTTGCAAAAGGTACGCCTTTACACCGTAGGCGTTCTCCCCCAGCCAACCTTTGGGTTATTATGAACAAGTGTGGAGTGGCAGAGAAGAAATAAATGAATGATGATAAAATATAGACATATGATTTAAACAAATAATAAAACACAATTACAAATAAATGGAGAAATATACATATATATATATATATATATAAATATATGCAATATATATTATATATAAACATACATACTTATAAATAACATATACAGGGAAGGTAACAATAGACTCTAAAACATTTATCTACATGCACACTAATGAATAAAGTTTGTAAGCTTGGATGTAGGAGGTTATCTCCGAAAATACTCATCCGACTTTAAAAAATATTTGACCAATATTTAGAATAGACCTTCAAGAGCTAGTTAATAATTCTGAAGTTCCAAAAAGTGAGTCAGAACACGCTTTTTAAACACAAATACTGTGAGGATGTCGTGTCTGAAGAAATAAATATACCTATTTGAATTGATTTGATTTGACTTGATTGCATGTGAAGGCACCCACACTTGTTTCGTGACATGTTTCGTCGCGTTTTGCCTCATCTGGAGTATTTAGCTCGGTGCCTCCGGTTAAGTCTAGTCCAACAGTTATTTGTCGGTTAAATTTACATTTGTCATACATTTTACTGACGGCCCTGACGGCTACCTAATTTCTCCGAAGATGCTGAAATCGATCGATACTTAGTGTAGAAGAAAACGTTCTCTCGATGGTGTGACTGCATAGTAGGACCGCGGACAACCTCTTTATCATCACTGATGATACCTGAAGTAGGTAGGTACCATATCCGACAATATTTACCCGAGTGTGTAATGCTCAGTTAGCGAGCATCGTGCGTGCGTGATGCAAACTAAGAGATAAGGGCTTGCAAGATAAATTATTAAGACGAGACAGAGGTTATTTTTCTCCATACAAAATCGTCTTTCGCGATTTATGTTTTCCCAGCCTTGACCGATTTTTATAATTCCGTTTTTTATTGTAATAAGGACAGTCAAATCTAGGTAAAACAACAGATAGGTCTGTTGTTTTGTTTGGAATAAATATACCAAAGCTAAAAATTGGTTTTTCAAACGAAAAATTGTGAATTTAACAATTCACATTTTTATTCATATCATGAAGTTCATTAGGCTTTATTGAATCAAATAGAGACTGCAATACTTTGTTCAAATACCTAACATGCTATCACGAAATCAAATAGAGACAGCCATACTTTGTTCAAATACCTAACATGATATCACGAAATCAAATAGAGGCAGCAATACTTTGTTCAAACACCCAGTGTTTCTTTCAGGTACTTCTCCGGGGGGGGGGGGGGGGGGAGGGAGGGGCGCCGCCCCCCCGGAGCAAGTCCACTGCCCCGCCGGAGAAAATCAGAAATAAATAAGCCCTATCCGTAATCATTATGGGGGGCTCAATGATTCGGGGGGCCTCCCCCCCGAATCATTGAGACGCCCCCCCCCGGAGAAATTTTTCTGAACGAAACACTGCAAATACCTAACATGCTATCACGAAATCAAACAGAGACAGCAATACTTTGTTCAAATACCTAACATGCTATCACGAAATCAAATAGAGACAGCAATACTTTGTTCAAATACCTAACATGCTATCACGGCTCAGCACTACCAAACATCTGTTTCTTCCGATTGACATTTCTCGCAAACCACTATGAACTTTATTAGAAAATAGATGGCTTTTTAGAAGATATACTGGGAGAGGTGCAGTGGGACAATTCTAAGTATCGGACCCTCGCGGCACATAATATCGTACATAACATAACACAGACAACGTTTTAAACATTATTAATTAAGTTTTCTGGACAACACAGAAAACTTCGCTCAAACGAACAATGACGCAATATTCGTATATTTTGTTAGCGATGCATTTGTTATCAAATGGCGCCAAACAGGCAACACTTCGGTATTCAGTGAACTGTGGTTTAGCCAAGCTTCGAACCACCGTTCGACTCAATAGTAGATTGGATAGAATCAACCACGGACTAATAGTCAGACGAACCGACGTTGATTGCTCTAAAAAAAATCGACCGCATTTGTTACGATCCTGTACACAACATATAACGCATTAGATGACTTCATAACATTTTTAAATTGGAAAACTGTATGACACATAGACAGAGCCAGACACATAGTTATAGTCAAGCTATAGTAGTAGCGTGATATTTATTCAGTCATTAGCATCTTCAAACGGCTAAATTGACTCGGAGCGCAGACAGAAGTGTGAGAAGTAAATATGGGTACCTGTGAGGAGGCATGATTCACTCACTACAGACTCCGCAGCATTGGTCGCAGAGACACTGAACGCCATTGGGCTGAGTTGACCTAATACTCTTTTCAACGGACTTCAAAAGGAGGAGGTTCTTAATTCGACGTATGTTTTTGTATGTTTGTTACGCGATTACTCCGTGAATTGTGGACCGATTTTGAAAGCTCTTTTTTTATTTGGTATGTCATACTTCAGAGGTGGTCCCGTATAAATTTTATCGAAAATGATTGAGCGGTTTTTGAAAAATCAACAAAAAACTATGGTATGGCAAACCGGGCGGGTTAAACCCTACCACCGAGTAAGGTAAGAAGGGAAGGAACCTACAGTTTTACGTGGACTCCGAACCACGATCAGCCTCCTTCCAAAATTCCTCTATATATAGTGCCAATATAGTGTCTCGGAGTCGGATGGAATGGGTGGACGGACGGACAGACGGACATGACGAAATTATAAGGGTTGTTGTTCTTCTTGATACGACGTTTGAAGAATCCCAGGTTGAAGTAGCCGGTAAACACTCAGCGACAGACAGTTTCACACACTCCATCGCTATGGACAGAGAAACGACTTTGAGAAACTCAAACCCTAAATCTACTGGGCTAGTCCATGCATTTTTCAAATTAGATTTTCATCTTTTCCAGTGAACATTTGAACCTACAACATGCGATTTAATTCTTCGAAGAATATAAACACTACGTGCCGTAGTAAATAGCAGGTCGACCTTCAACATAGTACGTGAATGAGTTATCAGACAAGAATCCGAGGTGCTCGTATTATGTATGACTAACGCCATACATTTCGCTCTAACTGATGTAGTCGCCGATCCTATGAGATCGGAAGTACTGATTACTATGACGAATATATCCGGTACTTTAAAATTATCTCATTCTAAGAAACTTCGGAAGCGATGGATTGTTAGGAGAAAATATAATTATGGGGTAGTTAGGAAACACATAACAATCACGTTGGACTCACGATATTAAGTTAGATAGAACTGACAAATTAAAGTGGAAGCTTAATTAACTAAATAAGAAGATACAAATTAGGCGACTGCCAGATTGTCAAACAAAATGTGACTAAAACAAAACATCTCCACTCTCTGCTTCTTATAAAAGGGAACGTCTGTCTGTATGTATGTTTGAGGTAAACTCCGGAACCACTGAACAGATTCTGATGTGGTTTGCACCAATGTAAAGAGTACTTCTTGAGGCTCACTATAGGCACCATCACGATAAATAGCAATAGGGCCGAGCAGTATCAAAGAAAGTATAGTATGGACGGAATTTAGTGTCGAATGTAGCGCCGGATGGAGAGGGGAGGTGTAGGAGGGGAGGAGGCGATGGAGGAAAGGAGGGGGAGGGAGGAAAAGGGAAGGGGAGGGACAGAGAGAGAGAGAATATTCGAGTAATATATGAATAACTTTGCGTGCGTTACGACCGTTTTTCAATATGGTAGAGACAACGCATCTCCACGTGGTACGTTCCTGGAACACCCGGCATCCCCGATTCCTCTTTCATACAAATCTTGTTTAATAAAATTTATAAAGCAGAGTATTAATAATATTGTAAATAAAAAGTGGTCAAGAGCGAGTCAGACTAGCACAAATTATGGTTCCATACTAAAACAAAAATATGTTTTTTCTCCGAAAATATAACATTGTCGAAAAAAACCTCCAGTTTTCCTGTAATCTGTGGCTTAATATCTACTAACCATATGAAAGGGGGCGTTGGGGGGGAACTGTAATTTTTTTTGAACATTTTTAGCTATTATTTTTTAAACAAAACAAAACACGGTTCTTCACGAGCTATGTGTATATATGTGTGGTATATATATTTTTTTAGCTATAAGTATCATTAAGACCAGTGTCAGTTTCCATAAAAAAAAAACCATTAAACTTAAAATTGTACAAACAATATTTTTAGAATCCTTGCAATAGGTTTTTTTTATGGAAGCTTATAACTGACATGATACATCACCTACAACGTCCGTGATGTCAGCCCATAACACCGGGTGAACTAGGTGCCATGTCAGTGCTTCCCCCTTTGATCGTGCCGGCTACACTGAATTGGTCGGAAAACACAAACTATTTACATAGCCGTTTCGACCGACGTTTAATTCAGTGCGGTGGTACCAACCCGGGCGGGTTAAACCCTACCACCAAGTAAGATTAGGAGGGCAGGGACCTACAGTTTTACGAGGAATCCGAACCTCGGTCAGCCTCCAACGGTCAGCGGTCACCCATCCATGTACTGACCGCACCCAGCGTTGCTTAACATTCAATAGCGACAGTTGACTGTCTGCCACACTGAGCTATCGAGGCTGACAAGACGAGAGGTATGTTAGTTTAAACTTTTTTTTTTAAATTGGTGATCCATATTAATGTAAAATAAATTGTATCTAGTTTTTAACTAGCGATTTATGTGCGCGTCATCAAGGTCTATCATTATGCCAAATTTTAAGTTTCTACGTTACTTAGTTTTCGAGAAAAACCTCTGTGACAGACGGACGGATACCGGAGTGATCTTATAATGGTTTCGTTTTTCCTTTTAAGGTACGGAACCATAAAAGCAATTATATTGATAAAAGTTTACCTATGTAGGTACAATATGTAGATAAGGTTAAACCATTTATGAAAATTGACCACCAGTTGAAAGTCATCATAATTTATTAAGACAATAACGTACAAAACCTACACAAAGGAAGTGAGCTACATCCAGGAACGGTTGTTAGACATACGGAACGGAATGAAGTTTCCTTCCTTACAGTGCAAGAGATTTCTATCATTCTCCATGCACTGCTGGGCACAACGTCACATTTGTTCTAGCATTTGTTACCTATATTTCGAATAATTTCAAGGAATTTTAGCGGTGAAATCGATAAGTAGTGTGCGATTCAACGTGCACGAACGCATGAGATACACAGGACGAAAATATCGCTTGCGATATTGATAGCTAAGCCAGATAAGCTCATTTCGAGAATCGATAATGAAACAAAACATACAATATAGCATCAAACTTCATAATGCGAACTAAAATTGTTAGATTGATACCTAGAAATTGAATATTGCTAAACACATTTTGCAGAACAACCTCACGTCTTCCTTCTTTAAACTATGATATTAGTTTACATGGGGTGTAAATGCGGACTTAAAGAGATTCCAGACAACCCTTCGATGTTCGAGAGTCGCGTGCAGTGAAATATAAGTAGGTGGTTGGTAGCAAAAGACTTGGGTGTGAAAATTGGAAATAAAAATAATAAAATGGTTGCTCATTTGATGGACTCTTTCTATCTTCCCGCATGCTTTACTAAAATAGTCGATGAAAATACTCTGGAGATAGAAAAACAAATTTCTTACATAATTTCCACTGGATTTATTTGCACTTTAATGGGCGTAAGATGGCCACATAGCAGCCTCGGTTTCGTTCTCCTGGATAGGCAGGGCAGCAATCCAAAGGGAAATCTCCGGTATGGCACCTTCTCATTCTCGGAGGGGATATTTGCTGGTCGGAGCATGTTCCCTGGCTCCTCTGACTCAGCCATTCATACCGGATACACATAAATTTCAGAAAAAAATTATCTGGTCCGGATCGCATTGGAACATCGAGATTAAAAGTCCGACGCCACTATATTACCATTAAAGGCGCTACATCAAATGTCAACTTTTTGACTTAATTTTTCATTTCTGGCCTAGTATTTCTTCCCATCGAATTCACAAACAACCTCCGTACATTACAGGTCTTAAACATCCTGATTCTGGTCCTCTACCGCACGGGTTACAATGGGGAGTTCCTCGGCGTCGGCGGCACCTGGAACCTGAACGAGGAGAAGAATCCAGACGCCGAGATCGTGGCGTCTGGCGTCATCGTGGGCTACCTCATCTACACTCTCGTTCAGGTCGTCACTTTTCTCTTCGGCAACACCGAGCACAAGAGGTGAGTCCAACTTTATATACTTCAAATTATAAAGGAAAAATTTGGCAGCGTCTTGACTCCAAACTTCTGAGAACTCATCGCTTTTCGAAATCGTTCCTGTATCGTACGGTGAAAACATGGAATGGTCATTTGGTGAGCGTATGTTTCCTAAAACCACCCTAATATTCCAAAGATATGTCAATAAAATCAACGCCACCCTTCATAACCGCCTTGTCACTTAGATTGCATCTCACTGAGCGTGGTTTTACGCGGATTGGTGTTTCCATTGGTGGTCCCGAAATCAGAAACCGTAAACCAAAAACCGTAAACCCTTAACGTAATCTAACATAATTTAAGCTCATAAATATCTTAAGCTAACCAGATATTCTGGAACAATGTAGTCGCGACACCTAAGAGTATGCTCGTTGAGATCCATTCAACCAGCAAGAAAGATAGAGAAGACATTACTTTGAAGTGGTATTGTGAAAAAACCCTAATAAGCTTAAAAATCAAATAAAAAGAAAGTAGAGGAATGAGTAGAGCGGTGAGAGCAATAAACGATTCCTATCGCTTACGTCTCTTTTTGAGAGCAATTTCAGGCCCTCTTTGGATAACTGTTAAGACTACATACAAGATACACGTGGTGGTGTTTCCAGAGCCCTGTCTGACGTCGTGATGAACTTTGTGGGCGTGTTCCTGTGGATCGCGGTCGGCGCTGTGGCTCTACACTACTGGAGCGGGTACATGGGAGAGCACCAGTACCAGTTCGCCTTCCCAGAGAAGCAGGTGAGGATAGACTAAAAAAAAATACCTTGTGTGTGTGACCCGCTAATTGAAAATAATAGGCACACTGCATCTCACACCGTGCATGGCGTAAAATGCGAATAAGGGATAACGACAAGATGCCGTGCATAAAGGCGACCGGCTAGTCACCTATCACCTTGGTACGGTCCTTCAACAGTCATGCAGTATGTGGCAAATGTCTTCGTGATTTCTTACTGCTTTATGATTGTCTTGTCCATGTTGTGCTGTATCTCATCAGGGTTCTTTCATCACACCAATTACTCTGCTTACCCCGATTGTTGAGATACAGTGTGAAGGTATGTTTCGTTTTCGCGATTTTCCAATAACAATCACATAAATCTTCGCAGATTTCACGTTTCTTACAATCACGACTGTCCGTCCGCAGGTGGGGTTGGCAGTGGGAGCCCTGTGCATCATCAACAGTGCTGTGTACCTGCTGGATACAGCCCTCGCCGTCATACACTACTCCAAGGAGATGTAGTTCACTAACCCATTACACTAAACACAAAATTGAATAAGTCCACCAATGTTTATTTAATTAGTTATGATTTAATTAAATAGATAAGATTAAATATAGTTTCTATGGCGACGAATTCAAATTGAGAACAGGGTTGGCACATCACCTGTTTGTGTTTTAAACTGTTTAAAATCAAATTTGTCGCCGCAACATTGTCATACTCCATAATGTCAGTTCTGTGTAGGCTGGTATCAATTCGATGCGCCAAAATTTGTATGAAACCGTGCTTCTATTTATTTTTTTCACGAAGCTGTTTACGGCGTCCTTTTGCGAACCCTGATTGAGAATACCAAACTAAATGTAATGTATTGAAATTCTGAATGAATAGGTACATAATGTATTTCCTCGGTATTATTCTAATATACACCAGGAAATTATTTAAAAAACCAGGAAATTATAAAGTTAACAATGTTTCATTAAGATAGTCGTTTGATTAGGTAGGTAATTGATTTATTTTAGTAGGTTAGAATTTTTTTAAACAGCTGTCAATTGACAATATCTAGAGTAGTATTGTAAGTATTACGTGCACACACATCTTTGTACTTCCCACCAATATGAAGAGTCTACAGATTTTACAATTACTTAATAAAGATTTCAACCTCTCTGGCTGAATTAATATTATTATAAATTAGGCTATATTAATTTAAACGACAAGATTATTTTCACTTAAAATTACTTTATCATACCAGAAAAAATGTCATAATGGTGTCATAGTAATGTTAGGTAATATTTTTATTAAAATAAAGGACTAAGCTAGGATATTATTTTATTATTATTCAGTACCCAAATTATTATTTACAATGCCTCTTATTAGTCATACATACAGTGCCGTTCGCCTATCAAAATATGTCTAACAGAAATACGATTTCAATGAAAGATTACCTTTTCTATATGTTGTAGGTGATGTAGCCAACTGTGCCAGTTTCAATAAAAAAAAAAACCGGCGAAGTGCGAGTCGAACTCGCGCACCGAGGGTTCCGTAACGCCATGTCATGGTTAGCACCACTCACGCCATCTATGTTAAAATGCTTCATTCACTTTACGGTAGATGGCGCGCATACACTTTTTAGTTTCTTGTATAGGGACCCCCGTGAATTTTTAACTTTTTCTTATTTTTATTATATCGGCCTTAATGACACATACATATTCTGTAAAAAATTCAACGGGCTACCTATTACGGTTCAAGAGATACAGCCCTCGGACAGACAGTCAGACAGACAGACAGACAGACGGCGTAGGCTTAGTAATAGGGTCCCGTACGACGGATACGGAATGCTCAAAAAAATGTTTCCGCGGATTTGCTCGCATAACAAGAAAACAAACCCAACCTAGGATGACATGACATTGTATCATTTGCTGATGGAGTTTGGTCAGAACTAGGAGTTAGGAAAGGGAATTGAAGACGTCACTTAGGGTGGACCATGGATCGGTCGGGTGGACAGACTCAATAAGTTTTTTAGTATACATAAACTGATTAGAACTAGATTTAGTAATTGTGTTGTGTTTCGTTGAGCGTTCTCTATCCCGTACGACGGATACGGAATGCTCAAAAAAATGTTTCCGCGGACTTGCTAGCATAACAAGAAAACAAACCCAACCTAGGATGACATGACATTGTATCATTTGCTGATGGAGTTTGGTCAGAACTAGGAGTTAGGAAAGGGAATTGAAGACGTCACTTAGGGTGGACCATGGATCGGTCGGGTGGACAGACTCAATAAGTTTTTTAGTATACATAAACTGATTAGAACTAGATTTAGTAATTGTGTTGTGTTTCGTTGAGCGTTCTCTATCCCTTAAAGCCTCTATCACTCGGGTCATCTGTACCGTAGGATTGATGCTGTCTGCATCAATCCTGTGAAAAGTTAAAGAGAAGTATAGGGAATGTTTTAGGTTTTCAATCCACTGGGTTATCTTTAGTGAACCTCGATGTTGAAACAGCCAGTTTTTTAACTTCGTTCGATAGAAAAAAAATTCAAACATTCCTGTATTTTTGCGGCAATTTCTATTGTAAAAATATAAAAAAAATCGGTATATTTTTTATAATTTTTTCTCCAAATACAATTTTATATTCTTTAGTGAAGCACGATTTGAAAAATTCACAAAACTCAAATTTTTCATACTTAATAAAATAAAAACGATTAGCGCGCTATTCCAATTCGCTTTGTTTTATCGTAAGCACCTTGTGGCCATTCCATCCCGCTCTAGTAAAGAGAAAACTGCCTAAAGAGGAAGAGGGCGGCGGCGGCGCCTCTGTCCCCGCTCCCCATTCTGCTGAGCGCATGACGTCACTATGAATGGAAGAGGCTTAAGGAATCTGGGTCCTAAGTGATAGGGAAGACTATGGGGCTGATATTAACAAATCATTGTTAAGAGCCCTAAAAATTTATAAAAAAAACCGCTCGCGTCTAAATCGGTTATGCCGTTCCCGAATTTGCAAACATACATACAGATGGAAGATCCAATACTTATAAATACGCAAAAAATATAGTTTTTTAGCATAGAATATACCTGTATTCAGGTATATTCTACACTACGTCCGTCACTCCCAAACTGTAAATTCTTTTAAAAAGTCATTGAAGAAATTCTACTTTCATAAATTTTGCCTAATTGTTTTTACTTGTGGATTAGTATAGTATAGTATGTAGGTATTATTTGTATGTAGTATCTAAGTTCTATATATGTTTATATATGTATATGCTGTTAGTATTTTATGTATTGTATAAATAGGTATGTATGTTACATGTAGGTATATTCATAAAATAATTCCTCCTCCCTTTCGCTTGCACTACCCATATTTCTTTCTCTGTATTTTATTCCTCATCAACCAAAGATTGACTGGAAGAAATAACTTGTAGTGATATGTCCGCCTTTGCGCACTCCTGCCTGTATTTCTTGTTCTTGTCGTGTACTGTTCTTCCTTCAATTTTTGTGCAATAAAGAGTTTCATCCTATTCTATTCTATTCTATTCTATATCATAGTCTAGTGCCTGTAGGCCGCCGAGACACCGAATGCTTGATTGAAGTCTCTAAGTACGAGTAGATTCAGCTGCAAATGAAGATTGAAGACAGCGAGACAATGCGACAGATGGCGGTAGGGAGACACCGCCGCCGGTCACTGGGATCAAGTGTCAAGTGTCTCCTACCGTTCCGTCTAGCAGAGCAGAAACCAGCAGTCTTGCTTAAACAAATGAAAAGGTTAGAAAAGGGCACTCACTCGTCGAGCAGGTATAAAACAGTAAATTATTTTATTTTATTTTATTTTTTATGTTATCCGACATGGGTGGCTGAGTCGGAGGGGCCAAAGCACATGCTCCGACCAGCCAATGTCACCCCCGAGAAGATAGGTGCCATACCGGAGACTTCCCTGGATTGCTGGCTATACTGGACTAGAGGAGAACACAACCGAGGCTGCTATGCGGCCATCTTACATCCAGTACGGTGGTACCAGTCGGCTACATTTGAGCCTACCACCTAGTAAGGGGAAGGGAAATGGTGTGGACGAAAACGAAACTACAATGTCTGTCTCAGAGTCAGGGCCGATGTCGCCACCTTTGGCTAAAATGTAGTCTTCTCTATCTCTACTTCGATAGCTATCTCGATAGCTCAGTGTGTCGACTGTGGGCCGGTCAGTACTTGGATGGGTGACGGCTCGACCGTTGGAGGCTGACCGTGGTTCTGATTCCACGTTAAACGTAGGTCCCCTCCCTTCTTAAATTACTAGGTGGTAGGGTTTAACCCGCCCGGGTTGAACCCTACCACCGCACTGAATGAAACGTCGGTCGAAACGGCTATGTAAATAGTTTGTGTTTTCCGTCCAGTTCAGTGTAGCCGGCACGACCGAATGGAAGCACTGACATGGCACCTAGTTCACCCCGTGTTATGGGCTGACATCGCGGATGTTGTAGGTGATGTAGTCAACCGTGTCAGTTTCCATAAAAAAAAAAAAAGATGATTTTGATGCGGTTTGCGAGAAAGAGTAGTTCTTGAGGCTCACTATAGGCTATATACAATGACGCTAAATAGCAAAGGCCCGAGCAGTAATAGTATGAACGGAATTTAGTGACGAATGGTAGCGCCTGAAGAAGAGAGGAGAGAAGGACAGAGAGAAGGGGGTAGGAGGGGAGGAGGCGTGAGGGAAAGAGGGGGGGGGGGGGCAAGGGAGGCGGAGGGAGGGAGGGAGGGAGAGAGAGAGAGATATATAGAATATAAGAGAAGCGATCGTTTTTATCATATTTGCGTTTTACACTGGCACGGTTGGCTAAATCACTTTGATTGATTGAAAACCACCCTGAACTGGACGGAAAGCACGAACTATTTGCAAAGCCTTTTATTCAGTTCGGTGATACCAAACCCTACCACCTAATAACCCTTCCTTTTTTGGCTTCGCCGTAGTCGGGTAAAAAGGGAAGAAGTGTAGGAAAACCACGGTCAGCCTCCAACGGTCGAGCGATCACCAATACAAGTACTGACCGCGCCCAGGTGTGCTTATGATCACGACCGACAGTCGATCGAACGCACCACTGAGCTACCAAGGCTGGATCGGCTGGGGTGACTGAAGATCAGGCGGTTTTGCTCGAAGGTCCTGGACCAAGAGTGCTTAGAGCCACACCGTGAAAAACAACAACAACAAACTCCTATCAACTGTACGAGAAATGTCTAACCGACAGATACCGATACAGATGTCTAACCGATAGATTATTATATATAATTAAACGGATGTGGTTAAATCGGTCATCAATCATCATCAGTCATACTAGTGAACTCACTTATCAACGTGCGTGTTAAGTACGAGCCTTCGTGTGCAAATAAAATTGTGTGCATTTTTTAGATTATGTCGGGGATAAAGTAAACTGTATGCAATGTTCCACACGGTGATACAGCCATCCACCAGGTTCATCATCATCATCATCATTAGCCTGTATCGATCCACTGCTGGACATATGCCTCTCCCAAGGCACGCCACCACAAAAAAAAAAATACCAGGTTGGTTTCCGTAAAAAATAAACGCAGCACAACCTGCTTACTGATGAAAATACTGTCAGTACGACTGAGTGTGACGCCTGCTAGGAAAGGCTCAAGCATAAACACTCTCGGTGGCGCGGCGCGTGGGTGCAAGAACAATTACCACAAATTATCTGCACATTTGAATAGCAGATCTGACGCCACAGGCTCCAGTATAGTTCCTCAGTTGGGCACGAAACGTCTAGCACTTTTTGAATTTCGAACATTGTTAATGGAATAATTATATTCGTCCGTGAACATATTCTGTGTACCCAAACATTCGGAGATTAAAACATATATCGGTTCGATTTATTTGAATTTCGAACGAAAAAAAAACGAACGAAAATGTTGATAGTTGCATTCGAAAGTGAACATACGTCATCATAACGGTAGAATAAGTGGACGTGAGCACAGTGTGCCCATTATTTTCCCCCAGTGTTTTCATTCGTCGTCAAAATTACTCCCAAATCGGACAAGGTAAGTTTAAAATGTATTTACGAGTATTTTTCTTTCTTCGGCATGCTACTCTGTCATCCGAGAATGGATGAAAAGTTTCAACCATAATTTTAATTTGACGCGGTTGGTTACGTCAACTTCTACACGCGTGACGTCATCTGCTACACGCGTGAAGTCAACTTTTACACACGTGACGTCAACTGCTACACGCGTGACGTCAACTGCTACACGCGTAACGTCAGCCCAGATTTCGTTACTGTTGGAACTTGGTGTCACGTCAAAGCCTCTCCTATTAAGTAGTAGTAGTAATTTTTTCAACAGAAAACAAATTAAAAGTCGCGTCAAGCGAGAACTTGTTAAATCTACTGCATCAAGGAGTACCTATGTTAATGTGTAAAAGTATCGTGATAATGAATGTTAAGCACGTTAGCATGATCTCCACTGTTAGGCGACAAACACTGTTCCATCGTGACGGGAAGCCTATGAAATTACAAGATTTTATGTATACTATAGGATTTTGTTAGGAGAATAGGAACCGCATCAGATTACAAACAAATTAATATCTACTTATTTTTCTTCTTCCCAATCTACTTCTGGGCGTATGCCTCTTAATTTCCTTACAATTCGGACTGGAAGTACCAGTCTGAATTCTAAGGATTCGGCCAAGAATCTTCTTTAGATCGTTGGACCATCTTGCAGTAGGTTTTCCCTCTACAGCTCTTCTAAGAGTAGTTTCAAAAGAAGAAGAATGAAAGACACTTAATTCTAATGAAAGTTAAATAATAAAAGGCTTAGTAATAGGCTTCCGTATGAGGTACGGAAACCTAAAAGTAAAATCTAAAAGTTCTCATTCTCGAGTAGTCCCCGCGATAATGCACTTAAGTAATCCGGAAAAAAATCCGAAAATACATAGATTTATGATGACTCTTCACGTGGGAAAGTAAAGCCGACGAACCGGGCTTACGATGCGAAGAAATTAGAAACAAAAATGAAGTGACTTGCGCACTTGAGATACAACTCGTATCACAATTTGAGAATAAAGTAGAAAAGGCAGCAATTGCCGACTTCTAAGCGAAAATAAGAGCAATTACGTTGGCAGATATTGCCGTCCGGATAAATCTTGAAAGCAAACAAACTTTTGGGTCAATGCATTTACTAATTCTATTCGGTTATGAGTAGGTACAAGACGTTTTAGATTCAGAGTACCTACGAGTGTGTTGTAAATGATAAAAACCAGTTACACGCTACGTTTATTTTTAGTTTGTGATGGCACAACTTCGGGATCAGGATTGGAGAGCTCTGTCTGTGGCGCTATTGCGTGGTTAGAGCAGCGCTGCCTGTCAGAAGTGGAGTTCGAAGAACTATACTTACTAAAAATGTATTTCTTACTGACCCTTGCCGCAATAAACGTCACTACAACAGACTAGTTTTATGGCTCAGATCCATTTGTCTTCGATGGAAACTGGTCGGAATTGCCGGAATTGAAAATCCAAAATTGCAAACTTACAAACTTACAAACTTATCGTTTTTATAATATTAGTGTAGATTTACTTAGCGGTCCCCCGACTCCTATAAGTAAGTGACGGAAATTATTGAAGTGAAAACTTCTTTAGCGGCGCTTGGCACTTTTGAACTCGCGTCAGATCCGTAGCCTGATCGAAAAAGCGTAAGATTCGAAACTTCTTTAGCGGCGCTTGGCACTTTTTTTAGATGGGTAAAAAATGGTAAACTCGCGTCAGATCCGTAGCCTGATCGAAAAAGCGTAAGATTCGTTGAAATTATGGATGAAAGTTGATTTTTCTGAGAAATAAACTTTTTGATGTAAAAAAATTATAATAGTTCTGTAGTGTTAAATTTTTTATGTAATATAAATTGTCATGTTTGTCTACGATAGCGCAATAAATGAATATTGTATTTTACCACATAAATGATAGTACTTTTATACTGATAAATAAAACAATTCGTGCGAAATTATTCCCTAACCATTCAAAAATATTCAAAAATACCTCATCCAAATCAGTCCCTCCGTGAGACGTAATATTTTTATTACTTCAAAATTACTTGATTACTAACATAGCTAAGAACCATTCCGGTTAAACCAGCTTTCTAATAAAAAAATCTCATACAAATCGGTCCATCCGTTTAGAAGCTACGATGCCACAGACAGATACAGATACGCACGTATAACTAATACCGCCCATATTTTTGCGCCGGGGGTTAAAAAAAGAAGATTATAGGTAAAACCCATACATAACACCACTGACTGGCACGAGCGATTTGTCTGTCAGGGCAATGACCGGCGCAGGAGTTTCGTATTAGTCCCGCGTGTCTGTCTGTGTGTCACCGTCACCGTTACCCGCTCGACCTACACTCTCGACTGCGGGCAAGTACTGAGGTGCAGGGCTTGCCACGCATTCCTAAACTAACTGCACCTCTGTCTATTGAGGTGCGTTTAGTGTCACCATTAATGCAACAATTATGTTTCCAGCAATTTCTAGCAAAAATTTTGAACAACACTTTTGAACTCCATCTATCTCCGCGGCTTCGTGGCAAATATACTTTAATCATATTATTTTATAATTATATTATTTTTTTTCTGTAATTCGGTATGGGTGGCTGAGTCGGGATCAGGATGTAGGTGCCATACCGGAGACTTCCCTGGATTTCTGGCTATACTGGACTAGAGGAGAACACAGCCGAGGCTGCTATGCGGCCATCTTACATCCAGTACGGTGGTACCAACCCAGTCGGCTACAATTTGAGCCTACCACTAGGCTTGCCAACCGTCCCGCGTGAGGACGGGACGTCCCGTTTCCACGACTTAAAGAATGCGTCCCGCGATACATGTCTGCGGGACGCTAATTGTCCCGCTTTATGGTAAACTTAGCCAGATTAGACAGAAATCCCATTCAATTGAGTTATGTACCTGCCCCTCGCCTGACACGTACAACGGTGTCGGGCGAGTGACAGGCAGGACTTGTTGTTTTTCTCTTGTTTCTGTACATTAGATTTAATTGAGCAAAGGGTTTAAATTTCTTGTCATGCTTACTTTATAATAGCGAAGAGTTTATTTTATAAATTTAATTCCAACTTTTAGATTAAACTGATAAAAAAAATAATACAATTGTTTTTCTCTCGTTTCTGTACATTTGAATTGATTGATCAAAGTGTTTTTTTTACTGATTTGTGTTAAAATTTTTTGTAATGATTACTTTGTAATAGCGAATAGTTTATTTTGTAAATTTTCTTTTCAAATTTTAAAATAAAGTGATAAAAAAATATTACAATTGTTTCTTCATTAGAGACAAATGCACAGTCGAAAATGAAGAGAAAAAATATATTTTTTCTCTTCATTTTCGACTGTGCATTTGTCTCTAATGAAGAAATATAAAAAGCGAGTACATGCTTAGTACTAACATATAAAAATAAAAAAAAATTAAAACAAAAAAACTATTTAAAAAAATATAAAAACCGCCTTCAAAAATGTATGAAATAAAAAAATTAAAATCGAACCCTAGAGTTGAAGGCGGTCGGTTATTTTTGCTTGCTTTAGCACCACCGCCTTCAACTCTATGGTTCGATTTTTATTTTTTTATTTCATACATTTTTGAAGGCGGTTTTTATATTTTTTTAAATAGTTTTTTATTTCACAGTTTTTTTAGTAATTTTTATTTGCTATTAATGTACTCGGCGGAATCGCTTTCCAATCCGATCTTGACCAAAAAAAAATAGGACCACCTTGGAGCTAGACTGAACCGAACACAAAAAGAATCATCGAAATCGGTTCACAATTGGGGAAGATATTGCTGAACATACATAAAAAAAAATACATACAGCCGAACATAGAACCTCCTCCTTTTTTGAAGTCGGTTAATAATATTACAATTGTTTTTTCTCATTTTCTGTACATTTGTAGGCACGTCCCGCTTTTTTTGGCCAAGTCCCGCATAATAATTTCTGATTTCCCGCTTATCCGTGAAAAAGAGTTGGCAAGCCTACCTACCACCTAGTTAGGGGCAAGGAAATATGAATTGATTGAGTAGCTTTCGAGTCATAAGTGAACATAGAATAGTCAATAGACGACGACGCGACGACGACGGCGCGTTCGGCGCGTCAGAATTTTATTATTATAACATTTCCTATCTTTCGTCGGCATTGCAGTAGTCCGATAAAAATCCTGTTAAGTGCGAACAATTTTTATTTGTTGAGCTTTTGCGATCCGGAATTTAATACTCTTCCTATCTTTCGTCGGCATTGCAGTAGTCCGATAAAAATCCTGTTAAGTGCGAACAATTTTTATTTGTTGAGCTTTTGCGATCCTGAGTTATCTATCACCTCAAGCAAGCGCCGCTGGCTTTGGAACCCTAAAAATTATGATTTTTATTAGTTGAGCTTTTGCGATCCGGAATTTAATACTCTTCCTATCTTTCGTCGGCATTGCAGTAGTACGATAAAAAATCCTGTTAAGTGCGAACAATTTATATTTGTTGAGCTTTTGCGACCCTGAGTTTTCACCTCGAGACAGCGCGTGTGACAGACAGACAGACAGACAGACAGACAGACACATGACCGATTTTATAAGGGTTCCCGCAAGCGCCGCTGGCTATGGTACCCTAAAAATTATGATTTTTATTTGTTGAGCTTTTGCGATCCGGAGTATCACCTCGGACAGCGGCTGTGACAGACAGACAGACACCGATTTTATAAGGGTTCCCGCCAGCGCCGCTGGCTAAGGAACTCTAAAAATTACGACCTCTTTTCTGGACCCAATTCCTTGGTTCCCCCCAGCAGCGTCTGTGAGTCACAGACACGGCGCGTGCGCCTCGCTGGGCATAATTTCGCACAGTAGAGTGTTTTCATTTTACGAAGGCACGAGGGGTATGAGGTAGGAAGTGGTGTGAGAGGCGACCGCGCGGAACTCAGTAGAGAACGAACTCGGTGCCAGGTCGGTGCACACGTTTTACACGTCTCCGCGAACCGAGTCGTTCCCTACTGAGCTCCGCGCGGTCTCACAGCACTTCCTACCTCATACCCCTCGTGCGTTCGTAAAATGAAAACACTCTACCAAATGCAACAACGATCTCGCACAATGGTACGGTCAGAGCGGCCGGCAGCTGCTGCGTGGGGCATCGCGTTCGGTTGACTAATTGTCCGACCGTACATCTGTGAGCGCAATTAGGTCAGGATAAAATAAATAAGGCTACCATTGTGCAATGTCTTGTGTAGTTTTTCATGGAGGCATATTCCCTTGCCATTTACTAGTAGGTGGTAGGCTCAAATTGTAGCCGACTGGTTTGGCACCACTGTACTGAATGTAAGTATTGTTTTATGTAATCCGTTATGGGTGGCTGAGTCGGTGGGGCCAAAGCACATGCTCCGACCAGCCAATATCACCTCCGAGAAGGTAGGTGCCATACCGAAGACTTCCCAATGCTAAGGTTTTTTTCTTCTATTAATGAGTACTTTATATTCCTGATGTTTCTGAAGCCTATCCTGAAACACCCATAAATATGAAGACTATTTAATACTGTGTGGGCCGGTACATAAAAAGAATAGCCCCACTGCATTTCTCGCCGTGCATGTCGTAAAAGGCGACTAAGGGATAAGGACAAGATCCCGTGCATAAGGGCGACAGGTTAGCCACCTCTCACCTTGGCACGGTATTTCCACCGAGTCATGCAGCAAGTGGGCCTTCGTGCCTTACTTGCTGCCTGATAGTTATCTTGTCCGAATACTTTAATAAACGTGGTGGTCGGTGTTGTGCTGTAATTTATGAGAGTACTTGCAGCACGACACCGATTACTCAGTTTACCCCGATTGTCGGGATACGGAGTGTGGTATGTAGATAGATAGATAGATATAGAAAATTCTTTATTGCTCCAGTAAACATTAAACAGTAACAAATACATTGAAAAATTTACATAAGGTGCAAAGGCGGACTTTTCCCTTACAGAGATTTCTTACAGTCAACCTTTGGATGTTTGAGATTCGATAATATAGTGGAATGTAAGTAGGTAGTAGCAAAAGAGTTGCGTGACAATTGAAGATAAAAAAGTTATAAAAAAACTAAAACCCGACTACGTAAAAGCTAATTATGAAAATCGTTTAAATAAAAAAAAAATAGTTATGAAAAACTAAAACCCGGCTACGAAAAAGCAAATTATGAAAATAGTTTAACTTTAACTAAAAATAACAAAATAATGTTTTCCATATAATTTATCAGATACAGCAATTCTCTTTTTACATTGATTCTACCTTAGCACTAACTCTATAAATTTTGATAAATTTATTATTTTTAACGTTCTAAATATAGAGCCGTGGTCGGGCGTTCTTCGTTCAACAAGACAAGTGAGGCCGTCGTCGTGCATTATTAGAGCGCGGAACTTAGGACGGCCATCGCCATTGTGTCATACTGGCATCTTTTTGTAAGATCAGTCAGAGCCAATCTAAATTTATTATAAGTAGATACATAGGTAAATACCGAACGTCAACGGCTATAATGCACAACGACGGTCTCACTTGTCTTGTTGAACGAAGAACGCCCGACCACGGCTCTATATTTAGAACGTTAAAAATAATAAATTTATCAAAATTTATAGAGTTAGTGCTCTGGTAGAATCAATGTAAAAAGAGAATTGCTGTATCTGATAAATTATATGGAAAACATTATTTTGTTATTTTTAGTTAAAGTTAAACTATTTTCATAATTTGCTTTTTCGTAGCCGGGTTTTAGTTTTTCATAACTATTTTTTTTTTATTTAAACGATTTTCATAATTAGCTTTTACGTAGTCGGGTTTTAGTTTTTTATAACTTTTTTTTTATTTTAGGCTTTTTTAAAAACTGTTTGCATACTTTAAATGTTGTATGTAACTCGTATATTGATTTTTTTTTATGGAACACATCACCTACAGGCTACAACATCCGTGATGTCAGCCCATAACACCGGGTGAACTTGGTGCCACGTCAGTGCTTCCCTTCGGTCGTACCGGCTACACTAAATACATAGCCGTTTCTACCGACCTTTCATTCAGTGCGGTGCGGTGGTACCAACACGGGCGGGTTAAATAAACCCTACCACCTAGTAATATAAGAAGGAAGTCATATCCCTTAGTCGCCTTTTACGACATACACGGGGAGAGATACAGTGGGGCTATTCTTTTATATAAGTACCGGCCCCACACGGTACAAAATTTATACTATCCGTCCGTTTATTTGTCGTGATCTCTATTTGAAACTAAAGTTTTCTGCAAATAGCGCATGAGTGAGTACCTACATATATATACAAATTATGTATAGTTGAACGATGTATAGTCTTGAAGTAAAATGAAAAGTCAGTCAGAGCAAGACCGAAGACTGAGCTGTGTAAGTACACGATTTTCTTTGTCTATGTAAGTAAATATATCTGGTTGGGGTGAAGCGGATTCGGGAAGTAAGTAAACCAATCAGTTCAAGGCCGAAGACCGAGGGCGGTTTCAGGTTGTACATAGTTGAATAATGTACTCACTCGAAGCAGGCAAGCCACTAAGGCGAGGCCAAAGCTACTGATATTATTTTTATAGTAAGCGCGACATGTGGCGCCGAGCCACCCATAAGGTGTCTAGCGATGCCCATGGACATTCGGTAGCATGCGGAGGCTACGAATGCCATGCCGGCCTGACAGGTGCCCAGGTTGAAGGACCCGAAACTGTACTTGGGGGAAAATATTTCTCTCTGTTTGTATTTCAACAGGCTCTGATTTAGCTATGTATCCCTACGGAGTTGCAGTGGTTTTAGATCGCGGGACATTTGGGAGTCACCTACTATTCGCACGGCTCGACGCTGGATCGAGTCCAGAGGCGCTAGCTCGTATTTGACTGAGCCATCCCATAGGCATGCCCATAGGTGCGAGCAGTACCCCAAGCAGGACCGAATCTGCGATTTATACGGCCTTGCCCTCGATGTCACGCCGGAAGTTTAGATCGTGCGAAAATTCGACTCGGAGGACCCCGAGGTGGTCGCAAAATTTAAGTGACGTGCCTTGGTAGGAAGGAGCTGGTGTGATGCCGCTCTCTTTGCACTGAACGCGCAAACTTGTATCTTGGAGGTATTTAACTTGACCAACTTGCTACGGCCCATTCGGAAATAGAGCCGAGTGTTTGCTCAAGTTCAGACGCAAGTCTTCGCCTGTTCTCATCCACTTCCCGCGTAGTTGAAGGGTAACTGGTGTAGAACCCGTGTTCCGTACTCTTGTATGCATAACAATGATATGTTGCCCCCTGAATGCTACGCCCACGCCTTCAACGTTAGCAAGGCTCAGTGCTGCGCATTATCTGCGAAGGTCGATTTGAAGGTCCTTTTGCTTTCCAAGCCAGTTTCTAAGTCAGCGTCATACCTGTCTGGAAGCACCTGAACCTCCTGGGCACCGCCATTTCCAAAGACGTAGGTTTCCGGCAACTAATCGAGTCTAGGGCTAAAACTGCACCCAGAAAATTGGGAATACTTTTCCGCAATCGGCGGTTCTTCTCTTCCACAATATCCCGCTTAGCTGAAGGGTAACTTGCATCCGAAAATATTGTAGGTATTAGGTATATTTAATGTACCTACCTTTTTTTTTTTTTTATGGAAACTTGACACGGTTGGTTACATCACCTACAAAATCCGTGATGTCAGCCCATAACACCGGGTGCCATGTCAGTGCTTCCCTTCATTTCGCGCCGGCTACACTGAACTGGACGGAAAACACGAACTATTTACATAGCCGTTTCGACCGACGTTTCGCTCAGTGCGGTGGTAAAAACCCGGCCGGGATAAACCCTACCACCTAGTAAGGTAAGAAGGGAAGGGACCTACAGTTTAACGTGGTATCCGAACCACGGTCAGCCTCCAACAGTCGGGCGGTCATCCATCCAATAACTGACCGCACCATTAAGCTGCCGAGGCTGGCGATCCCTTAGTCGACTTTTACGACATGCGAGGGGGAGAGATGCAGTGGGGCTATTCTTTTTAAGTACCGACCCCACACGGTACACCTACGCTACATATTATGCTTACACTTGGTACATGGGCATTTAATACCAATTTATTTTAGCATAGTACTGTATCTAATAATAATATTATATATCTATATAAAATTTGCGGTAGATCAGTGAGTAAGTATGTAGCAAAGAGTTTTACAAACTCTTTGGTATGTAGGTATATTACCAACAATACCACGTCGCTTCTTCGCGTCGCGTCGTCGCGTGTCGTCGTCGCGCGTCATTGGTGTATGTAACGTATCGAAACCGCGGGGGCGCGCGGCGCGGTGCGCGGGCGACTAGGCTTCATCGGGAATAATCGCTATTAATACATGCGCCACACATTTTGCTCTATTTCTCTGTACACATACGTTTAATAGATAGCAAAGTATATATTTTCGGAATCGTAATTTAATTATCTTTAATTTGATACCCCACTCAATATATTTTGAAAAACTAATTTGACATTTTGAGGCCGTGCGTCCGCCATTTTGAATTTTGAAAATTGTTATATAGCCTATGACACTCCCGTGAATAAGACAAATCCAATAGCACAAGAATTATTCAAATCGGCCCAGTACTTTAGGCTGTAGAGTGGAATATAGATAGTCACATACATACATACATACATACATACATACATACATACATACACGCCAAACTCATAACCCTTCCTTTTTTGGCTTCGCCGTAGTCGGGTAAAAATAATAATAAGAATACTTATTAACAATACATATAAGTACATGCTAGTAAAATATAAGCCATACATGTTTAATACATATAAATTAATAAATATATAAAATATTATATACAAATAAATATACATACATACATAGTTGTCCATCCAGGTAAGTTCAATTCAATTCCAATTCAAAAACTTTTTATTGAAAACATAAAAGAAAAAAAAAATACATAATAAAAACTAAAATAATGAAATACTTATAACAAAAAAAGAACATTAAAAAGAAAAACAATACATTGTTCGAAAAAGGGATGCGGCACAGCTCTTATTCCTACTACGGCGATAGGAACGCTGATTTTAAGCCTAACCCTGATGAAGTATGAAACAAAAGTTGTTTTTTTGTTTTTTATGTAAGTATATGTATGTAATAATAAAAAAAAACAATACAAATAAAGGTTATCAAGCTATATGTGAACGCCAGCAGCGTTACCGCGGGCACACTTTATTACCTAATAATGTTCACACTCCAGACCAAAAATAAAAATAAAAATAAAATGTCTTTATTAGAAAACATCAATACACTTTACATTCAGACCGCAGAACAATGGGTGAAGCCAGTTCGTGCCAACACCTGATCGCCGTGCATTGTTCCTTACGGGTCGTGGGTTCGGTACCCGGCGACCTGTGAGCACGAACTGCCAGTTAAAATCTGACACCATAACATAACCGCGCTCCCGGTTCATAATCTGAGAAGAGGAATTCGTCTCGCTCGAATAAACAATATTATGTAGTGTTCCAAGAGCCTATAAAATATGACTCTTAGGTCTTACTTTTAACGTTCAAACAGACTGTACTTTCGTACTAAAAAAGCGTGTTGCCTCAGTTGCTTCTAAATGCGTCGCTTTTTAGGGTTCCGTATCCGGTACGGGACCCTATTACTAAGCCTACGCCGTCTGTCTGTCTGTCTGTCCGTCCGTCCGTCCGTCTGGCCGTCCGTCCGAGGGTTGTATCTTTTAAACCGTAATAGGTAGCCCGTTGAAATTTTCACAGAATATGTGTTATTATGGCCGATATAACAACAAATAATGAGAAAAAGTAAACAATTCACGGGGGTTCCCATAGAAGAAACCAAAAAGTGTATGCGCGCGCGCCATCTACCGAATAGATTATGAAGCATTTTAACTAATCATGACATTTAATATGAAGCATTTCATAACACGCCATCTAGATGGCGCGATCGGCGCTAGCCATGACATGGCGATACGAAACCCTCGGTGCGCTAGTTCGACTCGCACTTGGCCGGTTTTAGACACATATTGCCCTAGTTGCGCCTAAAAGTACTGTGTGGGGCCGGTACTTAATAAGAATAGCCCATAATAGCCCCACTGCATTTCTCCCCGTACATTTCGTAAAAGGCGACTAAGGTACAAGATGCCGAGGATAATGGCGACAGGCTAGCCACCTCTCATCTTGGCAGGGTGTTTCCACCGCGTCATGCAGTTGGTGTGCCTTGATGTCTCACTTGCTGCTTGATCTAAGTTATCTTGTCCGAATACTTTGCTAAACGTGGTGGTCGGTGTCGTGCTGTAAACATCAAGAATACTTGTAGCACAACACCGATTACTCTGCTTACCCCGATTGTCGGGATATGGCGTGTGGTGTATAATTATAAGTTGCGCCTAAAAGGGTGCGCTGTAAAATTTTGCCTCAGTTGCCATTGTCCCACTTGATAATAAAAAAAAAGCCACAGTTGCACTCCGGGAGTGCCGGCAGAAGTGAAAACTTTTTGTATTTCCGAAAATAATTCTTAGGTGGTTATAAAAAAACTAAACACCCTAAAAAATTTAAACACCGTAACATTGCTTAAAAAAGAAAAAAAAAACAAAAAAAAAATTTGAGGGATTCGAACCCATGGTCAAAAAATACAAATCCTACACTCTTACCATTGAGCCAAGAAATCACATAAACGACCGAACGAATATCGGATTCCCTTGATTCGCTTTCGGCGTTACTGTCAGTGAGAGACGAACAGAATTGATCCCGAGCCACTCGTAACTTAACCCTTAATGCAATGACTTAAGGTTGCATTTTAAATAATAAAAATAAATCTGTCGCTTTTCGAGATCTGTCGCGACTCTAACATTCTTTACCCACCTAAAAAAGTGCCAAGCGCCGCTAAAGAAGTTTTCACTTCAAAAATAAATTATTGATTCAAAGAGGGAGTGAAGAAACGGCGGCGGCAGCGGGGCGGTGGGTCGAGCGAGAGCGCCCTAGGTGTCTCGGCTTCTCTTGCGAGAGGTTCGAGGTTTGAATCCGGTCGGCGTGCACCAATGAGCTTTCTCTGATTGCAACCAATATATGTGCACACTTTCACCAGCTGCTCCATGTTCGAATTCTACTTAAACACTGTAGATCAACCGGGTTGACTGAAATAAACTTTCTAAGGCATTAAGTCCACCCACGCTTGTCGCACATTAAGTGGCATGAAATGTAATATTTTTACATCTTCTTACTTAAACGAATTAATGTAGGTTCCTTCCCTTCTTACCTTACTAGGTGGTAGGGTTTATCACGCCCGGGTTGGTACCACCGCACTGAACGAAACGTCGTCAGTCGAAACGGCTATGTAAATAGTTCGTGTTTTCCGTCCAGTTCAGTGTAGCCGACATGAAATGAAGGGAAGCATTGACATGGCACCAGTTCACCCGGTGTTATGGGCTTATAGCTGACATCACGGATGTTGTACTTAGCTGATGTAGCCAACCGTGTCGGTTTTCATGTTTTCATTAAAAATAATAATAATAATAATATACTTTATGCCACTTAATGCGTGGCAAGGGTTGGCTTATTGCCTTAGGCAATTTCCTCCAGTCAACCAGTGGACGTATATTTTTACATGGAATCCGAATCATGGAGCAGTTGGTGAAGGTAAGAACGTAATTTTATTCAAATCAGAAAAAAAAAGTCATTGGTACACGCCGGTTGATTTCGAACCTCGGACCTCTCGCAAGAGAAGCCGACGTCCAGACCACTAGGCCACCCGCCGCCTAATAAATAAATAAATAAATTTATTAATTAATACTATATTTGACCCTGCTCTACATTATTTGCTCTACATAAATTACAAAGTTCAAGTATAAGCTGCAAATAAAAGACGCCATTTGAAAAGATGAAACTTCAAGGTTGCTTTACCTAACGTAAGCTCAAATTTATCATACGAAATTGTCATAAACCCATTTTGAATGCTACCGAGCTGGTGGCAATAGCGTCTTTACCATAGGGCACACGGGGCCCGGGCCCAGGGCCCCCGACATCAATTGAATTTTAAGCAGAAAAGTGATAGCGGTACAGTATGGAAGCCATCTGAGACTGTTGTTTTGACCTTTGATGGTCAAAAATTACCTTCAAGAGTTTATATGGTGAATACTTCTCTAGTTGTGGAAATATATAAATTTCCCACGATTCAATGTTATCAATGTTGCAGATTTGGCCACACTCAAACTCAATGTCGCTCGAAACCTCGATGCAACAAGTGTGGTCAGGCACACATTGGTGCTTCTTGTTCTGTGGATGCGTCTTCCGCAATGTGTATCACTTGCTCTGGCAATCACTTTGCTACTAGCAAAGATTGCCCAGAGTATTTAAGGCATTTTGAATGCTACCGAGCTGGTGGCAATAGCGTCTTTACCATAGGGCACACGGGGCCCGGGCCCAGGGCCCCCGACATCAAGGGGCCCCGGGGCCCAATTGATATCACTGCAGAACAAATCATTATAAGTCTTACAGCTTCGATTTATGAATCTGTGCTCGCTATAATTACAATGACTTCTGTACAATGAGAATGTGTCAGTAGAACGTGTGTTTCTGATTGGACATCTAAATTTAGTTTTATCTAATAAATACTGTGACTTGACAAATGAAATTATGATTTTGAAAAGAAAGATAACATCTGTGATATGTCTTCTGGACATAAAAGGATTTAATTATTGTAAAAAAAAATTTTAAACTCGCTCTAATAATTGTTATACCTAATAACGTGCTTTTATCATGATATATTATATGTGTATTAATACTTTAAATAAAGATTTAAAGTGAAAAAAATGGGGTGAGCGATTTTTAGGCCCTACATAGATCACTGCCTTCGCGCCGAAGGCATGCAATATTGCAGCTCAAAAAGAATACTTTTGTATTATTGTTTTTTTATTCACATTTTTTTCTTTCTAAAGAGGGCCCCAAATTGTTTTGTGCACAGGGCCCCTGCAGGGCCTAAGACGGCCCTGGCTGGTAGCTGTGATGATCATACATTTAATGGGTTGCAATTACTCCGAGATTCATGTCATGTCGCTACGGGCCATCGGAGTTGGTACGTACGGCATTCAATGACATATACATATAATATATATATAATATGCAAGGGCAGTGACGCGCCAACGCTTAATGAAAGCGACTAAAGGCGACACTATGAGAAAGATTGTGCGAGAGAAATATATATATATATATTTTTTTTATGTAATCCGGTATGGGTGGCTGAGTCGGAGGGGCCAAAGCACATGCTCTAACCAGCCAATATCACCTTCGAGAAGGTAGGTGCCATACCGGAGACTTCCCTGGATTGCTGGCTATACTGGACTAGAGGAGAACACAACCGAGGTTGCTTGCGGCCATCTTACATCCAGTACGGTGGTATCAACCCAGTCGGCTACAATTTGAGCCTACCACCTAGTAAGCGGCAAGGGAAGGGACCTACAGTTTTATACCGGTTCCGAACGGTGAAGCAGCGGGTGTAGGTATGCACGTAAATTTTTTCGTCAGAAAAAACTCATTGGTACACGCCGACCGGATTCGAACCTCGGACCTCCCGCATGAGAAGCCGATGCCCAAACCACTCGGATGTTGTAGAACATAGTTGGCGAGATATTTTAAGTAAGTAAACGGAAATTATTTTTGACTTTTTAAGATTCGGGGTTTTTTTAAATTTGTTATTTAACTTTCATTTGAAGCTTTTTTTTAAAAACCCGTATGTAAATCGGTCCACTTTTTAAGATAATATTTTTTTCATTACCTGATTACTTTAATACTTGATTATAAACACATTTTTTTGAATATTTTAGGTCAGCAATATTTTGTATTTACATACATACATAGCGTCACGCCTGTTTCCCGGTGGGGTAGGCAGAGACTACGGATCTCCTCGTGCCACGATCCTGCCTGACACACCACTGCCGCCTCTTCCACTTCTCGCGCAGTTGAGTGGAGTTAGTGCGGCAGGGACGACGCTCTACAGCCGGATTGTCTCTTTCTAAAGCTCAATGTTCATTATTTACACAGATGGAAGACACTTCAGGTACTCTACATCCACCGGACTAAATGCCCCTACATCACCTTGACACGAACTGTGTAGGTCTGGCACAGCACGCTCATACGGCTGTGGTACTTAGTCAGTCTGTAATAAATAATAATAAAAAGCCTGTTAAGGTGAAGTGAGGCTGCCTTTGACTCGAATTTCAAGAAGTTTACCGCAAATATTACTCACCTGAGAGATTCAGTTTTAATATATGTAACACTTCATCTATCAGCGCAGATCGATAGCTTTTTGAAAACACGATTCGATTAACTTCGCTCGATAGAAAAAAACCATGAACATGCCTCTGAATTTAGTTATAAAAACGTATTTAAGGCAACGTGACCAAATCAAGGCTTTGGGGAAAAATATATTTTATTTGTTGAATATACATATATCTAAATCCGTAGCTTTTTACTTTTTTGTTTCGATCCGTAGTTTTGGAATAAAGTAAAAACTGGCCACGAGACCCTAACAAGCCTCTATAAAATCGAGGCCTTGCTTACTATAAGGAAGATTAACGCCATGTTTTTGCTTAATCTATATACCTACTATGATTTACGGTTAGTAAGTTCTTTTGCTGATATCATGAAGGTAAGTCATAAAGGATGACTCTACCTTTGAGGCGATGTTGTGTTTGGTTAGTTTAAGGAAACTTAGCTGTTTATCCTATAACGATCCTAAGGTGCGCTAGAAAACCGTCAAGTGAAGACCGAATGCGAATTGATTGAACAGTTCTCGACTTATTAAGCGAACATAGATCCGGCGACGGTGCGCGTGCGCTTAGGTCGTTAAAGAAAGCTTTATTTATTAGAACACATGTTTCAACCGAACTTTCATTAATGGTGCAATGGAACTATGTATTATTTTTATGTAAATCGTTTATTGATAAAGAAATCTTGATCAATAAAGGATTTTTATTTCATTTCAAGTATCATCCATCCATCATTGTCATAATGGCTAAGTTTTTATTATATTCGCTACAGAAGCAATCCTAAGAAGCGTAAACCGTGTTGCAATAAAAACTTAATAACAAAATGTAAAAACATAATAAAATGATTTAGCGTTCGTAACTATTAAAGCGTTATCGCGATGTGAAGAAAGTGAGAGAAACAGATAATCTACAATATCACAAGTCACGATTATTTATTGGAACATATCAACAGAACTTTAATGCACATTTACACTGGCGTTAGTTCGCAAAGATACATATGTAACATTGTACACAGATATATTTTTTTTTATTGAAAGCGCGACGTATGGCGCCGATCCACCCATAAGTTGTCTAACGACGCCCATGGACATTCGGTCGTATGCGGGGGTTGCGAATGCCATGACGGCCTGACAGGTGCCCATCCACGCCCCTCTTGAAGGACCCTATACTGGTATGGAAGCTATTTAGACGTATGTATATATGTATAATTTGATATTTGTACAAATGTCGCAGGAAAGGAACGATGGTGTTTGTCGGACAGCTTAAAAAACCGGCCAAGTGCGAGTCGAACTCGCGCACCTAGGGTTCCTTATCGCCATGTCATGGTTAGCGCCACTCACGCCATTTACGGCGTGTTATGAAATGCTTCATATTAGTTAAATGTCATGATTACTTAAAATGCTTCACACTCTATTCGGTAGATGGCGCGCGCGCATACACTTTTTGGTTTCTTCTTCCCCCCCTGATTTTTTTACTTTTTCTCGTTATTTGTTGTTATATCAGCCATAATGACACATATTCTGTGAAAATTTCAACGGGCTACCTATTACGGTTCAAGAGATACAGCCCTCGGACAGGCGGACGGACGGACGGACGGACAGACAGACAGACAGACAGACAGACAGACAGACAGACAGAAAGACAGAAAGACAGACAGACAGACAGACAGACAGACGGCGTAGGCGTGACCGCTCGACCGTTGGAGGCTGACCGTGGTTCGGATTCCACGTTAAACTGTAGGTCCCTTCCCTTCTTACCTTACTAGGTGGTAGGGTTTATCCCGGCCGGGTTGGTACCACCGCACTGAACGAAACGTCGGTCGAAACGGCTATGTAAATAGTTCGTGTTTTCCGTCCAGTTTAGTGTAGCCGACATGAAATGAAGGGAAGCACTGACATGGCACCTAGTTCACCCTGTGTTATGGGCTGACATCACGGATGTTGTAGGTGATGTAGCCAACCGTGTCAGGTTCCATAAAAAAAAAAGGCTTAGTAATAGGATCCCGTACCGAATACGGAACCCTATAAAAATGAAGTCAACGACACGGTAAGAGTTGGGCGCTGACTTATATTAAATGGAAAATGGAATAATTTCACTACATTTAATTTAATTTCGTATTTTTTGTTTGTTTTCCAAACAGGTGATACACATATTTATTTTACAAACATATTTTTTTTTTTCTTCTCAGCTTTTTTTATGGAAATTGACACGGTTGACCACATCACGTACACATCCGTGATGTCAGCCCATAACACCTTCGTGAACTGGTGCCATATCGGTGCTTTCCTTTGATCGTGACGGCTACACTGAACTGGACGGAAAACACAAACTATTTACATAGCCGTTTCAACCGAACTTTCATTCAGTGCGGTGGTAGCAACCCGGCCGCGATGAACCCTACCACCTAGTAAGGTAAGAAGGGAAGGGAGGGACCTACAGTTTTACGTGAAATCCGAACCGCGGTCAGCCTCCAACGGTCGAGCGAGATTAACTTTAGTGATGCGATGCACTAAAGTTAATCTCTCGCACTAAAGAACACGCGTGCGTGATATTCACCTTAGTGGTGCACTAAAGTGAATGCCTTGCACTATAATGCCTTCGCCGCAGTTTCACCAACTACAAGAGAACCATTTATATAAATAATAACTTTAGAAACGACGAACGGACACAGTGAAGTGGTTAATAGGCTTTCTTTCCTCTCGCCGACATGACCGCCGGATCTCTCGCTTGTTTTATTAAATTTGCCTTCCGTCTGACCATTAAGTAGGCACTTATGCCATTAGCAACGGGCAAGCTATTAATCCGGCAAGTCTGGAAAAGACATATAAAACTATACTGTCCACTGGACAGATCATTAATCACTTGGGAAAACGTAGGCGTTTTCAAAAGCGATAAATGAAACTATTTCTGAAAGAGAAAGTGTCATTAGTCGTTTTGAGCGTAGCGTTGCAAAGAGTGCTTCTTCGTGTGCTTTTCCATGGTTGAAGAAGTTGTCAGATCTCATTATACCTACCTAACAATCATAATTAGATAAAGGGGTAATTATATAACGATAATTAGATAATTAGATAACGACCGAAGGGAAGCACTGACGTGGCCCCAAGTTCACCCGGTGTTACGGGCTGACATCACGGATGTTGTAGGTGATGTAGCCAAGCGTGTCAGTTTCCATAAAAAAAAAATGTTTTCAAAGGCCCACAGAACACTTGCGGCATTACCCCGCTGGATGGCAAGGCCCAATTACCCTTTGAATAAAGTAGGCCCTTCACCTAGTGGGTCCACCAGCAGAGTTCCAAGCCTCTTCAAGAAGCTTTCGGCTTGACTGCTCCACGCACGAGTCAGTAAGCCTGGATACGAAATACGGCATCGTTTGTATGAGAACCGAGGTAGCCGCCAAAGGGGTGTGAAGTCTGAGGCGGGAGCGGCGCATGGAACGCCGTGATTGGCCGAGCGAGTAGGTAGCCACGTGACGCCAGTCTTCCATACGTTTGAACGGGATTCATACAATAAGTCGCTCATTGTGTCGATTCGCGATGAAAAGATGAAACGGATTTAACAATATTTAACCCTTCTTTACATCAAGGGAATAATATAACTTTCTCTTAAATGAACAAAGGCAACGCCCCTTTCACAATTTTGCGAATTTGCAGATTTTCGCATAAACACGATAATAGTTCTAAGTTCTGAGATACCTCGGATACTTTATTATAAATCTACATCAAATTTCCAAAACAATGATATGTAAGACCTCGTACATTGGTATTATCTTATTGGAGTATTTGTTATTGGAATTTTCCAAAATTAAAAAAATAATGTTAGAAAGTCGAAAAGTTTTGTAACCAAAAAAAAAAATTATTATATTATTAACAACTATTTGCTAATTACTTAGCCAACGATATGACAAATTATATTGCAATATGACTTCGCGAAAAATTCGCGAAAATCTACCCTACCATAAAAATCTACAAATAAACAATAAATCTACAAATCTACCATAAAAAATTTATGAGTACCCACCTCGATATTAAATTTATTTTACGGTAAAATGAGGTTTTCCAGGCTTTGCCTTTTTTAACAAACTAACCAGCCATGCAGCTAGAGCCTTATAAAATGTACCATGCGTCTCTCTGTCAGTTTGACGGTGTGAATTCCTTATATAAGGGTTAATAAAATAACAAATGAAAGGCTGTGTAGTCTGTAATAGAAACATATATTTGAAACAGAACAATAATTTACTTAATTATTTATTTATAGATCGGTATCTATATTAAAATTTTCATTTGGTAACTTTTGAACAATTGAATTAAATTTAAAAGCACAATTTACGACATTTACATTGTTACTGTTTACATTGTTGACATTTACATTGTTATTGTTGAACTAAAGAACTAAAGAACTAACATGTGTCTCGAGAGATGGTCGCGCAACAGATGGATAGATCTCACCGAGACCTAAAGTTTGAGTACCAACACGATGGGTCTAGCACCAGTGGTTCTCGAGTTATGACCAAAACAAAAGTTCATGTGACAGATGGATAGATCTCACCGAGACCTGAAGTTTGAGTACCAACACGATGGGTCTAGCACCAGTGGTTCTCGAGTTATGACCAAAACAAAAGTTCATGTGACAGATGGATAGATCTCACTGAGACCTGAAGTTTGAGTACCAACACGATGGGTCTAGCACCAGTGGTTCTCGAGTTATGACCAAAACAATAGTTAATGTGACAGATGGATAGATCTCATCGAGACGTTCAGATTGAGTACCAACACGATGGGTCTAAGTCCATTGGTTCTCGAGATATGACCAAAACAAATTATCACGTGATAGATGGGTAGATCTCATCGAGACGTTCAGTTTGAGTACCAACACGATGGGTCTAAGTTCAGTGGTTCTCGAGATATGACCAAAACAAATTATCACGTGACAGATGGGTAGATCTCACCGAGACGTTCAGTTTGAGTACCAACACGATGGGTCTAAGTCCAGTGGTTCTGTAGATATGACCAAAACTAATGATCACGTGACAGATGATAATTCCGACCCCTCACTCGCATGATCGCATCGCATTTCGCATTTAGATGCTAGCTAGCTAGCTAGCAGCGGAGCGCAGGCGCTATATAGCATTTAGCATTTAGCAGTACCATAGATAAATAGCACATACTTCATTGCTTTGTGCGTTCCAAAACAAACGAACCAACAAAGTTTTACGAACGAAACAGCAATGCTAATTAAAATTAAATGTGATTATTGCTTAGCATTTAGCATTAATTTTTATTCATCAGGGCGCTTAGCAGTGCTAAATGCTAACGGGGTATTCATTATGAATTAATTTTGTTAATGCTAAGCATAACAAGACTAATTCCCGGTAGACGCATGACCTAAAGAAATTAATTCCTTTAGAGTCGCTCAAAAGTAAAAACCGGTAGGTACTGGTTGAATGAAAAAAGCGCGATAAACGAATATTGAACGAGGAAACCTGCTGAGGTTGACTAGAAGAAATGTCCTTTGGAAATAAGGCAGAATGCATGAAATATCTGTATACATTTAACATACATATTTATCAATAAACAAAAAAAATTACAAGAGCTAACTGCATCCAACACGATAGTCGACCTATGGTGGGTAAGCAGAAAAGAGCTCTCCATACATATTTACGCCGATGTTTGTTACTGAAATTCAAGCGAAAAATGCTATCAAATTGAATGAAAGTACTTACTCGTGAAAGGTGACTCCATCTGTGTTCAAGTTTGAATTTTTCGACGACTTTTTGCACCAAAGCACTGCACAATGAGGCATTTTGTGACAGACGCGCACGTTCGCTCCGCCTGAGCGGCGGACGGAGACTAAGATCGGTCGCCGGCGCTAGACTGACGCGCTGGCGCGTGTGCGCCGACGCGCGGCTACCCCTGTCCTCCTATGTATAGCGCCTCCAGGCTTACTGACTCGTGGCTCCACGGACCGAGGGTTTCGATCGCAAACGCAACAAATTCGAAAACATGAATGATATTTCTATTTTTGTTGCGTTTGAGGCTTTTCGCGCCGGCCGTGGCCGCGCCAGCCGCTCTTGAAGAGGCCCGAACGTGGCCTGATGCCAATGTGTCGACACAAGTGGCGTCTCACAGCATAGTTTGTCATAAATAAATCATCTAACTAAAACACAAACTGCCAATATAGAACAACATCGCACAAAAGAACAGAGTCGATAGGCGAGGGCATAATATCTTTAGATCTAAAACACCTTGAAGGTAAGGTCGGGCGCGACGTAGACGGTCCTCGATGTTCGTTCCACTTAGGCTTGCCATACGTCCATAATTGGGCCGGACTGTCCGGCATTTGGACGAACCGTCCGGAATTGCATCCGATTTGTCCGGCATTTTTGCTAGATGTAAAGTTTAAATATTACGCTACAGATAACTATCTTTTTAAGTAAAGTGTGAACAAAATAAATTAGTTAAACTTTTTATTTTTGGAGAACCTGAATGGAGGCGGATGATTACCTACCTACGACATGAATTAAATTGACAACTTCAAATTTTAATTCACAACAAGCATTTGCCCTCGGCTCCGCTCGGAGTATTTTCGCTACTGTGCCATCCGCTGATGAGATAGGGTGAAGGTTAGTATATTATACATAAATATTTGTCCTATATAATGTCAATAGTTTTCTTGATAAATAAAATAAATTTTTAAGTAATAAGTAAAGCAAGGAAAACTGATCGTCCGGTGCGCGCCATGTCGCGTTTCCCAAAAAAAAAAACTACCTATTAAATATGCATCATGTTTTTGAGGTTTGGCGTTGCGGCCGGCATTGAGCCTGAAAAATTATGGCATGCCTAGTTCCACTGGTACTTTACGATTTTTTTGCTAACTCTTCGAATCTTTGTGTCACAACTACTAGTCACAAGCCACACCCAGTCATGCGCGAAAATTTGTATTTAGATGGTTATCTTGATTTTTATGAATTGTTTTTTAGGCCAAAACGATGCGCAAAAAACCAATAAGTTCAGTTTCTTTATTATACAGGATATTTACAACAGCATCCTTCGAATTATATTCCTTTTTCATTAAAGACAACAACGGCTGAGTCAAGAAAGTGTTTCAATCGCTTTGACAAGTTGCACCAATCGGTACAAGTGTTTGTGCTGTCCATCATCCATTAGTTATCGATTTCTTGCAGCAATATATCGATCAAATCTATTATGTAGCTATTCGAAAATTGAAAAGCCACTTTCTAGCGCGTTTTCCGGTCTAGAACGCAGCGCGCGCGCACGCGGGCCGGGAGCGCGAGTCGTGCGACGAGACGGCGCGGCGAGGTGCACGCGCATAGCTGCATAAATTCATTTAATTTCGTCAGTCGCGAGATGGAACGAGCCCGTCACGCACGTCTCCAATCCAGAGGATTTCACGGATGCTCCGAGTACACTCAGCAGAAATTACAGAAAAACAGGAATGATTATGACAATTAAAAAAAATTCGACTTACTTCAGTTTTCAGTTCATCAAAATGTATAAAGTCACACGCAATAAGAACCACTCGTAGTCAATCACACAATCACATGCGGCGGATGGCCGAGTGGTGTGGGCGTCGGCTTCGCTTGCAAGAGGTCCGATGTACCAAAGAGTTAATTTTTTTGAGAATTGAAAAAAAAATATTTACGTCCATCCCACTGCTCCATGGTTCGGATTTCATGTAAACATGTAGGTCCATCTGGTTGACTGGACGAAATTGTCTAAGGCAATAAGCCCACCCTTGTAATTGTAAATAAAAAAAATTGCCGACTTGGACGATTCAAATTAATCGTTTATATGTATAAATAAACTCATCGTTTATAGAAAACTTTATTTCAGCCATCTAGGGCCATACAGTGAACAAGAAACTATAAAAACATAATGAAAACTCAAACTAAACAATATTAAAATAGTTATCAAATGAATCTAAGGTAAAAGTACCTAGCACACTTGCGGCATTTCCCCGCTGGATGGCAAGGCTAACTCGTTGGATGAAGTAAGCCTTCGATTGCGGGACACCAGTTACATCGACTAGAAGCTTCCCGAGCTTCTTCAGGAAACTCCTGGCACCAGAACTCCACGAACCGAGCGTCTCTACCGCAAAAGCAACAAAGTGAAAACTGTCGGCAAGATCACCGTATTTATTGCGTTTGAGGTCCTCTGCCCTGTTCGCGGCAGCCCCGGCTGCCCTAGAGGTCCCCTGAATGTAACTAGGGGCTAACGTATCCACGCAAGTGGCATCCCACATCAAAGACTTACCCTCAGCCCACGGAACCAGAGATATGCCGTCAGGCCTCTTGCCATCCCGCCGGGAATAGCCGCAAGGTTCCTGGATGCACGGAATATGTACAGTTTGAAGGGTAGTTTTTATAATATAATTTAAATTATGATGTCTTGACCATCGACCCGCACTCTTAACACATGAGAGGCCATGATGCCCGAGAGTGTTCACCTGGGCCCCACAAACACATGTATGCCTTTCACAAATTTTTATACCTAAACGGAGTGCCACCGCAATATTGGTCGTTTTTTTTCTAGAAGTGTACCTAAGTGGCTAGAAGGATAACATTCGAGCCAGGCTCCAGACTCCTTGCTTGAAACTGCCAGAATGCGTGCGCGGTCCAAGTCGCTGCTATTGTCCAACAGTGCTTGTTGCCTTATTTTTACTATATGTGTGTCCCACTCCTTTTGAAAAATGACTTTTTCTGGAGCTGGAGGGTCTACATCAGGACATAGGTTCTTCCATGCAGTAACGGCTTCTTTCAAGTACGCAATCTCACACTCAAGACGTGGGGCTTTCAAAATCGAGTGGATGAGGTTGGATGTACTTTGAATTGAAGATATGAAAGCAGGTAGGCAGATGTCCTTGACACTTCGGATGCCGAGTCCTCCAGATCTTATTGGTAATGTTGATTGAAGCCAGGACTTATCAGACATTTTCGAATTGAGGATTTTATCAAGGATACCACGAAGTGTGTTATCAATATTTATCGTTTATTAATATTGACTAACCCTTATGTACTTTGTATTTTATTTTTATCTTTTTTTATGGATGAATCTTGGCTTATAATTTTTCATTTTTTCTTAGATGTAGTATGTTATAGTTAACGTAATTAAAGTATAGTATGTATGTTATATTTAAAAAGTTATTTAAAAAAAAGCTCTATAAAGTTCATTACCCGGTTCTTCCTTATAGATTGCACTGCTGAATGGGACAAAAACGTCACTTAGGGTGGACAGACTCAATTTGTTTTTTAGCATACCTACATAAACTGTTGGCGAGCCCAAGTGAGAGGGACTTAGTAATTTTGTTGAATTTCGTGAAGCGTTCTCTATCCCTTAGGGACTCTGGGCCCTAAGGGATGGAGAAGATTAGTACTATGGGGTTGATATTAACAAATTATTGTTAAAAGCACTAAAAATTATTTAAAATAAAAAAAAATTATGATGAACCATACTCAATCAAATATTGTTAAATGTTGTGAGTTCTTTATGGCGAAATCATATGTGTAAAGAATTCAATACATTGTTGCGTAATATGTAGGTAGAGACAATGAGTTGGTGCTGCTTGGGTAGAGTAGGGCTAAAATTTAACTTGAAAAATTTTAAGTACTAATTTATTTGTAAACATCTCAGCTAAGCTTGTAAAGCTGCGATATAAATTATTGCAATGATAGTTTATGAAGTAAAATTTCAGGAAACTTTCCAAAATGTATATCTGCTAGCAACAAGTTTGCTCAAATCATGTACATGTGCTAGCATATAATAGTTATTTCTCAAATTAAAAAGATAAATTAGGTATGTATTAGTAGACAGTTAAGAAAAATTATTATTTATGAAGAATGAAAAACTGAATTCTTGAAAAAGGAGATGAACTTATTAGTCAACGTTCGCTGATTTAATTAACACATAATTATATGATTTCATTATAATTCACTGTAATTGTAGTGATTATAAAGCACGTCTTGTCATAATTCCAGAAATAATTCCATCTTGTGTACCGCCGACACTGAAATAAATTTAGATTTTCCGTTCATAAAAGCCCTTCAGTTGCGCGTAAATATTATGACGAATTAACATAATAAATGACTACCTACTTTAGATTCATACCAACCACGCCTTAAACGCATAGCAAATATGATTCATAATAATGGCGCTCATCACATAGGTAGGTAGGTACAATGATGAAAATCAATTAATTAATGTGATACTACGGCACTATAATAGTATTTTGTTCGTCTGTTGGTTTGGTCCCCACTACGCACGGATTTGCTGGAAAGCGTCCGATCGCCGCGCCTGCGTCAGTCCCCGAACGCCACCAGCCATAAACGGACGCAAGCGAACGCAGCCGCAACTAACGCAACCTAACGTCGTCCGTCGAACTAAACTACGCGCCAAATTTATACGTGACAGTGATTTGAATTTGGAACAATTAATTTTTTTTAGTGCTGCCTGCCTGCGGCAAGAATACACGGCTTCGGACCTTGACGTTTCAGAGCGCTTTTGGTAAGTTTTTGTTTCGGGTATTATTATGTCGCGGAAAATTAGATGAGCTATAATTTGAAAATGTGACTTTAATTCGGATACGACGCATGATTAGGGAGCAGTGAACGCAAGACAATGACCGCGGAAACAAAAACATATTTGACGAAACGTAACAGTCTGAAAATAACATCAGCCAATATGAACAACCTAGTTATTTACACATTATTATATTTCGATTTAATTCGCAATTTTAAAAACCTGACACAATGTATCTTATCGAATTGCGGGAATATTATAAAGATTTAGGTATACGTTTAGTATCGTACCTACTGATATGACTAGATTAAATTTAGGAATAAAAAAAATATTTTTTTTTACTTCTTTTTGTAGTATCAAATATGCACACAACACAATGCACAAGGTACTAATATATATATAACAATCCTTTAACAATCAGTTTCATTGCTCGCAAACGCCCCAATGTCAATGTTAGAAATGCCATTTTGCACCTGCATAGCTACCTGTCATTATCTAGGCTGATCTGTGCCGACCATCACAACCGCGAGGCATTCTGCGTGTTAACACGCACGCGACGTAGCACGCTCGAGCGGAACCGGCTCGTCGGCTCGCGCGTACGTTTAGAAAATTATGTTGATCGATGTGACATACATCATTCGAGATTTAATATAATCAAAAGTGTGCCAAATAAAGGAGATTTGATAGAGTTGCATAAAAGTGTGCTAGAAATAATGAACAGTTAATAGAGTTAGAAGTACTAGAAGTAAGAATCGAGAGCTTTCACGACATCGTGGATTCGAAAATCGAATTCGAAATTCTCCTAATTTTCCCGAACTCCGGTCGACGGCCAAAACTGGGAATAATGCTGTCAGTTTTATTCAAAAAAACATTTCAAATTAGTTTACTAAAAAATATATAATAGAAAAAAAACAAGATTTATTTTATTTTATTAATCAACCCTACACGCAGATACTTATTTCGTTTAACAGTCCAAATATGATTTTAGAAACCGAACTATGTATCAGAAGTATCAAAGATTAAAGGAGTTTAACAGAATTTGTATTCGCTAGAAAATACAATACCATGAAAATATAGGGATTAGTTCAGATTTCAGGAGAAATATTTACAGGAAGTAACAATTACAACTAATTAATAATTAATTAAGTACGCGGCGTGCGTACTTGGCACTTGCATCGGTGGTGCAGCGACTCAGGCAAATTTAAATGAAATATATTATTTATAGGTAGTTTTAATTTTATTTTGTTTAGGTTTAGTTATAAATTATTTTAGTTTAGTTTTTCATATTTCTTAATTTTAGTTTAATTTTATTGTTATATTGTATGATTGTGTATTGTATTGATTAATAACAACTAATACCATATTATAGAAACACGGAAAATATTAGTAACGCAATTCCACGCTATAAAACACACATACGTACATACATAACACACACGCTGTACCCCGACAATCAGGGTAAGCAGAGTAATCGGTGTTGTGTTGCAAGAACTCTGGAAAATTGCAACACAACATCGACCACCACGTAGGGCAAGTTATTCGGACAAGATAACTACATCAAGCAGCAAGTAAGGCACAAAGACCCACCTGCTGCATGACTCGGTGGAAGGACCGTGCCAAGGTGAGAGGTGGCAAGCCTATCGCCCTTTAACATGGCATCTCGTCCTTATCCCTTAGTCGCCTTTTACGACATGCACGATGAGAGACGCAGTGGGGCTATTCTTTTTAAGTACCGGCCTCACACAGTACGCACACACACCCACCTTTCAACTTAATAACATATTTTTGAAATAAAGTCGGGACAAGTAGAGCAGGTAAAACAGATAACTTGTGGCTTGGCAATGGAATCACCATAAAACTTCATACTTCGTACAAGTACCTACGACATTCATTATAACGACATTACATCACCTTTACAAAGCACTTAAGTAGTTGTGGGTTGTTTTATCTGCAATTGTGAGTTTCCACAACTTTGTAACGTCACAATTATTGTTTAGGACAATGTAAATAAATGTAACAAAATTTACTTATTATTATTGTTTAGATACACACATCATCGTAGTTGGTAATTCGTGAGTGCAGTTGTTTTTTTTTTCATATTAAGTATAAATATACTATATATATTTTTTTCTAAACTTTGTGGTTTATTTAATACAATAAATAACAAGTATTTTTGTTGGCAATAAAGTGTTTCCTTAGGTTTTATTTGCTTGAGCTTCGGTTTAGTTTTAATTTGTGCACGCGAGTGATCTATACCCTACTTGTAAGACTACAATCACATCACAGTTGTCACATCAAAATTTTGTTGTCCGGATCTCAAACTAAACTCAAGTTTCGTCAACAAGAGACCTCCAAACTGAACTTTTACAAAGACAAACGAAATCCGCATCCCGTACTTATTCCTTTCATAATTGTTCATGGTGGTGACGAGAGACGAGCCACGACAAATGCAAATTGACGGTAGCCGATCGTCGCGTTCGGAATGTGACAAAAATAATGACGAAAAGATGACAAACAGAGACTGCAGTGTCGCAGGGTCACGGTCATTAACGAGACAAGGGAGGAAAGTGTGACGAAAGTAGAGTCACCTACGTGAGTTATGATTATGACTTTGGTAGCTGGGAGAAAGTCTTCGCACAGTTTTCCACGGTGTCACAATGGAAAATGTTCATCTGTGGTTGGCAATCTCGAGATTCTTGCTGGGGATTACATTAACTTTTATTATATAACCAACATAATAAAATAATGTAATTGTGTAAAATTCAATTAAACATCAGCAAGAACTTTAAAACTAAAACTAACCTAAAACAACACTTACCTATCTATCTAACAAAATAAAACTAAATATAAACTATAAACTAGACTATGGGCGGTGTTATTTATTATGTGGCTAGTCACAAAATACTTGTAAAAATATGTATAAAAAAATACCCTGCGAAGTTTCTTGTTGGTTCTTCTTCGTGGGTGTAATCGAAGCGGATAGAACAAACTGTGACAAGTTCGAGCGCAGTCTAACTGCCTTTACAACAATATCAAACGCTTCATTTAAAATCAAAATAAATATTAAAATAATTCTTACATACTTCAGTCCTGCACTGAAGTCACTGTTCCTTGATCTGCATCTATCTGTTTAGCGTACATCTAAAAATATTCATCGTTGCATTACGATGTACATGTAATAAGCCTTTTATGATCTTCTATAATCGGAGTGTAAATGTTTGCCCAGATGAGTAGCGAGACAAGGCGGCTTCCTCTCCTTGAGCCAATGTGGCGGTGCGTTCCGTCCTTTGATATAAGACGAGATATCAGATCTTTTTTTAGGGTTCCGTATCCGTCGTACGGGACCCTATTACTAAGCCTACGCCGTCTGCCTGTCTGTCTGCCTGTCCGTCTGTCCTAGGGCTGTATCTCGAACAGTAATTTTTGCTTTACGTTTGCATCACACTTGATGATAGGATTTAAGATAGAGCAAAAGCAAAAAAAATACCTTCAAAAAACAAGTTTCTGGTATAGGGATCCCCTTAATTTTTTTACTTTATGCTTTTTTTTTTATTATTTGCTGGCATATCCGCCATAATAACACATTCTGTGAAAATTTCCACCGGGGCTACCTATTACGGATTAAAAGATACAGCCCTCGGACGAACGGACGGACGGACGGACAGACAGACAGACGACGTAGGCTTGGTAATAGGCTTCCGCTTGGATACGGAACACTAAAACACATTTATTCCACGGAATTATAAGGTCTTTCATAAGTAGGTAACTTCACGCTTAGGGGTGTACAAGTGGAAACCAAACTTAAATGCGTATTGGCCTGAAGTTCGGCCGCTTGACTGCGCATGTATAGTCAAATAAAATATACAATCGAATATTTTGCCAGAAAATGTATACAATTATTACATTATCATTTGTAGGTAAAAAGAGAGTCTTGCTGCATGCTTGCTGCATTATATTATGTTTGTGCACACCGATGTATCGATCATGGTTAAAACCGGTTAGAACTGACGGACGACGACGTGACTGGTGCCGTTCGGGTGACCCCGGTAAACGCACTTCGCCAATAAACATTTCTCATGCTAGCACCACACATGGCTGTATGTACACAAATATTTGGCAAACATTTCCGTTTCGTCTCCCTTTAATGGCTTGGATAGACCGAGATAAAACTAAAATGTTTGCAACAATCACGAATACCTACGAATAACCACCATTAGCAAAAAATCTATCGCGACAACTACGGAAGACACAAATAAATAGTGAGTGACTGTACAATGGCGCACGCACAGACGAGAGCGGGGCGTGCGCGGGCGACAGGACGCGGGCGGCGGCGGCGTGCGGTTGTATCCTAGCAACGCGGGGGAGCGCGGTAGGGTGCGCCGATACCCCCTTTGCACGCCTACCGCCCTCCCCCCCTCTGCCCTAATAATCGTCTTTTGCGCAGACACACGGGCGCATCTCACAGCCGCATTTAAGTTTGGTTCCTACTGTATGTGTATCAGATACTGATCACGTTCCCCACACCAATTTTTTTTCGGGTATCAAATACCTACCCATCCTACTAAAATAATAGTTTATTGAACAATTATTTCATAGCATGGGTAGGTTTTTTATATCGTGAAAAAAAAATGGGTTTGGGTACGTGATCAGTATCTGATACACATACTCCCCTTAGCGTACTATTACCTACTAATGAAAGACCTTATAAGTATTATTTAATTTCAGAAGATGTATTTTAATTTTATGTTTTACAAGCTGTGCCCGCGGCTCCGCCCGCTCTCATATTTCACTTCACTGCTAACCTTATAAGCCATTTAGCGTGATAGTAAGTAGCCTATAGTTGATTGGAAGAATCAAGCTATCCGTAGAATTTTGTTTTATTAAAATCGGTTTAGTGGTTCTCGAGTTATAAGCGGACAGACAGAAACTCAGACAGACAGAAAGCAGACCTTGGATTTTATTATAGGTAAGGAAGGATAAGGATTATTGGCAGCTAAAATATTATAGGTAAGTAGGTATTTAGTAATCATGTATAAGTTAATTGCACAAAAAATCACGTTTGAACCATAGACAGTCACACCAAAATTATTATGGAGATAACAATTAAGTTTATACAATTTAAATTATTCTACCTATAACAATTTACTAAATTTGAATGAATTTGCCTTATTTTTGCTATTACATTCACATTTGATACACATACACTCCTTAGCGTAAAGTTACCTACTAATGAAAGACCTTATATTATGCTCCTGCGCAGGTGGCGGAGTCAGGCGGTCGACCCCACGTAGGGTGGAGAATGTCGGCGGGTGCTGAGCGCGAGGCCGAGGCGCCTCCGGCCAAGAAGGGCGAGGAGAGCGAGCGGACGGAGCGCGGCGGAGGCGGGGGCGGCGCCCGCGTCGCCTCCACACTCAAGCAGCACTGGTGTCTAGCGCTTAGGGCGCTCGAGCTGGTGAGTGCGCATTTTTTATTTTTATGTAATCCGGTATGGGTGGCTGAGTTGGAGGGGCTAAAGCGCATGCTCCGACTAGCCAATATCACCTCCGAGAAGGTAGGTGCCATACCGGAGACTTCCCTGGATTGCTGGCTATACTGGACTAGAGGAGAACACAACCGAGGTTGCTATGCGGCCATCTTACATACAGTACGGTGGTACCAACCCAGTCGGCTACAATTTGAGCCTACCACCTAGTAAGGGGCAAGGGAAGTGACCTACAGTTTTACACTGGTTCCGAACGGTGAAGCAGCAGGTGTAGGTATGCACGTAAATTTTTTCGTCAGAAAAAACTCATTGGTACACGCCGACCGGATTCGAACCGAGGACCTCTCGCATGAGAAGCCTATGCCCAAACCACTCGGCCACCCGCCGCTTTTTTCATATAATTTTAATCTGACATCGTTGGCTACATCGCGACCACGACGGGACGGGACGACGCGACGACTGTCGACCGTCGTCGTCGGGACGGTACGACGACTGTGACGTCTGACCGCGCCCGGGTGTGCTTACCATCATGATCAGCGGTCGATCCATAGCACCATCGAGATAGCGAGGTTGACAAAAGATAATGACCTCCTTCTGAGGACAATATTTATAATTGTTTACTTACACGGTGTCCGCTGGAAAGCGACAGGGAGATACTGTAAATAAACGGCACGACCGAAGGGAAGCACTGACGTGGCACCAAGTTCACCCGGTGTTATGGGCTGACATTACGGATGTTGCAGGTGATGTAGCCAGCCGTGTCAGTTTCCATAAAAAAAACCCTATTTCGTAAAAATAATGAAACTTCAAAGAAAAAAAAAATTTTATCAGCTCTCTTTATTTTTTTATTTATATGTATATTACATTATTACTACAGGACAAGCCCCAAAATTTAACAATGTAGAATCTATTTCCAAGTTAGCTCAACGCATCTCACCGCGAACTTTTGAAAGAAGGCGAAATTGCAGTTGAAGACGTCTAGATCCGGAAACTTGGGAAAAGCACGGCATTAATATTAACGGCGAGTACATTTCACACCTACGTCGCGGATGACATAGTCGTGATAGGCGAATCGCTGGAGGAGCTGAATCACATGCTGAACGGCCTCAATGTCGCCTCCCGCCGAGTCGGCCTCGGGATGAATTTGGACAAGACGAAAGTCATGTTCAACGAACACGTCGTCCCGGGGCACGTAACAGTTGGAGAGGCGACCCTCGAAGTTGTGCAGAACTATGTCTATCTTGGACAAACCATCCAACTAGGGAAGCACAACTTTGACAAGGAGGCCAACAGAAGGATTCAGCTAGGCTGGGCGGCATTTGGGAAACTCCGCCACATCTTTTCATCCTCCATCCCACAGTCATTGAAGACGAAGGTCTTCAATCAGTGCGTTCTGCCGGTAATGACGTACGGAGCGGAAACGTGAACCCTGACGATGGGCCTGGTCCACAAATTTAAAGTCGCTCAGCGAGCTATGGAAAGAGCAATGCTCGGCATTTCTTTGACCGATAAAATCCGTAACGACGTGATACGTCAAAGAACTAAGGTAGTCGACATTGCTAAGAAAATAAGCAAGCTGAAGTGGCAGTGGGCTGGGCACATCTGTCGTAGACCCGACAACCGATGGGGTAGACGGGTGCTCGAATGGAGGCCACGTACAAGCAAACGTAGCGTGGGACGCCCCCCGGCTAGGTGGACAGATGACCTAAAAAAGGTAGCCGGGAGTGGATGGATGAGAAGAGCGGAAGACCGCGTGTGGTGGCGTGCCTTGGGAGAGGCCTATGTCCAGCAGTGGACCGATACAGGCTGATGATGAGATCCGGAAACAGATCTTTATTTAGCCAAAAAATGCTTCACTAAGCAGGTCATCAGGTCTTTTGATCTCTCACTAGACCCATTTGCTTATTAGCACTAATATTACAAGGCCAACCATCAACACGGGCCTATTGTTTACTGACTGTCACGCTAATTTAGAGAAATCAATAGCGATTTCCAAATCGCTGCAACCTTGGCCAACCGCTTTCTGCGAGGCTTTCTGTTGTCATTATTACCTTTATAGTCGAGGCAAAATAATGAAATTTGCTCAGAGGAGGTACGCACGCACTAATAAATTAATTGCACTGTTGGGTGATTGATAATTGAAAATATCGGAGGAAAATATCAAGACAAAACATAAAAACATAATAACCCCCTCTCTAACTACTCACGTAATAGGAAAATCGAAAAAATTAACTATTTCAATAGGTTCAGTCTAGTCCAGTATACAGTATAGCCCGCAATCCAGTCTCCGGTATGGCACCTACCTTCTCGGAGGTGATATTGGCTGGTCGGAGCATGTGCTTTGGCCCCTCCACCTCAGCCACCCATACCGGATTACATAAAAAAAAAAGTTCTAAGAGTTACATACGTGATAACTTAATACAACCTCAATGTGTAGGTACTTCGCTAGAGTATTTTGCTAGAATAATATCACCAAAAGCACAGAATACTTGTAAAAGTAAGATAATAAGATCTTGTGAGAATAGTCAATCCATTATCCACAACTTATCAAAGTTCGAAGACCTTTTGGAATTTCATGCGCGCGAAGCCCCAGGCAAAAGCGCTTTCATAAAAAGATATTTTTTCAACGTATGAGGAATAATTAAAGGTAACGGGGAAATAAATAAAAAAACTTTTTTTTTTATTTTCTCTGGATGTTCATTTTCAATTCGAGTATCACCAAATCGGTGTGAATACGTTAGAAAATAATAACCAATATTGTTTTCCAATATTGGTAACGTGGTGGTCGATGTTGTGCTGTAATTTACCAGAGTTCTTGCAGCACTACACCCATTACTCTGCTTACCCCGATTGTCGGGATTCAGCGTGTGTGATATGTATGTATGTATGTAACAATTCAACAAGTATTTTGTAACGTGAAATAAAATTGCCTCGACTACAAAGTACACGAAAACTATGGTTGCATATACGCTAAAAGTTTTCAACTAAATAAAAAAAAATGGTTATTGAAAAACATTCTAAGTACAAAACGACAACCAGAAATGACTAGGACCAAGGACGTTATCAAATTCAAATTCAAATTCAAGATTTGATGGTTATACACAACCAACCTTCGAAATTTCGGTTGGCACTAAGCTCTGAAAGTATAATGTGAAATATGCGTATAATATTTATTCAACAGTAGATTGAATACAGTGCCTACTATTTTCATCTAGTCATTGCGTATTAAAATATAATTACAGTCGAAAGTGAAAACAATTTCACTAAACTATCACGTAAAGGATTAAACCACAACCGCTGAGTAACACCTGGTAATATAACATACAACGTGCGCGCAGTCATGACTAGCGAAATCTCAACTAATCGAGGGAAAAGATCGAAAGTGTGCGCGCATTCTGCGGTGCACGTCTATTTAAATATGCAAGCCGGTGAAACTAAACATTTGACAATACTGAAACGCGACAGATACGGCACAAAACAATTTCAAATTTCGACCGCTTTCACTAACAAAAACAAAACTTGAGTAATTTGGTTAAAACGACAAAAATTGGCGTTGCCGAATATAATAGAACGACTGCAAAAAGTGCTCTTAAACAATTGGCAAAGACCGAAGACGTGACCGCAGACGGTGTCATCTATGACGAGATTCAAAAAATAATCAATCTCAGAGACGACGGAAAGTTTACTCAGACGAGCTGTTAGCTTAAAATCAGTCGAGCTGAATAAAATCTTTTTTATTTCATTTATATTAACTCTGTATAGTTTGAGTATTAGAACTTCCTTTGTTTTTGAACACGCGACGACGCAACGACCTTTTTGTTGTCGTACTTATAGCTGGAATGTCGCCTCGCCGAGTGTGTTCTCGCAAGGAGTGGTGTTATTGGCTGTGTGTGACTGACTTCCCGACGTTTTGCTTACGAATACTGCACAATTTGAGATATTTCGATTTGTTTTTCATTATGAATGTTGGCAGGTGCTTTCGATCGTCTGCGTTGGCTTGATAGTTGATGCCATCAACACCGGCAGAATATATTCGTACAATCTCACCAACCTGAGCCATGTCGCCACCGTCTACACCACATTCTCTGGTAAGAATTCTCTTTTCCTTAAGACGAGACGGAAGTTAACTTTCTCCATACAAAATCGTCTTTCGGCATTTATGTTTTCTAGCCCCCTAAACCTTATCAGATTTTTACAATGTCTTTTTTTTTCTTGTCTTAAGGACAGTTCAATCTACGTTCCTGTCTTTGCCGTTTTCGTTTAGACGAAATATTACAACAGCGGAGCAAACATTTTTATTTCGACCGAAAGCATTTGAATTTTTTATTTTTTTTTATGTCATGAAGTTCATCACTTTAGAAAGACAAGAACGTAGATTGGACTGTCCTTAAGACAAGAAAAAAAATCGGATAAGGTTTAGGGGGGTAAAAAACGTAAACCCCGAAAGACGATTTTGTATGGAGAAAGTTAACTTCCGTCTCGTCATCACATCTCTCATCATGAGAGATCATCATGTCTCGTCGACATCAATGTGTAGTAATGTAAACCTTATCCTCCCGTCCTACCTATTCCACTTCGGATACCTACCTCGATACTTCTCTAGCCTCAGTCCCCCCAACCCAATAGATGTCCGTTCATTGACGTTAAAATTAGGACAAAGACTCCGCCCACGTCACATACGTCCCAGCAACCTTTGTATTGGCGAAATTAAAGGATTGTACTCTAATCTTCCAATTCGTGCTCAATCAACGTTAGGTAACGTCGAATTGAGCAAAATTTTATGGTCGGCCAAATCTATTTTGTCGATTGGCGTGACCTCATTTTTTGCCCAAACGGAAAACTTAGCCAAGTCAATGCCTAGTGCTAAGATAATTAATTAAAGACAAAAAGCATTTAACTGGCATGATCAGCAATTTCCTGTTGATCGCCGACCCAGTCTTCCGGAGGAAGATGACGCATGCAGCTGATTGGAGGTGTCAGGAGATCATTTGATCGGGTCGTGCGTTCATTACGATATGCTTACAAATTGTGATTCATCTGAGCCAGCTTGTGTCACTGAATTTTAACTCAACGCCAACTTGACAACAATTCTGAATGCATTCCTTCAATCCTCCCTACTTGTCCTCCGACCTCACCCAGACTAGTCATAGGGTCAGACAGAACGAACTTTGGCCAGCCGCACCTGTTCTCGCTTGCTGATCTCAGCTCCTCTACGTATGTATGTTGACGTATAACTATGAATGGTTTTCCTCTTGGATTCCTCTATGAATGAAAGATTGAAAAGGGTCAATGAGGTCAGTCTCCAACAGTACTCGCCAAACAATGTCCCATTGATTTTACATTCCAGTTGCAGGAATTGTACAAAATCAACCATTAGAACGGTGTCAGTGACACTACGGGTTAATTTCTGTCGTTTTGCATAAGCAATCACTTTAACTATAGCCTTATTGGATTTACCGGCAATTGAGCAGTCGGTGTAGGCTTCAATGAACTTGAATGTGAAAGTGAAAATGACTGTAGAGTTGAGTGAGAGAAGGAAAATGAGTGAGTCAGGCAGGAATGAACGATAGGTTGTTGCTAACATAACACCTTGTGACCGGCGAAGCTTGACTGGAAGTTAATACGGTAGTCGCTGTAGTACACAGCCTATCTTATATTGTAGTTGAATAAGAAACTTTGACGTCAACATAAGCATACGGAATCAAACATTTAGCTAGCTAAACGTTTGATTCCATATACTTTTGCTGACGTCAAAATTAGTAGGTACCCTTAGTAGGGTAGTAGCTTAGCTTGTCGTGCATTGGCATGACATAACTTTATTGCATTTGGATTTTAAGCAGTAGGTATATGCTCGATAATTAGGTAAAATTTTATGCATGTAGGTTCCTTCTTAAATACTTTATCACATTCTGATCTCATATAATTCTTGAGCTACTAAATATTTTTTTTAAACTGACACGGGTTGCTACATTACCTACAACATCCGTGATGTCACCCCATAACACCGGTTGAACTAGGTTCCTTGTCAGTGCTTCCCTTCACGTCATGTCGGCTACACTAAACTGCACGGAAAACACGAACTATTTACATAGCCATTTCGACCGACGTTTAATTAAGTGCAGTGGTACCAACCCGTCGGGATAAACCCTAGTAAACCCTAGATAAACCCTAGTAAAACCTAGATAAACCTAGTAAGGTAAGAAGGGAAGGGACCTACAGTTTTAAGTGGAAACCTTACCACGGTCAGCCTCCAACGGTCGAGCGGTCACCCATCCAAGTACTGACCGCGCCCAGGTGTTCTTAACAACAGTCGACCGACCGCACCACTAAGCTACCGAGGCTGACTTAGAAAATGATGGGGCATTTTCCAAAGATCTTATATCTTAGCCATACATTACTTCTTTACTAGCAAAGGGCATCGATATGGCAAAGGGTGGACTGGTAGATTCAAGTGTATTTTGCGAGTGTTCGTTCATAGGTTAGTTTGTTGCAGGTTACATCATCATCACGGCTGTACTGGTGGTGGGAGCGTCACTCGGTGAGAGTATCGGCTGGCGCACTTCATTGGCTTTCTCTGTCATCGGCGCCATTTTATTCACGGCTACCGGCGGGCTCATCATTTCTGGTAATATTGCGTAATTCACCAAACATTGTTTAGAGTTGCAAGAAAAAGTAGTACTGTAGCGTGTGGGGCCGGTACTTAAAAATAATATCCCCACTGCATCTCTCCCCATGCATGTCGTAAAAGGCGACTAAAGGATAAGGACAAGATGCCGTGCCGTGAGGAAGTACCTTGGCACGGTACTTCCACCGAGTCATGCAGCAGGTGGGTCTTCGTGCCTTACTTGCTGATTGATCGATTTAATCTTTTTCGAATACTTTGCGAAACGTGGTGGTCGGTGTTGTGCTCTAATTGACCAGAGTTCTTTCAGCACAACACCGATTACTCTGCTTACCCCGATTGTCGGGATTCAGCGTGTGTGATATGTACCTATGTATGAAAACGGAGTGTGGGAAAACCATCCGCCAGGTGGGACGACGGCATCAGTACGTCTCGGCGGAAAGCAGTGGTTCCGTACCGCTGAAGGCCGGGAGGACTGGAGCAAAATTGGAGAGGCGTATGTCCAGCAGTGGACGCTTACACGCTGACTGACTGACATATGTAAACTGACACGATTGGCTACATAACCTACAACATCCGTGATGTCAGCCCATAACACCGGGTGAACTAGGTGCCATGTCGGCTACGCTGAACTTACCATACACTCAAATCAGTGTTCTGACAATTAAACAGTTACGTCTAATGGAGACGAAGTAATTAACACACCTGCTCATTATTCAATCGTCGTGCTGCCAAGGTGCACTCATAAACAAAAGACGCACAGGTATTTCAGTAGGTACGTCTAGCCCCGTGTAGACAAACTAGAGTCCGTCTCACGAAAGAAGTCCCGCGGCAATAAGTGGAAGTGTATGACCGTAGTGCCGAGTCTGCGGGACTTCTTTCGTGAGACGGACTCTACACAGTCAGTCCCGACGGAAGCTCGTCACAGTTCCATAGCAGACAAACTTCAGGCCAAATGCGGCCAGCCACGCCTGACAGTGTCGAACAATGGATGTCCTTCGCTGTCATTCTTGTGTGGCGCATTCGAAGTTTTGCGACTAAACAGGAATGGAAAATTAGCTTCGAAGTTTTGCTACTAAACGGGAATGGAAAATTAGCTTCGAAGTTTTGCTACTAAACAGGAATGGAAAATTAGCTTCGACGTTTTGCTACTAAACAGGAATGGAAAATTAGCTTCGAAGTTTTGCTACTAAACGGGAATGGAAAATTAGCTTCGAAGTTTTGCTACTAAACAGGAATGGAAAATTAGCTTCGACGTTTTGCTACTAAACAGGAATGGAAAATTAGCTTCGAAGTTTTGCTACTAAACGGGAATGGAAAATTAGCTTCGAAGTTTTGCTACTAAACGGGAATGGAAAATTAGCTTCGAAGTTTTGCTACTAAACAGGAATGGAAAATTAGCTTCGAAGTTTTGCTACTAAACGGGAATGGAAAATTAGCTTCGAAGTTTTGCTACTAAACAGGAATGGAAAATTAGCTTCGACGTTTTGCTACTAAACAGGAATGGAAAATTAGCTATCAAGTGTTGAGCTTCAACATTTTCAACAAAGAAAGGCTTCTTTCCTACGATACACATTTGCTTTCACGAGTCATGAGCACAGATGGACAGTGGATGGACTAACGACGCATGTGATGTGAGCCCAATAATAGGCGACGAGCGTCGGTCGATTGAGACGATCCAATCGCGTGAAGCGTCGTCGTCGGCGCCGTCGACGTCACATCCCGTCAAAGTTTGACGGTCAAACCGACCAATGAAAAGTGTGCTCATGATGACTCGTGAAAGCAACTGTATACCAAGGACTATCTGGTGTGTCTGTGGTCCAGCTTACGAACGTTTTGCCTCTTTCAGACTGGAGCAAATCGTTGCATCAACACCAATACCAGCTGCGGCCTCATAAGCATTACTACGATATGATGTGTGCTTCGGGGATATTCGCCATCTTTAACGCGGCGGTCTTCATTCTGCACGCCGTCCTCACTTTCAGAAAGGAATCCAATTATTAGAGTGTACCTAACTATCGATTTTAATTCAATAGATGAGTTTATTACGCTCATAGTGTTTAGTTCATTCGAGTTTAGTTTCTTTTTCGTTTAGGAGTATCTGCGTAAGATTATTGTTGCCTCATAGGCTGCTAAAATGTGTTTCAATTCTAAGTTTAAGCCTATGTTATTTTTGGCCGATATCGGCCATACTGCAGGCGAGGGGTTTGTATGTAAATTTCAGTACAGTGTTGCCAACTTGACAGCTCTAAACAAATAAGAATATGTATTTATTCCACGGAATTCAGTTGGTAATTTCCAGTTTAGATTATTTTCTGTAAGTAAACATGCATTGTGTGTGTATATTTTTGTTTGATGCAATGTTTTTATCAGTGTTGCCTCATCGACAGCTAGAAACAAACAGATCAACCGCCCAAGAGGTAGGTATGACATTATTATGTAAGAGTAGGATAGTAGTAATGTATTTATATACCTAATTAATATATTATTTAATTTCAGAAGATGTATTTTAATTTTATGTTTTATTATTGGCAGCTAAAATATTATAGGTAAGTAGGTATTTAGTAATCATGTATAAGTTAATTGCACAAAAAATCACGTTTGAACCATAGACAGCCACACCAAAATTATTATGGAGATAACAATTAAGTTTATACAATTTAAATTATTCTACCTATAACCATTTACTAAATTTGGATGAATTTACCTTATTTTTGCTATTACATTCCGTTATAATAATGAGTTGTAAAATATTTTGTATAAAATGTTAGGTAAGTCTTAATGTATGTTTAACGAATATTCTTACAATAATTTTAACAATAAAGTCTGTTCCAAATAAGCCTGGATAAAAAGTCATTGACCTTTGAGTGCTAGCTCTCTTGGACAAACGTGAAACGCTAAGCGCCGTCTCTCTCTTGTGCCACGAGACCGGCGCAGGAGAGAGACGGCGGCGCTTAGCGTTTCACGTTTGTGTAAGGGAGCTAGCACTCAAAGGTCAATGACTTTTTATCCAGGCTTATTTGGAACAGACTATAGACATTATTGTTTGTAATTAAATAGAAAAACCAAAGCAGTATATCAGTTATCCGTCCAGTTTTAGCTTAGTTCCGTTCAAACGAACGAAGTTTCATTTTTCTTCAAGAGCATTTTTAATTTGTTTTTATCATTCACTTCATTTTCATTGAGTCGGCAAACTAATTATTAATTGAAGTTTTTTTTAATAAACATTAAGAAGCATTTATCTTTAATAACATGGCGCTGAAAGTAAATAAATGAGCCCGCATTGATCCACAAAATTTCATAAAAACCCTAATTAAAACTAATAGCGACGAACAATGTAATTATTTCATTCATGTATTATTATTATAATAATGTAGGTAATTATAATGCATTTGATATGCAATAATTTGTGTGCAAAAAAACCATTATAAAATCATGTAAAATGTTAAAATAAAAGCAAGTCCATAACATTCACAGAATCATCTCATTTGAATTTTAGAAAAAGTAATAACTTTTGTAATCCGCACACAGTATTATTGAAGATGTGTAATGTAGGTAACATTTATTTATATTGGTAATTATAAGTGTAAAACCTAAAAATAATGTTAATTAAAAAAATGCCTAATGATAATTTTGGTAATTATTTTTTCGTTTTATATCCAATAAAATAAAATAAGTTCAAACACCATCTGCATAATTTGTCACAAAATGTTTATCTCTAGAGACAGCATAATCATCATCATTATTCACATTATTCTTAACTGCCTAGGTCCATAATATAATTTAATATTTTGAATGGTGTATGTTTAAAATGTGTATCTGTTGTAAAATAAAAATACTGTTAAACAATTAATAATGTATATTTAAAAAATTATGGTGTTTTTATTTTTGACGTGATAACGTCACGTCTTATAAATTGATGAACACCGGCTGCACGCACGAAAAAGTGTCACGTTCCATCTGAGCCTGTGTGTGCAAGCGAGAGCGCGTAACAAGCGATAGAGAGGCACAATCGGCCCAAGCGTCGGCTTGTACACATTTATCTCTCTGATTATAAAGTACCAGGGCAGCACAAATGAAAGGAGGTTACTCGTACCATAATATATTAAGCGCATCTGGCCGGTCGGAAAAGATTTCAAATTTAGAATATTCATGAAACAGGTTCTAAAGTACCAGGGCAGCACAAATTGAAAGGAGGTTACTCGTACCATAATATATTAAGCGCAACTGGCCGGTCGGAAAAGATTTCAAATTTAGAATATTCATGAAACAAGGGTCCGAATATTATGTATCACAATATCGATTCATGTATTTCGATTCAATACAACGACAGAGAACCAAATATTAGGTATTTAACACTTTTAGTTCTAGTACCGTGTGGGGCCGGTACTTAAAAAGAATAGCCCCACTGCATATCTCCCCGTGCATGTCGTAAAAGGCGACTAAGGGATAAGGACAAGATGTCGCGCTAAAGGGCGAAAGGCTAGCCACCTCTCACCTTGGCGTGGTCCTTCCTTCCACCTTGTCATGCAGCAGGTGGGTCTTCGTGCCTCACTTGCTGCTTGATAGTTATCTTGTCCATATACTGTGCTAAACGTGGTGGTCGGTGTTGTGCTTTAATTTACCAGAGTACTTATGGGAGTGAAAGTTGGGTATGGCAGGCGAAGCATGAGAGCAGGATAAATGATGTTGAAATGCGTGCGTTGAGAGGAGTATGTGTGGAATAGGAGGAGTATGTGTGTCTGTAGAATGGATGATAGAAAACTAATGAAAGAAATCTATGGAGCAAATGTTAGTGGAAAAGTCGGGAAGGGTCGCCCTAGACGCACGTACCTGGACCAGATCGGGCATGTGCTCGAAAAGGGTCAGGTGCGTAGGACCCGTAACCGACGAGCATGTATGAAGAACATTATGAGAGTGGAAGAGGCGGCAAAAGTGTGTCAGGATCGTGGCGCTTGGAGGTTGGGTTGTTTGCGTGGGTTGGGTCTTTGCCTGCCCCACTGGGAGGCAGGCAGGCGTGACGTTATGTATGTGTATGTATGTATGAACTTATAGCACAACACCGATTACTCTGCTTACCCTGATTGTCGGGATACAAAAGCGTGAGTTATGTATGTATGTATGTAGTTCTAGGTTTTTTTTTGTTTGGAAGTCGGTTTCGTATTTTTTTTAATTGTTTTTATTTCATTCTTTTTAGTAATATTAAATAAAAAAGAATAATCGAAATCGATTGAAGTGGTACAGAATGATTATTTAATCCTCCTTTGAATTTCTTCTGGTACTTTAGAACCGTTAGTAGACTTACCACTTTATGACGTTATCACGTAAAACTATCGTCCGTAAACCGACTTTACAGAAAACCAATTTTTTTGGTTCCATCTAGTAATTTATACAAATGGGGCGTTTTCCTACATCTTATTAGTTACCGTTGCTCATTATGTACATATTATCTTTATGGGTAATCTAAAATTTAAAAAAATATCCACAAGAATTTTACACAGATCTGTAAAACAACCAAAGGAAGAAGAAATTAATGGTACTTACTTATGGCAACAAATATTTCTTTATAATAAAGTTCTAATCTATGGATCTCTACTCTATTAAAAATATGTTTACTTTCGTCTTCCTCATACTTTGCATTTTGAAATTTCCGCCACATAATTATGATGTGGAAACGCAATTTTACCTCCGAGCAATAGAATGAGAGTATTTGTATCTTCGTAAAATTATGACAAAATAAACGTATGTTTTGTTTTGGCTTCGCCGGCACATTGTGCATGCAAGCAATCGCAATTTAAGATTTTAGGATGTGGAAGAACCAAATGTATATTTATTTACATGCAAATTTATTTACTCCCGATTACTACACGTAATTTTACGGGCGTACGAAATATATTTTAGTGGTCTCATCTCATTACATTATTTAATTTATGTTTATTGGTTTCGCTCGCTCCAGAACTCCAGAGGTAGTTAAATAACCTCTTCTCATTCGCCTCATTGGCGACTCTGTAATCACAAAGGACCTTCAACCTCTAAAGCACAGACGTATCGTTGGGTCATTGAGCCTGTTTTATCGGTACTACTATGGCCGCTGCTCTGACGAAATTGCTTCCCTTATCCCTCCTCCTCCTGTTCGCCTTCGCCAAATCCGCCATACTCTCGCGGAACACCCCTTCCTTTGTAGTGGACAGACGAGTACTTCGAACGGCACGATTCTCTAAATCGTTCTTGTGCCGCACTGCAAAGGTGTGGAACGGGCTTCCGGGGAATATCTTTCCCCACTCCTACAATCTACGGATCTTCAAATCGCGGGTACCTAAATAGCCTTTCCCCAGCGACATTAGTCCACCTCCAAGCCGGACTGCCACCTCCTCGGGGGTGATAGTGGCTGCGCCTGAGGCTTCGACCTCGGACACAGCCAGCTAGTTCGGAAACAATAAAAAAAGATAATAAAAATAAAAAAAAATATAGAATACTGCGCATAAACATACCTACAGTCAGCACGAGTCCTTCATCGCAGGAGAGTTTTGCTGCAGCTGCGACAGACGGCACTATGCGAGTTTTCTCCCCAAACAGAGATTATTAACTTGTTTTGGTGGTTTAAAAAAAAATAACCAGGGTTAAATTACAGAAGATGCGTCGTTACATCTTCTTTAATTTCACCCTAACCTGATGTTGAGGCGGTGCATGTCGTTTTTGTTAAACTCCCATAGTGCAGTTTGGCTGCTACCACAGCAGCTGCGTCAAAGCTCTCCTGGGATGAAGGAATCGTACAGTCAGCGCGTACGTTCGTGGCTTTCGGCAGGAAAGCGAGAATGGAATGTATAGTGTTGTGAATCAATCTCTGAAAGTAACGACGTTTACGAAACCTCTTTTTTATGTATGACATTAAATTATTTATCTAATAAGGTTTTATTGGGTGGTTTAAGTAAGAAGACAAAGCAGAGATAATTCGCTCACTCAATCTATTTTCACCGAGACCCTTCTTTGTTTTTCATTAGATAAGTTTAAAAAAATTTAAAGTATGTTGTCTTGTTTCTTACGAGCCCATCAAACAATATGGGAGGACCGCTTTGATCAAAACATACATTGGTGAACCGCAATTTACTTATACCTACCATATTACTGCATTGGCATAACATATTAAAATATTTGGCATACCTTTTTTATGTCATTACAAAAAATAAACCATGCTTATACCTATACTATAATAAATAATACTTTTAAAAAAAAATTGGTTGTCTGTAAAGTTGATTTACGGACGATAGTTTTACGTGATGATGTCATAAAGTAAATCAGTTCCGGCGGATATTTACCATGTAAAATTAATTTAAGTACATGATAAAGATGTGATAACTAATAAAAAATATGAGAAAATAACGACTATTAATTAAATTTAAAAAACCTACATAACGCCATCTACATGTTCAACGTTGCAACAATTACCTAACTGCTAAATCAAGTATACCGCTGGCTGAAGTATTTAATTTAATATTGACGCTAGATGTGGACGCTAGATGTCGCTCTATGAAATTCACATACTGTTGTCACATACTGTTGAGAAAATTTGCAGCGATAAGTAGACGGTCGATAGCCCGCGTGTATAATACGTCTGGTCAGTGATGGTGGCAGGGACCGCGGGTTCGAGGCTCGCAAAAGACGGAGAAAAATATTTTGTATTTCCTACTATTGTATATGCCTCTCTATCGCGCTCTCGCTTGCACACACAGGTTTAGATGGAACGTTACACTTCTTCGTGCGTGCAGCCGGTGTTCATCAATTTAAACACGTGACATCATCACGTCAAAAAATTTACTCATTGTTTGCACAAGGGGGACTCGAGCCCACGACCATGAGATCAATTATTTTATACTCTACCCTACACTCTAACACTGCACCAGCAGAGCATATCTGTGATCGATCAATGATCACTCAAACTAATATACAATCAATCAGGTTAACAGACAGGAAATGTAAAATGCAGCGGTTATATTACATGGTCAGATCAGAACCACTACCCTGATCCTCCCTTGACGGGATCGAGTTTTTTTTTTGGCAATCGTATTTTTTTTATTTACGGTTGTGTAGTTTGTTTTGTTTGTTCTTGGATATTTTGTTCTGTCAAATTGTCTAGGTATATAAGAAGAAAATTGTGAATTGGCTGTATGGTCAAATGATCTTTGCCTGCCTATTTATGGCGAAAACAATAACAGCAACAACAATCTGTCAAATTGTGGTTATCTTTGGAAATAACGTGAAACATGACCAAATTTCAAGGTGTCGAATTTCGAAGGTTCAGTTCTAAAGTTTTCTAATGTATTCCGAAATGGCCTACCTTTTCCGCCTGCGCCAGATAAATCCATAGTTTCCTCCACGTAGAAAACTTCTTTTGGTCGCTAAAGTTGTACTGCATTTCCTTGCTCGCATATCGCGTGCTGAGCGGGGAGCGATAGTTGCAATATTCCGAACCCTGGAGCCCCGCTGGTGCATCGATAGAACTCATCTTGAAATTTCTGGATTTTCCGTGAAAGTCGAACTTCAGCGGCACTTGTTCACGTGAACGACAAACGTCAAACTTCTGTCAGTTTAGTAAACGAGGGCGCCAATAACTGAACGATTTGAACTCGCGGGAGACCTCGTGGCTATCAGTGGCGGATTAAACCAGCGCGAGGCTTGTAGCAAATGTTTTCAAGGGGCCCTTCTTTACTTAGATACCTATAGGATCAATCACCATCACCACAAATTATAAAACAATAAGGGGGTGCATCTGTAATCATAACGAAAATTTTGCAAAATTCCTTCACTGGTGTTTTACTTTACCTATTGAAAATAAGTACAAAAAATCCCTGTTTAGAAAATGATTATGTGTATGTCTGTCTGTCCGGGCATCATGTTAAAACTGTAACTTTGATCGCAGTGCGGTTTTCACCTATAAATTAAAAAAATGTCAAGAAAGGACACTTGTAAAAATATCATCATGCTCAATTATCAAAGAGCTGAGCAGTGATGAAAAATGTCAACTTCCATATAGGTAACTTACTCATACATGCATAGCGTCATACATACATAGCGTCACAACTTATATTACTAGGTGGTAGGGTTTAACCCGCCCGGGTTGATACCACCGCACTGAATGAAAGGTCGGTCGAAACGGCTATGTAAATAGATTGTGTTTTCCGTCTAGTTCAGTGTAGCCGGCACGACCGAAGGGAAGCACTGACGTGGCACCAAGTTCACCCGGTGTTATGGGCTGACATCACGGATGTTGTAGGTGATGTAGTCAACGGTGTCAGTTTACATGAAAAAAAAAACCCACTGTTTCCCGGTGGGGTAGGCAGGCAGAGACAACGGTTCTCCACGTGCCATGATCCTGACACACCTCTGCCGCCTCTTCCACTCTCATAAAGTTCTTCATGCATGCTCGTCCGTTATGGTTACTATGCACTTGACCCTTTTTGAGCACATGCCTGACATGTCAACTTAATAGCACTAGGTGTTCCGCACCAGCACTATCGGACAGGGAACCTCCTCAGCTTTTCAGGGAGCCCCCGAACGTCGCGGTAGACCGCCAGGGAGCGGAACTGCTCCAACTTCAATTTTGGAAAAGTACCAGGCGGTCAGAAGTAGGTACTTATGTATTACAATAAAATTATGTGCCCCGCGCGAGCCGGGCAGACTGGAAGGATGGGGGACCACACACACATACCCCCCCCCCCCCTCCCCCCCTTCCGGCTCACCAAGCGTGGATATATTATAAATTCAGATGTTTATTCTGTCCAAGTGCGGGCCCCATAGCATTTGCTACTATATATGACTAATCCGGTACTGGTGCCTATGAACAGTGAGTGATAAGGATTGTTTGTTTATATCTGATGTAATACTGACTGACTATGCAATAGTTTATTCTTGTGAGACATCTTGAATGAGAAGTCATACAATATATATTATTTTAGGGTTTGTTACCTCAAGAAGAAAACATGGAACCCTTATGGTATCAATCTCTTATGTAAAATTCCAATCTCTTATGTACCAGGTTCTCGATAAAGTATCGTCTTGGGGGAAGAAGAACTTGGTCAACTTCAACGTAGCCAAGACGCAAGCTTGTGCCTTCTCTACTAAGGCTGATCCGTTTCCTCTCCAAGCCACTTTTCAAGGGCAGCCAAGTCCCCAACAATGATAGTCTGGGCATCGTGGGTATGGAGGTGTCCAGGGACGTTGGGTTTCGATCGTTCATAGAGTCCAAGGCGAAACTAGCGTCTCGAAAATTAGAGATCCTTTACCGATGTAGGCGATTTTTCACGCCGGTCCAACTGCTTACACTACAAAGCACAAGTAAGACCGGTGATGGAATATTGCAGTCATCGTCGGGAGGGTTCCCCTGAGTACCTTCTTTCAGCCTTGGATTCTATTCAGCGACGAGCCATTCGCCTCATTGGTGACTCTGAACTCACAAAGGACCTTCAACCTCTAAATCACAGACGTATCTTTGGGTCATTGAGCCTGTTTTATCGGTACTACTATGGCCGCTGCTCTGACGAACTTGCTTCCCTTATCCCTCCTCCTCCTGTTCACCTTCGCCAAACCCGCCATACTCTCGCGGAACACCTCTTTGTAGTCGACAGAAGAGTTCTTCGAACTGCACGATTCTCTAAATCGTTCTTGTGCCGCACTGCAAAGGTGTGGAACGGGCTCCCAGGGAATATCTTCCCCCACTCCTACAATCCACGGATCTTCAAATCGCGGGTTAATAGCCTTTCCCCAGCAACATTAGTCCACCTCCAAGCCGGACTAGCACCTCCTCGGGGGTGAAATTGGCTGCGCCTGAGGTTGCGACCTCGGGCAGAGCCACCCAGTTTGGTAGCAATATAAAAAAACACCTACTTATTTAAAATTCCATTACATTATATTTGTTATGCTTTTAAATAAATCCTAAAAGGTTTGATTGCTTGCCTAAATTTGCTATGAGGACCTACAATTAGAATGTTGCCTTCAATTTAAAATATTCATCAGCAAAGTATATTATTAGTTCAGCGTTAGTAACCTGTCGCTTAACACATTATATAAAACTTCCACAAGAGACCTCGAGCCATCACAAGTGATAACCACCCACGATGTCAAGAAGTCACTGATGTAATAAGCGTAATTGCACTTAGGTTATTCAGATAACGCTGGAAATGTTCGGGTAACACAACTTATTTGTTTCAATTAACAAACCGATTTATTCTATAAGCTTTATTCAGCGGTGGGTGGCCGTGTGGTTTGGGCATCGGCTTCTCATGCGAGAGGTCCAATCAGTTTCTTCTGAGGAAAAATTTTACGTGCCTACCTACAGCTGCTGCTTCACCACTCGGAACCGGTGTAAAACTGTAGGTCCCTTCACTTGCCCTTTACTAGGTGGTAGGCTCAAATTGTAGCCGAATGGGTTGGTACCACCGTACTGGAGTCCAGTATAGCCAGCAATCCAGGGAAGTCTTCGGTATGGCACCTACCTTCTCGCAGGTGATATTGGATGGCCGGAGCATGTGCTTTGGCCCCTCCGACCCAGCAATACATACCAGACTAAATAAAAAAAAAATCCATAGCTGTCTATGGATATTTTTATTTCGAATTCGTAATATCGTCACATTAAACATTAGCATTTAGTTAATAGGTTAAATCAGAGTTGTGTCAGGATCTTTGTACGTGGAGAACTGTGGTTTCTGTCTACCCCACTGGGAAACAGGAGTGATGCTATGTATGCATGTATGTTGAGGATCCATTGTCAAATATTAACTATGTCTATGCTTTGTTTTTTTTATTTAAACTGACACGCATGGCTACCTCACCTACAACATCTGCGATGTCAGCCCCTAACACCTTGGTGAACTAGGTGTCATGTCAGGGCTTCGCTTCGGTCGTGCCGACTACACAGAACTAGAAATTTACATAGCCGTTTCAACCGACATTTCAAGCAGTGCGGTGTTACCATCAGGCCGGATTAAACCCTACCACCTAGTAAGGTTAGAAGCAGTGGCGGCTGGTGACTTCAGTGACCGGTAGTGCGCTAAGTACCTACCTACTTAAATACCAAATTTCCCAACACATTCCCGTCATGTTATTTTAAGATCGGGACTTCCGAATTTTTTAAACGCCTGCGTTTTATTATGTAAGTACCTAGTATGAATATTCTCAAGACACTCAATGAGTTGCAAAAAACAAGAAAAAAAATCCACAAGTTTTTTAACTTATTTTAACTACCTTTATGAATACACCCCATAGACCACAACACTACTGCAGCTTTCAAAAAGAAAACAGTCCAAAAATACTTAAAAAAAAAATATAAAAAATAAAAGCATTTGAAAAGTAGGAATTGAACCCGGGATCACCTGATAGTACAGCCTTGCCTTTAACCAACGCTTAGGCAAATATCGGCACCACTTAATTCACAGTATCACGTGACAGAAAGCACAAAACCTAACCATATCCCATTTTAAATATTCGCGCGCTAACGGGTATGTGACATCACATCACATCAAAGAGTTTGTAAGACGGACTTGTGCAAAACGAATCGCTCGCGACGCGACGTGTCGCACGCGCGGGTATTCACGATATAGCGTCCTTGTTTGGCGCTCGTGCGCCGCACGCAGAACTCCTTTCGGCTCATACTGTTTCTATGAAGTATCTTCTGTCTAACGCGCCAGCGGTGTTTTGCCGATCCCCATACATTCAGTATGGGAGACCCGCGTGCGATTTATATTCCGCACGGCGCGCGCGATTACTCGCAAAAACGTGCCTTGTGATCTATAAAATAAGGTCGAATTCACATTCGTATTTATTTGGAGTACGATCTTTATGGTTTTAATGTAGTATGTTGTAAGGTATTATTTATTTTGAGTGAAGTGAAGACTTCTCGTGGTATGGTAGTGCGGCGCACGAGCGCACTTTAGCACCAGCCGCCAGTGGTTAGAAGAGAAGGGACCTACAGTTTTACGTGGAATCCGAACCACGGTCAGCATCCAACGGTCGAGCAGTCACCTATCTAAGTACTAACCACACCCAGGTGTGCTTCTGATCAGAACCGACTGCACCACCCAACTACCGAGGCTAGCTTTTGGTTAAATGTTGGAACAGTTTTAAACTACGCCGTTATATTTCAATCTATAATGATAGCTTCTTCAGAAATGTACGTATCAAAGTTTGACAAAGGCTCTTTACACCTGATTCACATAATTAAGTCTTTGTAGTCAGAAGTCTCAGGAAAATTATTAATCTTGCTCTCAAGCTGTGTTTTCGATCGACTGTAGGCGATGCTATTATGTGGCTAGTCACTAAATACTTGTAAAAATATGTATAAAAAATACCCTGCGAAGTTTCTTGTCCGTTCTTCTTCGTGGGTTTAATCGAATTGGATAGAACAAATTGTGAAAAGTTGAAAGTGCAGTCTAACTGCCATATGAATGATCAATAAACAATACAATACGATGCAAAATGCTGAAAATTATAACAGGGATGGGTATAAGAATTAATGAATGTACAGTTATATAAAAACAAGATTTATTTCTTTTCAAATTTTGGTTCACAATTTCAAAATATTCATATTTCATTGAGCAAACATTTTCTTTTTCGGTTCAAGCTATATTTTAAGCGGTACAAGCTTAGTAGGTATGTATTATAAAAATAAGTGGTATCTTTTAAACCCTCACTGGTTCTTTATACTGTGTGAAAGCTATACAGTTTGACAATATATTTTAATACTTCACAAGCATAAATAAATTAATAATGTCTGGTTTAAGTATTTAAAATAACACTATATTGCATTGTAATACTATACACATTCTATACTTACATATTTAATAATAAAAACAAATGAAAAAATATAAGTGTACCTACCGTCAAACCAAAGTTTGAGCAACACAAAGTTTACTTAGATTCGTGTTAACAGTACTTGTAGATAAGAGTGTAGCAACAAAAATATAATTTAAAATATCCACATACAAAATTTCAAACAGCCTTGTTTTAAATTATCTATAATGGATTTCCCTCGGAGTGGTAGGTCACATTTTATTTTATAGAAAGAGCGACGTGTGGTTTGAGCCACCCATAAGGTGTTTAACGACGGCCATGGACATTCGATCGCACGCGGGGCTTGCGAATGCAATGCCGACCTGACAGGTGCCTACTCACACCTCTTGAAGGACCCAAGACTGTGCTTGGGGAGAATTATGTGGGCAGGGAGAGCGTTCCATATTTTACCATGATTGGTACGCATCCGCTGTAAGTCCAGAGTATAGGGATGCAATCCCTGCCCAGTGCGCGTTGTGTAGAGGTGGAAAGGGGACGCGCGTCAAAACAGCTCCTCCGAGTACTCTCCATGGAATAAGCGATAGAGCACACACTTTACACAAGGTGATTATGTTTCTGCTGTAGGGTTTTGCACGAAGGTCTCCTGCCATGAGGAACTAGTTTGCAGGCCATGAGCCAACCCCAAATCAAAGCAACAACATGTTTCTGCTGAATTTGAAAAGTGTGTGCAAAATTTATTCTAACGAAGAAATAAGGAATTAGGCTAAATAAGAACAAACATGAAATCGCACTACGCGGCACTGCCCTGCAGCGGAGCCGTGTGGCACGCTGCTTCACAAATGAACCTGTTATTTCAGAAACCTCAAAAGTGACACATTTTTCGATTTTCACTTTTTAGCATTTTCTTACTCTTTGTACCAAGACTCATCCATGTTACACAGGAACCCTTTAAATTCCAACTAGTTCATACAGAAAAAAATAGGACTAAAAATTGTTTATTGCAGAAAGCCCAGATGTCCGTGACATTTGAGCTTTTTAAAATAACATTTTTTTTAAAGCACCAAAACATTGGTGAATAATAAACCATTTCGTATACTGATTATTTTGTGGTACATAAAAATAAAATCTAAAATAGTTTAAAAAAAATTGCATATTTTATTAATAATTTTACCTCAGCGACAATTTCTCTTTGGAATGGTGTAGCGAGCGCAGCCGCGCGCCGCCCGCCTGCGACCGTGCGTACCCAGCTGACTGACGAGTGTCGGGCGCTAGCTGTTGTATCGTGTCGATATGAATGTGAATTTTTTGGTTTATTTGAAAAATTACCCAGCTTTCGATTTTTTTGGTAATGCAGTGCGATTCCTATTACGAAATACCATGTTTTTATACCAAATATAGATATTGAAAATTTTAAAACCAAAGCTCAAAAAAAAACCTTACCCCCTTTTTCGGCATCAGTATGTGACCCAGAATAACCCCCTTTCGGGAATGTCGCCCATTAAAGTTAACACCGTGTATATATATACGTAAAAACAAGGGAAGTGGTATGGGTGAATGTTTTGGTGGTTTAAAAAAAAAATAACCAGGGTTAATTTATATCAGTGGTGAATGATGTTTAATTTTAAGTTTTCGTGCGATTTAAATTTTTGTATGATTATCTGGTGAGCTGAGGGATTGTAACAATAATAAATGTGTATTAAAACCATTGTTTTATTAATATTTTTTTCATATTTCCTTCATACAAAGCTAGTTTATTTCAGAAACACCAAAAGTCCACGAGTTTAAAAAAAATATTAAAAATATAAGGGCTTGAATTTTCACATAACTTTTTTCAGGAATAATATACTTTTCGCTATACTTTAAAACCTTATATTAGATATTACAAAGTTCTTTGGAAAATATTTCAGTAGACAGTTTTTTCTCATTTCCCAAAAGTTTTATCGAATGGACTTTTGGGGTTTTTGAAATAACTGGTTCAAATATTCTTTGTATGCAGTAAACCGCACTACGCAACGGCGCGCAGCGGCAAACAATTCGTATGGACAATTTCGTGCCTAGCGGTGCCGCGCTGCTCTGCTTCCGCATAGTGCGACCTTACCATTAAAGAGGTTTTAAAGAAAAAAAAAATTTACAAGTTCAAGAGTTTCCAAGAGAATAAAGAATGAGAATATGAGTTAAAATTTTCAGCTAAGAGTAAGTCACCGTGTATTTGAAAAAGGCACATTTCCCATGTTGTCCTAATAATATCCAAGTATTTCTGTAAATATAATGTAAACACTTTTATACAAATACCATAGGTAGGTATTAATATTCCCATACCAAAACACCTTTCAAAATATATAAACATGAGTGCACACACACATACATACAATTCCCGGCACGTAACCTTGATCGCTGTTAATTTAGAATAGAATAGAAATTCTTTATTGCACATAATCTATACAATATAATTTAAAATAAAATATTTGAAAAAAAAAACTTGGCCTGGGCTAAGCTGAGAATAGCCGTTGGTCTGATGAGCGACCACAATCCACTAAATCAGCCGTTCCCAAAAGGTGTTCCGCGGAACCCGGTGGTTGATGTTAAAACGTGATTTGACAAAGTCTTTAGGGATTTGACCAAATCTATAGGGATTTGACCAAATACGAGTCCTAGAAAAATATTTTACACAGCTTTTATTTTAAGCTTATTCAACGAGCAATCCCGTGGTTGTAAGCAAATCCGGTTGAACTAGGAAACCCCTATATAACTAACTGTTCAGTTCATGTGATATTTCACACAGGTGTAGTACATACCTACATGTCGGCCATTGCACATACCGCAGAAAGAGACATACACACAGATAGCACACTGCAACACCACAGTTATATAAGGTATTTCGTTAGTCATGTCATTAATTTCGGGAGGGTTACATACAAACTCAAATAAAAACGTTACGCAAAAAAATAATTATATGTTTATAGCATTACTTTTCGAGAAATTTAACAAAACATGTTTGCTACCTAAACATTAACCTGTGTGTAACAGTAGGTAACTTGCATTGTACGGGGTCCATGATTGTACTATGTTCAAACGCAGAACAGCTGTTTGTTGTAAGTAAGTCACAAGGTCACCACTATGATTGGTTTTTACAGCTACTTATTTGATTTTATTTTTTTGTTAGGAGAAAAAATGCTCCTATAAACATAGAATAGAATAGAATAGAATATCCTTTATTGTACTTCAATATAAATTTTACAAAAGGCGGACTTATTACCTATGGCAATCTCTGCCAGTCAACCTTCTTAATTGAAAACATAATACAAAGGTAGCAACAAAAGAAGATAAAATGAAAGAAACTTAATACTAACGAAAGTTAATTAATAAAAGTATACAAGCAGACGCCAGGCATAATATATACAGTTACAGTAATATAATATATTACATAAATATAGGGCATATTAACATACTAAATAAGAATACATAGACACATACTTATAAATGTATTATGTACTAACAATAGATACTCGATAAATAAATTACATAAACTGCTTAGATATATCTATAAATAATAAATAAAGTCACCTTATTCCTTGGAGATATAAGACGCTTTCAAGCGCTTTTTGAACGTGGCCAGAGATGGAGATGTTCTTATTTCTGGTGGGAGATTGTTCCACAGGCGCGCTGACATCACAGAAAATGATTCAGAATAGCTAGACTAGAGAGAAACATATGTTTTTTTCTACGTAAAGTGTTTATTTGAGTGTGTATGTAACCCTCCCGAAGTTATTGACATGACTAACGAAACACCTTATATACGGCTGCGTGGGCGGGCGAAGATGATCACAGCTTGCTCTTGAGGGACTTCATCAGTTTCTCCAGCTTCATGGCCTTCTGGAGGTCACCGCCGATCTTCAGCTTACCCATCATGAACGCGCTCGCGGGCTTTAGTTTACCTGGCAATAATTGTGAAGCATGTTTAGTCTTGAAATTAAAGCACCTTTACAGCATTTAAAAAAAAAAAAAATTTTTTTATTTTTTTTATGGTAACTGACACGGTTGGCTACACCACCTACAACATCCGTGATGTCAGCCCATAACACCGGATGAACTTGGTGCCACGTCAGTGCTTCCCTTCGGTCGTGCCGGCTACACTGAACTGGACGGAAAACACAAACTATTTACATAGCCGTTTCGACCGACCTTTCATTCAGTGCGGTGGTACCAACCCGGGTGGGTTAAACCCTACCACCTAGGAATATAAGAAGGGAGTCATATCCCTTTGTCCCCTTTTACGACATACACGGGGAGAGATGCAGTGGGGCTTTCTTTTAAAGTACCGGCCCAACACGGTACGGTTATGTAATCCGGTATGAGTGGCTAAATCGGAGGGGCCAAAGCACATGCACCGACCAGTCAATATCGCCTCCGAGAAGGTGGTGCCATACCGAAAACTTCCCTGGATTGCTGTCTATACTGGACTAAAGAACACAACCAAGGCTGCTATGCGGTCATATTGCATCATAGTACGGTGGTACCAACCCAGTCGGCTACAATTTGAGCCTACCACCTAGTAAGGGGCCAGGGAAATCTGCGTCTCCCGTGCCATCTTATCAAATCTTACTATGTCATTGACACTTAATTTTTAAGCTGACAAACACCATCGTTTCACTACCCTATGGGGTCGGTACATAAAAATAATAGCCCCACTGCATCTCTCCTCGTGCATATCGTAAAAGGCGAGGGACAAGGACTAGATGCCGTTCTAAAGGGCGACAGGCTATAGCCACCTCTCACCTTGGCACGGTGATGCATCGAATCATGCAGTAGGTAAGTTTTCGTGTCTTACTTGGCGCTTGATAGTTATCTTGCGCGCCGCTAGTTTTAATTCAGTATCTAATTCTACCAATTTTCTACCAAAACACTCAATACTGGTATCATTTCTTGGTTAAACTTACTAATAACTATTCTCAGACACGACTGGGCACACAATAACCTTCACACAGAAAATAAATAATGAAGTTGACAGAAAATAAAATGTCACTTTTGGCAGCTGACATTTCCACTGACCCTGGAATCGACAAAGATTGTACCCGTAAACGTAGTTCGGTATTCGATAGTTCGTTTCAATGCGCTTATTTCGGTATCCGACATGTAAGACGAAATTGTACAGTTTTGGTCAGAAAAATTCAAAAAAAAATTTCGAGTGTGTTTTATTTTGCCTGGAGTTCAAAAAATCGGTCTGTGCTTCTAAATAAGTGAATCCTGAAGAGTTTGGTATCACTGAACGCGTAATTTCAGTACAAACAAGACTGAATAACGAATATTGATGGATCGATCGATTGAGGCGGGATATTCGAATTTGTGCGGGAGCGCGCGCGCCAAAATTTTGCGTTTTTGAGCGCCGCTAAAAGGGCCTGGGAGCCAAGGGGAGTAGTACTATTTTGAGTCAAAGGGACTCAAAGGGTTAATATTTTGCTAAACGTGGTGTCAGCTAGTCTGCGTTGACTAGGACGGGGAGCAAAACTAGTCGCATGCTCTACTTCCTTCTCTCTACCGATCAAAATTCTGTATAAGGCTTCCAGTGCGTCCCACTAAGCTTTCCATGTAGGAGCTTATATAAAATACAGGAGCTTATATATTAAGAATAGCCCCACTGCATCTCTCCCCGTGCATGTCGTAAAAGGCGACTGAGGGATAATGACAAGATGCCTTGCACAAGGGCGACAGGCTAGCCACCTCTCATATTGGCGCGGTATTTCCACCGAGTCATCCAGCAGGTGGGCCTTCGTGCCTTACTTGCTGCCTGATAGTTATCTTGTCCGAATACTTTGCTAAACGTGGTGGTCGATGGTGTGCTGTAATTTACCAGAGTAATTGCAGCACAACACCGATTGCTCTGCTTACCCGGATTGTCGGAATGCTGCGTGTAATGTGTGTGTCTGAGTTTATCGCCCATTTAGTCAAGCCCTAAAGAAAGAATTCAGAAAAAAAAAAAGAAAATGTGTAGTGTATTACCAGCGAACATGTCAGCGAAGTTCTTGCTATCCATAGTGAGCGTGGCGTCAGGAGCGCTGGGCGGCTCGCCGCGTCCGCACGCGCCCGAGCCGTTCTTCAGGTCCAGGTGCCATACACCTTCCTCCTTGCCTGCTCACACCATCAACAAAGAAGAGCTATTCAAACATCATATTCTTTATTCTTTATTCATTGCACTCGGATTCGTCATATTTTAACATTTAGAGGACTACCAGCGAAGTCGCTCTACAGTCTCTTCAAGAATCTAGGGCTCCCAAGATCGACGCTAAGCTCATATATGTAGAGAGCTTCGAAAACGTCACTGGAAGCATCCTACAGAATATGGATAGGTAGAGAGAGGGAGGTCGAGAGCGGGACTGGTGGTTTCCCCGCGTCCTAGTCAACGCAGACTAGCTGACGAGGGCTTGAAGCGAGCCGAAACGTGAAGCATGCGCGGGAAATTTAGAGTGGCCACTCGCTAGTCCCGGCCTCGATTAATACCCTCCTCTACTGCCGATGGGCCCGGATATGTTCGGTGAAGCCATCGCAAGCTTAGATCCACACCTTCCTTGCATTTGCATAACATTTGAAACTGGATCAGAAGACACGCGAAAGACCAACACAAATAAACGACTGCAAGCAGGCAAGAGCGGCGGTGCCAGCCATCAACGGTAAGCTCACGAAGGGTATACTACAGCTAAACAAAGGTAAAATCAGATTGGTGGTAGGAACTTTGACTGGACCCTATCCACTAAATAAGCACTTATTCATTATAGGTAAAACGGATAGCCCTCTGTGCAGGGGTTGCATGGGGGCTGAAGAAACGCCATCCCACGTGCTGCTACAGTGCGAGGAGGTGGCAAATGAGCGGGCAAACATCCTCAAAAACCCGAGGACACTCCAAGAGGCCTGCAAGGACGTCGGACGCCTGCAGTGACTTCTGGAAGGAGCTGGGCTGGATGCAGTAGCGGCCGGGGTAGTCAGAATTCTCAATGAAATTGTTATTATTATTTATATGTTATAGGAATGTGTGACTGAAGCAATAGGATTATAACAGAATGTGCACAAGAATATCGCTACGTGATATGGTGCGTAACGAGGCAATCCGCCGACGCACCAAAGTAGTCGATATTGGACACCGGGTGGCTAAGCTCAAGTGGCAGTGGGCTGGGCACGTTAGCCGAAGAGACGATGACCGTTGGAGTAACCGTATCCTACACTGGCGGCCGTGGACAGGAAAACGGAGTGTGGGAAGACCACCCGCCAGGTGGGACGACGACATCAAGTACGCCGGCGGAAATCAGTGGTTCCGTATCGCTGAAGGCCGGGAGGACTGGAGGAAAATTGGAGAGGCGTATGTCCAGCAGTGGACGCTTACACGCTGACTGACTGACTGACTGACTGTGCACAAGAATCGTAAAAGGCATGTCGTGTTGCTGCTGGGGTAGGCATCGCTTTAAGGTCTTTGCTTATCAACAGGTTAGGCAGCCCAGCAACATTCTGCAAATCTGCTGGCATGATATCACACTGAGCATGGTTTCAAGAGGAGATGTGGCCATTGGTGCAGTCGACACCATTGGTACAGCCACCCATGTTGGTTTGCATTAAAAGATAATGGCCGACGACGCTATAAACAATAGACGCTAGAATAAGGGCACGATAGACCGATAGAGAATCGATGAGAGAACAAAATGGAAAGACGAACTCTATAATTTCATTGTAAGCCTTCAAAGTTTAGATTTTTGTTTTTTTTATTGGGAAAATAATGGTTATTTTTAAAATACAAAACATAATATTATAGTAGCTGCCTTATATTGAGATCAGTTAATATGCAAAGTTTCATGATCTAATAGTATTTATTGAATAATAGCAGTTCTATTGTACAGTTTGGAGGTTACTTTGGAATTAGATTTTTTATCGAGCAAATTTTATATAAGTAATCATGTTTTATAATATTTAGCATTAGTACTCAAATTAACCATAAATTTAAAGAACGACTGTTGCACTATTCTTGATATGGAGAGCTGGCGAACAAAATGACATAATTGCAAGGCAGACACATATATTTTTTTATCGAATTATCTATCAAATGGGCGAAAGAGGTCCGCTTAAAAACGGCTTAACAGCAGCGGTTTAAAAATGGCGATGAAACCACCGATTTTCTTCAAAACGATGTAATTTCAATAAAGAAATATCATTTTTTCAACTCTACCGTAAAAGTTTTGTTAACATAGCTTGGTTTTTTACTAGTCCGGATTATCAAGGCCATACTGTACTTAATTATTTCGCAGCAATGTTTAGTCAGAGGCGCAAGTCACACAACCAAAGGTCACCTTTAACGTTGAACTGAAAGACGGCCTGCGTCTTCTCCACCAGCTCCGGCGAGAGGCTGGTCGTGATGGACGCGAACACACCAGCCACCTGACCCTCGTCCGCCTGCAAACAATGTCCGTCCGTTCTTGTGTGTAGTTAAATATTAACCCGTTGAATGCTGACTAGGAGTTAAGTCATAGTGGGTTTATTTAAATAAAAAAACCGGCGAGTCGAACGCATGCACAGATGTTTCCGTACGACAAAAAAAATAGTGTTTCTTGTATGGGGACCTCCCTTATTTTTTTTACTTCTTAAATTTTTTCCACATATACATATTCTGTGAAAATTCCAGCCCACTAGCTATTACCGTTCCAAAGATACAGCAGTAGGACAGACAGACGGACAGACGGCATAGGCTTAGTAATAGCCTTCTGTACGGGGTACAGAAAGCTGCCGACATTGTACATTAAGAAATCAATTATCTCTCCCCGTGCATGTCATATAAGGCGACTAAGCGATAAGGACCCGATGCCGTGCTATAGGGCGACAGGTTAGCCACCTCTCACCTTGGAACGGTTCTTCTACCGAGTCACGCGGCAGGTGGGTCCGCGTGCCTTACTCACTGTTTAACGTTATCTTGTCTGAACTATTGAGAGAACACATTAGATCTATGTAGGTCGCAGTGCTAATAGGGGTCAGGGGCCCTAACCCAACTTCAAATCATAAATCCCTATGCTGGATTTTTTTGAAGTCTAGATTTAACACCATGGGTGTTATGCTGTTAAATCTAGAGCAACTGTCACTTTTATCAGGGGAAGTATTGGGTGGCATCACATTTCGGGGTTGTGATTCATTTGGTTAAAATATTCTAAGATGCAGCAGGTGGTAAGAACATAATACGATTTCTTCCAGATAACCTTGTATGTGCATTAAAAAAGTTTAGCATGGTGTACAGGTTTATAATAATGACGAGATTTGTTTCACCAAAAAAATTTACATGGAAATTTTGGACAATACGAATAGATCTAGTTTAGGCAGCGGGAGAGGGCTACTGGAGGATTTACCATCTCACTCAGATGTTACAAATTTACTTCATGTACTTTTGTTACCCAGTACAGTCCGTTTTTCACAGCCCAAAAACAAGAAACAAAGATTTTCAACAAGCAAGCAATCCCGTTCTTCGTAATCCTGGGTCTGCAGCCGGGTGAACAGATTGAGACCAAGAAGATAGAAATAGGGCCCACTTACCACAAGATTTGTTAAAAGGGGCCCCCGCTTTTAATTTAATCTCAATAAAATTGTTTTTCTAGGACTAGTATTTTTGAGATAATCACCATTAAAATGTTCAAATACTAGTCCTAGAAAAACAATTTTATTGAGATTGATTAAACTTTTGAAGAATCTTGTGGCAAGCAAATTCGATTAACTGGGCATCCAGTCTACTTGGTCAATTCCCAACTTGTCCAAATATTATCGCCAGACACGGAGCGCTCTGTCTTAACACAAGGCCGAAGGCCACGTCTAGTCTCAATCTTATCAAACCACATTTAACCATGATAAGGCGCAAACAAGTGATAAGACTGCGTCTTGTCTGTCAGTTACCCACGATGAACGCTCCGAGGCAGACCTATGTTGAAAAAGGCAGCAGAAAATCAAATAAAAGAATCTTATTAGCGTATGCAACATTCTACTAGGTGTATTGGTGTATTCAATTTTGATAATACCTTACAAATTCTCTCAGTAAGTAAGTAAGTAAGTAAATATAGTTTTTGCCAAATAAGTTCATATAGGTGTAAAATGTATGCACATTGATGCTTTGATTTTTAGATTGTATGTAAGTTTTCTAAACATGGCTAAGAACCAGTAAGAACGGAAAGTAGAGAGGTTTATATTTGAGGAGCTGACGAACAAAAGCGGACTTGTCACCTAAATGGTTCTTTACATGAGAGGTCAAAAACTAGATGAAGCAGATAGAGGCAAGTCTGTTTTTGACAGAAAAGGCATTTTTAACATTATTTTTATATAGGATAGTACTGGGTTTGATTGAAAATACTTTAGGACGCCATAGATATGAGCTCAGAAAACCAAAAAGAAAAAATTAAAAAGAAAAATTGTTATGGGTTATCGTCTTTATCGTTACAAGTCCGCTTTTGTTCGACGGCTCCTCATTTTATCATGCAGTGGACTTGAGCTACTTCTGCATGTCAGGCCAAAAAATTACAAAAAAAGTGGAGTGCGACTTTACTTTATCATTACATTTAAATAACATTACGGCTTAAATTATGCTAAAGGCTGCAGAGGCGGAATGACAGTTTAGTTTGTTTTGACAGCTGAGAGGTGCGTCTCCGCTCGACGATTGTCACTGACAAAGCCCTGTCTTTTGTTTATCTATCACTCCGAACGATTTGTGTTTTTTTATTGCTTCCGAACTGGGTGGCTCTGCCCGAGGTCGAAGCCTCAGGCGCAGCCAATTTCACCACCGAAGAGGTGCCAGTCCGGCTTGGAGGTGGACTAATGTCGCTGGGGAAAGGCTTTTAATCCGCGATTTCAAGATCCGTGGATTTTAGGAGTGGGGAAAGATATTCCCTGGGAGACCGTTCCACACCTTTGCAGTGCATCATAAGAACGATTTAGAGAATCGTGCAGTTCGAAGAACGTCGACTACAAAGGGGTGTTCCGCGAGAGTATGGCGGGTTTGGCGAAGGCGAACAGGAGGAGGAGGGATAAGGGAAGCAAGTTCGTCAGAGCAGCGGCAGTGTTCACTTTAAGGGAAAATATAAGCCTAATTTAATTAAAAATGTTAATACAGGTAAATAGTTAGTGAATCTGAATTGTTTTAGCAACAAAGCAGTTGGTAGTGAAACATACAATTTGGACAGGAATGAGAGGAGTAGGAAAATAAAGCAAAACCAGCCGTTTATATACAGAATGTTATTGAGAGAATTTGTCGGTTGTTCCTATGGGCCGTCACACCTTTTTGGGCTGTTGCGTCCCCGGAGCGAGCACGTCCAAAAAGAAGTCCGTCATCAGATTTTTTATATTGTCTGCGGACAAACAGAGGAGGGCGGTTTATAAAGCTGAATGTACAGACACCAAATACCTTGGACCGATGTGCGAGGTTGGGGGACACCTTTAGCCGCTGTGATGCGATGGACGGCACAATATGAGTCTGTTAAAATACTGCACTCACTACTTTCGTAATCAAACGATCACTTAAAAACCATTTTTCGTAAGGTAAACATTTTAATTTGCATCCATTTTTCTACTCAAGATTCTTGTCTCTGCAGGAACAGTTGTATCACAATATGGCTACATAAAAATATTATATATTAAATCAATTTTAACCCCTTTGCGTCCAAAGGGGCCGGCCGACCCCAAAAGTCTGCATTATGATTGCGTATAACTGTCTGCATTCCTAAGAAGGGAGGTGAACTTTCGGTCGAAAGTTTGTCGATAATTGTATGAACTAATAACCTAATTATCGACAAACTTTTGATCGAAAGTTCACGTCCTTTAGGAATGCAGACAGTTGCCCAGATATTTGCCATGTATCATATCATAACTTCCTGGTGGCACCATACAGTTGGCTTCCAAAGGGGCCGGCCGGCCCCCAAAACCGTACGCATTAGATGGTTTTCGTCTACTGTTCTTTCAATATTTTTTTTTCCTGAGGATTCCATCAACATGTTACACATTATTTTGAAAATAATTTCATTGTCATTCTGTTCCAAGAGAGTTTATTGATCTAACTTCATTAGTTTACGAAATATCTGGGTTTATGTCAAGGTCGGCCCTCAAAGTCGCTACGGGCGAAAATGGAGTGGAAGCCAATGGGAGTAAGCATAATAAATAGGTGGAAAGTCAAGAGGTTAAATTCTAAAATAAATTTTTAACAAATTAATATTACTATTTGTTCCTACAGAGAAACAGATCTTGAATAGGTAGACACAAAGTAAAATTGTTACGCTACGGGGCCCACCTTCTCGTCCTTGGCCAGGACGGGCGTGGTGTGGTACTGGCGAACAAACGTCTTCTGTAGATGCTGCGCATGCCTCGTGACGGAATGCGCGTCCACATCCAGAAAGCCGTCCATTAAGAGGTTGTTCGCCTGGGCTGCAGGTGTGAACGGGGCTTTGACAACTGCGCTTGTTGTGTATGTGTTGTGAACTTTTACACTTTATGTCATGTGTGAGACATACATACATTTTGATTATATGTACCTACTTATATTAATTAATAATTAAAATTAATAACTGGTTTTAGACATGCAAACAGTGAAATACCTACATGTAGAAAATTTCATATTAGATTTTGATTAATATGCATATGAACAGGTCGGAACTTTGAATTACTGACAGTCATTTATGAGTTTTTAAATGGTTCTTAGATGCAATGGAAGTAAAATTTAATGTGTTACGTAGGAGAGTTACTTTCGTTAGGTCTTAAATTATCGGCAATGTGCAGTCTCGGGTCCTTGCAGAGGGGCGTGAATAGGCACTTTTGTCAGGCCGGCATGGCATTCGCAACCCCCGCCTGCGACCGAATGTCCATGGGCATCGTTAGACATCTTATGGGTGGCACAGCGCGACATGTCACCCTTACTATATAAAAAAAATTATCAAATTTTTCGAGAATTTCGTCACATCAAATGTGTGTGTGTGTGTGTGTCAAAAATGGATCAACATGGATATGTGGTGAAACAAAATAGCTTTCAAAAAAAGAATATTACTCACCAGGATCGCAGGCGTAGGGCACCATGTCCTTGATTCCTGCCGCAGCGAGCACTTCTTCGTCTATCGCGAAGTTTCCTGTGTAGGTCTTGGGGTCGCTGTAATGGTGAAAAATCAGAAAAATTAATTTCAGGGCTTTCTGATTAAGGACATTAAAAAAACCGGCCAAGTGCGAGTCGAACTCGAGCACCGAGGGTTCCGTATCACTAGGGTTGCCATTCGTCCGGATTTTCCCGGACAGGGTCAGGTTTTTCTAGTGTGTCCGGGGAAGACCGAGGAGGACAAATAGTTTAGTTCAGTACATCTATGAGAGGAACAAGTTGACAATAAAAACTGTTTCAAGCATTATTCTTAATAAATATAATTTAAAAAAGTACAACTGTGTGCAGTTTTCTCTCTACTTGGACAAGGAGAACTTTTGATCAAAATTGGCAGCAGAGATAAATATACCAGCGCTGTGCCTAGTGACTAGGACATAATTTGGTTGCTACCTAAAACTTAAAAAATTTTAAATTTTAAATATTAAATCTTCGCATTTTCATTGGTGTCAGCAATGTGAGTCAACTTCTTAATTAGTCATAACTATAGTTTGCCAACTTCGTAGTTCGTCAACTTCTTAATTTACAACTATGCGAGTTCGTCCATTTCGTAAATAGGCGGATTATTGTTCCGTCAACATAGTAGTTCGTCAACTTCTCAATTGCTCCATTTCTATATTTACCTTTTTCTTATTTGGTCGAATTATTAAGTTGACAATTTCATAATCGGCCAGTTTCTGAGATTGCCAATTTATTATTTTTCAAACTTTTCACATAGCCCAATTATTGTTACGATGATGTTCGCACGTCAGCCGGCCAGCCATCCGATTCGCGCCGGGTACAAACCGTGGCTGTGAAATAAACAACAAATAATAAAAAATCTAAAAAGTAAAAAATTAAGGGGGTTCCCATACAAGAAACGTGTTTTTTTTCAATGTTTTTCTTGTGATGCGGAAACCTCGGTGCGCGAGTCCGACTCGCACTTGGCCGGTTTTTATTTATTCAATTTCATATTATTATCTTGACTCTGGCCTCCGGCTTCCCTCAGTAAAATGTTCACGCCACGCCACTGGGAGGGACCTACAGTTTTACGTGGAATCCGAATCACGGTCAGCCTCCAACGTTCGAGCGGTCACCCATCCATCCACTGACCGCGCTCAGCGTTGCTTAACTCGCACAATCGACATTGGACCGTCGTCGTCCGCACCACTGAGCTACCGAGGCTGTCTGTTGTCAAATAAATAATTGGACTATGTGAAAAGTTTGAAAAATAATAAATTAGCAATCTCAGAAACTGACCGATTATGAAATTGTCAACTTAATAATTCGACCAAATAAGAAAAAGGTAAATATAGAAATGGAGCAATTGAGAAGTTGACGAACTACTATGTTGACAGAACAATAATCCGCCTATTTACGAAATGGACGAACTCGCATAGTGGAAAATTGAGAAGTTGACGAACTACGAAGTTGGCAAACTATAGTTATGACTAATTAAGAAGTTGACTGTCATCGCTGACACCTTTTCATTTGCGTCCGTGGTTTTGCCCCAATAGTCAGGGCAGTAGCGGGCCCCTCATACAAGCCAAAAAGCCCGGCTTGCCCTAGGTCAATCAAACAAAGCTCGAAAGCAAATCGAAAACGAAAACAGTCGATAGTACTTCAATTTAATTTTAAATATCGCGCCACGTGCCATTCGCGCGCGCGCGCCCGAGGTCATTGAGTCGACGACGCGACGCGGCGACTCGTCGTTCGTTCGTTCGTATCATTCGGAATTGCTCGTGAACTCTCGCCTCGATGCGATGGATGAATCAGTCAATATACGAGGGTACATTAGTCATCTCGCTTGTTCCCGCTGTTATTCTAGCATAATTTTATTGCCTTCTCGTTCTCGAGTACCATACAATTTTTAGCCTAAAGACACCCATAGTGGTATAGTAATATATGAGTATGTATAGCGATTAGTATGAGGAAATATGCTAAGAATAATTCGTTCCGTAGTGCGAAAGCGTACTCAGTATTAGTGCTATCTCAGTTTTTCAATAGAAGAACGACAAAGACGTGTCTACTGATGTCTAATGTAGGCGTAGAAGTTTGAAGTGATGGATTGTACGTTCGCGAGGATGTTTGTTACTAATTAAAGAAATAATAATCTTTGGTTAGTTATATCCATGGTGGGTGGCGGCGGCGGGCGGGACGTCGGCTCTCTCTTCGTTCTCTCTCTGGCATGCTATGATATGTATGATATGTGTTGATAAGTCACAATAATTCTGTCAACCATAATATGCCTCCAGTGTGCTATTGATAATTATCAACAAGAGTCTTCATAGTAACTGCACTGCACTGCAGTTGGTTTGCATAGATTTTTAAATTATCCTTCCTTTCCTTACCTATAATAAAATCCAACGTCTGCTTTCTGTCTGAGTGTCTGAGTGTATGTCTGTCTGTCCGCTTATAACTCGAGAACCACTGAACCGATTTTAATAAAAAAAAAAATCTACGGATAGCTTGATTCTTCCCATCAACTATAGGGTACTTACTATCACGCTAAATGGCTTATGAGGTTAACAGTGAAGTGAAATATGAGAGCGGGTGGAGCCGCAGGCACAGCTAGTTTTCTATAAAATTGTGATACAAGCATGTTTATTTCATTTACTGACTGACAGGACAGTCTTATATTATATTTTGTTTGAAATATTTGGTTTCGGCTTGCTCTACGATCTGACCCTAGGCCCGCCACTGAGTCAGGGTTTATTAGTTTGCTCGTCCTCCTTTCAAGGATTTGGATATGGCAACCCTACGTATCACCATGTCATGGTCAGCGCCACTCACGACATCTATGTATAAGTAAAAATGCATCATACTCTTTTCGGCAGATGGCGGGCATACACTTATTAGTTTCTTCTATGGGGACCCTCGTGAATTTTTAACTTTTTCTTATTTTCATTATATCGGCGATAATAACAAATATTCTGTGAAAATTTCAAAGGGCTACCCATTACGGATCAAGAAATACAGCCCCGGACAGACGGACAGACAGACAGACGGGCGGCGCAGGCTTAGTAATAGGGTCCCGTACGATGGATACGGAACCCTAAAAATGAAAGTAATGCGTGTACTGACTTGCTGAGCATGACGTAGGCAGCGTCGGACACGATCTCCACCTTGCGGCTCGTAGAGTTGTCTCCGGTCAGCATCTCGATGGCCGCAGTCGCAATCGCTGTCACACACTATCCGTTAGACCAGCAGCACTATCACATTTATATAAGGTGTTTCGTTATTCATGTCGTTTCTTTCAGGGGGTTGTTCTGTATCCTAAACTGAGTAACTTTTGTTCTATAGCTTTTGGAAATTGGAAAAAAGAAATTCACTTTCCCCATACATTTGGAGGTTAGGTCTGCCCTTAAATGTATGGAGAAAGCGATTTTTTTTTCCAAAAAATAATAATAACTAACAACTTTGTACCGTGTGGGGCCGGTACTTTAAAAAAATTGCCCCACTGCATCTCTCACCGTGTATGTCGTCAAAGGCGACTAAGGGATATCAATCCCTTCTTATATTACTAGGTGGTAGGGTTTAATCCGCCCGGTTTGGTACCACCGCACTGAATGAAATGTCGGTTCAAAACGGCTATGTAAATACGAGTAGTAGTAGTAGTAGTAGTTTTTCGTCCAGTTCAGTGTAGCCGGCACGACCGAATGGAAGCACTGACGCGGCAACAACTTCATCCGGTGTTATGGGCTGACATCACGGATGTTGTAGGTGATGTAGGCAACCGTGTCAGTTTCCATAAAAAAAATAATATTATATCACATCAAAATCACATTTTGCTAAATGCTGAACCTTTCTCCTACCTGTACTGTACTGTACATAATATGTAAGTCTATCATATACATACATATGCATACTATGCATATTAAAATTTCGATGTAGTATTCGTTTGTAGTTTATGATACTGCTTTACTGCTTAATACATTGCTAGAAACTATTCTTGTTCGCCTGTATATACTTCTCCTACATATTTTTATTACAAAAATGCAAAGCGAAAAACATTGAAAAAAATACATCCAGAAGCTCGATTCTGCTAATTGCACAATTTTCAAACATACTTCGTGTGTTGTGTTTGAGTCAAACATAATACGAGTAAGTTTGGACGTGGTTTCCACATGATGCTATTCTGCTATTTACAAAACACGTTTAGTTAGTGTCTATGGTAACAGGAGGCGGAGCTTAGGTGAAGGTTTGACATCGCGTCGCCTAACGCGAAAAATTCTGACAATAATGTTGACTAAAGTTTTTTCTTTTAAATACTTACCAATAAAAATAATGAATTATGCGTAATAGGTGCATAAAAATATGCAAGAATTAATTATTGTAACAAACATTCATAATTAAGCGAGTTATACATTTATTTTGTTCAAATTGAGTGCAAATGTTTACTGATTTTCGTCGCTTGGCGACACGCTCATAGATGTGATACCACAAATTCCTCTTTGTTGGGGATTTATTTGCTAGAAAGAATCATTTTTACAAAATGTTATATAATTATTATTACATAAATATAAAATATAATATGCATAAAAGTAAGTGATATTACAATTAATATAATTTCACTGAAATAATCTGAATAGTAGGTACGTTAACATAATTTATTTTGAAGCCAAAACGGCAAACATGCATAATTAATAATTACCGTTTTTATTAAATTTGTACATTTTATGTATTTTTTATTAGTTTTAGTTTAAATATGTAAAATTAATATAACATTTTAAAAATGTGAAATAAAGGATTTAAATAAATAAATAATAAATAACAAATAACTAACAACCAATAATAAATAATAAATAATAAATAATAAATAATAAATAATAAATAATAAATAATAAATAATAAATAATAAATAATAAATAATAAATAATAAATAATAAATAATACATAATAAATAATAAATAATAAGTGACAAGTGACAAGTGACAAGTGACAAGTGACAAGTGACAAGTAACAAGTAATAAGTAACAAGTCATCATCATCATCATCATCATCAGCCTGTATCGGTCCACTGCTGGACATAGGCCTCTCCCAAGGCACGCCACCACACGCGGTCTTCCGCTCTTCTCATCCATCCACTAGGTAGTCGACATTGCTAAGAAAATAAGCAAGCTGAAGTGGCAGTGGGCTGGGCACATCTGTCGTAGACCCGACAACCGATGGGGTAGACGGGTGCTCGAATGGAGGCCACGTACAAGCAAACGTAGTAACAAGTAATAAGTAATAAATAACAAATCATAAATAATAAAATAGCAAATTCATCGGTACGTCGAGAGGGTTTGACGCGTATCTCCGTTTTCTCTCGGCGATCCCTGTCTCCTCATTCTCATTTCTAGATAGCCTTCTGCCATTTTTCGAAACTTTCACAAACAACAATTTAAAATTAAACCCAAAACTAAAAACAAAACATTCGAAATCACCTCAAAAATAATATGTTTTCACCAAAACACATCGTTACTTTGAAGCAGACGGCGTGTTAGTGTTTCACAAACATAACATAACATAACACGCGCGTTTGCTCTAACTTAGCGAGTAGAATAGCATTTCGGCGAAACGTGCGGTTTTGACGAAACACAAACATAACACACGCACTAATCTTATAGCAGAATCGAGCTTCTGGCCGGGATGTATTTTTTCCAATGTTTTTCGCTTTGCATTTTTCTAATAAAAATATATATAAAGCGAGTACGTGCTTAGTACTAACATATAAACATAAAATATTACTTCTCCTACATCCCAAAGATTAGTTAGAATAGAAAAACAAAAACAATGATATAAGTAAACTAAGAGAATCCTTTTTAACTTTACTAGAATCTCTAAAATCTTGGTTTGAGTGCAACAATCTATCACTAAATGTTAACAAAACTAATATTATGCACTTTGCTCTAGGTACTCATAGACGTAATAACAATGATAGCATATTAAAAACTGCAGATAACTTGTCATTAAACCTTGCTAATGAACTAACTGTTCTTGGGGTAATATTTGATAACAGTTTTACTTGGAAAGCCCACATAAACTCTTTAGCTGGTAAGTTGAGTTCCGCTTGTTATGCTATCAAAAAAATTAAAGAGCTAGGCGGGACTCATGCTGCAAAAACGGTTTATCATGCTTATTTTGAGAGCACCATGTCATATGACCTTATGTTTTGGGGAAATGCAGCAGATACAAATAGAATATTTTTTTTACAGAGGAGGGCCTTGCGGTACATCTTAAATATGAAAACTAGATACTTGTAAGACAGCGTTCGGGGAGATAGGAATCATGACTTTACCAAGTGCATATGTTTACCAGAACATATGCTATGCCAGAAAATACATTCATGATTCCTCTCTCAATTCTGACAATCATAACTATGACACACGGGGTAAGAATAATGTACAAGACATAGATTAGCTAAAACTACAAAAAGCTTTATTTGCAATAGTGTTAGATTTTATAATAAACTGTCTCCTAACATAAATCAATTAGATGATAATAATTTTAAACGACGGATTAAAATAATGTTAATTGAAAAGAGTTATTACAGTATTAAGGATGCATAAACTGACCATAATTTTATCTAAGAGTCTGACTACTGTTTTTCCCACTAACAAACTTTGACAATTGGATACACATTGTATCAGTAGATTTTTAATATGACTTATTACATTTCGTTGTAATAAACGTAAACTAATTGTTTAATTTTTTTTATTTGACTTGATATAATATGAAATATCAAAATTGACGATGGCACTATACACCAGATATAGGTAATTTGCAACATTGTTTTGATTTAATCAACTATACGAGTATGTATTTGCAGTACTGTCCGCCCAGAAACTTGCCTAGTCATACACTCGCATCAGGTGTGGGTGTGACCTATTAAATAGGCAGTGTGGTCAGATTCTTCAGTATTCATGTTTATGCTGTAAATAATAATGCTCTTGTGAGCGGTAGTATGGGTTAATTATTTGTAAGTTACTATAATATAATACTTATAAGGTACTAACAAAACATTGTGACTTGCGAAGTTTGTTTGTCAGTTCTTCTTCGCATTGAATTTAGAACTGGCGGGATTTTCGACATGTCCAAGCGTAGGTTATCTACCTATGGATGAAATTATACAATAAACAATGCCTCACGGCATTAAGCTCGCCTGTTGTGCCTATTTTGTATAAATTGGTGTTCAATAAAGAATATATACATATACATACATACACTCGGTTTTGGAACAGGAGTGCTCTGGCCGTGTGTGCTTATGATCACGCTAAATGAAGTTAGCTGTCATATATCATCAGTTAGCCGGCACGATCAAAGGGGGAAGCACTGACATGGCACCTAATTCACCCGGTGTTATGGGCTGACATCACGGACGTTGTAGGTGGTGCAGCCAACCGTGTCAGTTTCCATAAAAAAAAAAAAAATTTCTTTAATATGAAAAAAATTGTATCGGTCTTTCTAGCAACACTTACTTATCTTTTATAGAATCTAGAAGATAATACACAAAACATGAAAGTATAAAATGTCACTCTCACCGGTCTTGGGCCAGAGTGCGTTGACTCCGATGCCGAACTCCTTGAACTCCTCGCTCATGCCCAGAACGCACATCGACATGCCGTACTTGGCCATCGTGTACGCCACGTGCGTCGAGAACCTGCCAACGTACATTAGTAAACGTTAGTTTTTTTTTATGGGAAGCACGACATATGGCGCGCACCACACTAACGCAGAGGTGTAGTCCGACGGTGCCCACGGGCATTCGGATATTTACGGGGGCTGCGAAAACCATGTCGGCCGGCTAGTTGCACCTTCACATTTCAATGCAGACTAGCTGACAAGGGTTGACAAGGGCCACAAGCAGGCCTCACGCATGTACTTGCGCGCGCTAACGACCTACCGCCCGGTGGACCGCCGGCGATCTAATTCAGTGGAAATTCGTCAGCCGTGCGAAACATACCTACACGCTCGCCCACGCAACTGCGCGCAGCTGCAAAGCAATAATCACTTTACACTCGATCGTTTAGGTACATTTTCGCACGAAGTGATTGGCGACGTAAAACAGTAGGCTATTAAAGCCGAAGGTATGGAACTTTTTCTATAAAGTGATTTATCTGTTACGAAGTAACTATTAAGTAATCTGTGCCACAAGGTCTAACGGGCTGCAAGAGAGCAAGTTTGGCAAGTCACATGCTCAATTGAAACATACTAACAAAATATTGTGCCTTTCGAAGTTTGCTTGTCAGTTCTTCTTTGCATTGAAATAGAACCGGCGGAATTTTCGATGTATCCAAGGTTAGGTTACCTACCTACGGATGAAATAGTATAATAAACAATAATTTTATTGCAATGAGCCCCAATGTGTTCAATGAAGCCAATGAAATAGGCCTTCAAGCTTATGTAAGCCAATATAAGAGCTTAGTAAAGATGAATAGGCATTTATTACAAGGAGTCGGGCTTACCAGAAGGGATTGAGGTTGAGCGGCGGCGACAGGTTGAGTATGTGCGCGTGGTTGCTCTTCTTGAGATGCGGCAGGCACAGCTTCGATCTGCAAGTTTAACACTTCATCTGTTGTGGTTCCACTATAATATGTAAGCTACGTTACAAAGGACCTGGCTGTCATCATAACATTTCTTGGTAAATATACAATTTTATTTTACAAATGTTCGGAAATAACCGCGACTTACAATAGAATAGAATAGAAATGTTTTATTGCACACAAAGACACAAGACAGAAGATAACATACAGAAGAGCAATAGAAATTAACCAATACTTCACACAGAACCGCTGCAACTCCGTAGGGACGTAGGCTCCCTAAGTGTGTTTTATCGTCTATTTCACGGGGAGTATTCGGAGGAGCTGTTTAACGAGATTCCGCCGTCCCCATTCCACCTCCGCACTACCCGTATTGGGCAGGGGATGCACCCCTATACGATCGACCTACCGAGGATAATTAGCGCACCAACCGGTTCTGTAGGTTTTTTATTCACAGAACCGGGAAAAAGTGGAACGCACTCCCTGCTCATCTATTTCCTCTCAAGTACAGCCTGGGATTTTTCAAAAGGGGCGTGAAAAGGCTCCTGTCAGGCCGGCATGGCATTCGCAATCTTCATGCATCACAGAATGTCCATGGGCATCGTAAGTCACCTTTGTTCAAGTCATCAATTGTTTATTATCCTACTGGTAAGTGAAATGAAGCCACATGTCGCGCTTTCCATAAAAAAAAAAAAAATACTACTTAGAATGTTAAAAAATATTACAAAGATAAATGACGAATTTTCTCATAGTGGTTCCAGGAAGGTGTGGATCTAAGCTTGCGATGGCTTCACCGAACATATCCGGGCCCATCGGCAGTAGAGGAGGGTATTAATCGAGGCCGGGACTAGCGAGTGGCCACTCTAAATTTCCCGCGCATGCTTCACATTTCGGCTCGCTTCAAGCCCTCGTCAGCTAGTCTGCGTTGACTAGGACGCGGGGAAACCACCAGTCCCGCTCTCGACCTCCCTCTCTCTACCTATCCATATTCTGTAGGATGCTTCCAGTGACGTTTTCGAAGCTCTCTCCATATACGAGCTTAGCGTCGATCTTGGGAGCCCTAGATTCTTGAAGAGACTGTAGAGCGACTTCGCTGGTAGTCCTCTTGCTCCGACTTCCACAGCGAAGAGATCAGTCTTGAATCCGTTTCTCACAATCCGGTCTACTAAGTTGCAGTACTTGTTAAGTTTGATGTTGTGGTCCTTCGGTATGTTACTTTCCCATGGAACTGTAAGTTCAACAAGTACTACATGCTTTGTCGCTTTTGAGAATATGAGTATATCCGGTCTTAATGCTGTGGTACAGATTTCCGAAGGCATTTGGTAATGCTTCTCATGTGTGTCCATCAACAATTCCCAATCCTTTGCTGCTCCCAAAATTGAAGAAGGTTTAGTCCTATCTTTGGGCAGCTTATTGGCTCCAGGTTTCACAAAGTTGACCTTCTGGAAGCCGCTACTGGTTTGCCCTTTCCTGGTCCGTGCAATTGACAGGTTGATGGCCTCTCTGATGATTTGGAGGACTTTATCATGACGGTAGGAATACTGGCCTCGCTCAAGTAGTATTTTGCATCCGCATAACAAATGTTTGGCCGTGCCTACGAACTCCTTACATGACGGGCATAGTCTATTTGTAGATTTCCCCCATCTAACTAGGTTACTCGGGTCGGGGAGAGTAAGCTGGAATGCATTTAAGTAGAACTTAAGCAGCTCAGGGGACCAGTTGTATATTATGGATTTCCACTTCAATGCAGGAGGGATGCAGAAGTCACCCACTGTTAGCCAATCATTCTGCATTTCTAGGTTTAAGGCGTGAAGTTTGAAGCCTTGTTCCATGTCCTCCTGAGCAAAACCTTTCAGTATTTCTTTATCAGACTTTGCTGTTTCTATGCCCAATCCAGTTCTATTGGTGCGTGTACCAACTTGGAATGATTTGTAGAAGTCGAGTCTCGATTCCAGTTCATCTGATAGTGATGTGTTGGGTAAGGCTTGAATAGCGCTATCATTGGAGTCTTTGAGTATACATTGTTTGGCTATTCTCGCTTTTTGATAAAATATCGACGGTTTCTTAATGTTCAGTCCAAAGTTATTGTGAGATCTGTATAGCGTTGACGAGTCAGCCGGGTGAGCCAGTCCAAACCATGATTTCAGGAATCTGGTCACATACGAGTCTAATTTAGTCAGGTTTTGCTTTGTGAAGTCGTAGACGAGAAATGGCCATGAAAGTTTTGATGTCAGGTAGTTATCGTAAATCCATGCCTTTTGTGTACCCAGGAGGGGAAGATTGTCAGTTTGGCGGAGGCTCTCTTCGAAAAGTTGGACAATATCATCAGTAGGATGCTCCTTTCCTCTGCTGGTGATCCTTTGTTGTATATTAACCTCTGAACTTCCGGAAGCACCGGCCAGCCACCAAATCACGTACCTCCGTTGACATGGGGAAGGGCCGGACGGCCCAAAAAAAAACAATTATCGAAAAATATCGCAAATTGCAAGTTCTATGAATGTTTCTTACGAGAACGAAGGAAAAGGACTGGATATCTGATAAAATCCTTTGCCTTTCCTATAGAACACACTTTAAAAATATTCCCAGATCTTGAGAAAACAATTATTTTGAAAGTTGTGTGTTTTTTTATACCTACGTTATTTCTGGCAGGATGGTTTTGTTTCTCGTCTAACGTTACTTAGAATGCATTATTTGAATAGATAAATTCATAATCTACACGTCGATACAAGATTCGCAAAGGGTAATTCGGCAATTTTAGGTTAAAAACAATCAGAAAAAAAAATCTATCTGTGCTTCTAAATAAGTAAAACCTGACTTGTTGCATACTGTTATGTTTTTTTTTTTTTTTTTTTTTATATATTTTGACTGCGATCAGTCTCTAGACTATAAGCAGGTGTGTGAGATGGTTAAGGCTTGGTGAGTGCACCCTCCATCGAAGATGCCTCGATTATATAGCTGGGTTGTTGAACTTCTTGTCACAACTCCAGGATGTCTTGTCTCTTGAGCCTTTTCTCATACGGGAGTGTAGTAAGCTGTCCTGCCAGCTGGTTGGGGTGTTTTATGAGCCTTTGTTTATAAGCTTTGGTGACAGAAGCTATTTCTTCGTAGACTGTCGACATTTCGAAACTCCGTTTATTTTTATATTAATTTTAGGTTTGAATTAAAAAAAAATGTTAAATTTATATAAAAAGGAACGTGCAAATAAATGGATAAAAATATAAATAAATAAATAAATATAATATAAAAATCAAAACAAATGTTCGTACACATGCAATTAATTAATTGGGTAATTAGCTGTGAATCAACCCTTGTGTTTTTTTTTTAAATCTTGCATTTGATCTATTGTGTAGCTAGTCACAATGTATTGTAATCGAAGACGCTAAAACACTGCGAAGTTTCTTGCCGGCTTTTCTTTGTGGGTGTAATCAAAGCCGATTGTAAACACTAAACAGGGCAAATTCAAGCGTATGATGAATAAAGAATAAAGATAAAACCATTATTTCATAAGCCAGTCATACAAATTGTTTTTAAATACATAGATTCTAGATTTAGTCGGCTGATTTCCCCCGGAAATCCTCTCCGGATAACAATCCACTATCTCCTTACAAAAACTTTTCAGTAGGCATTGTGCAATATAATGTTTATCTTAGAGATTTACAAAGCAGATTGCAAAGTCCATTTAGTGCTATATATTTTACCCACATATTGATTATAGGATGGGAAGATTGCAAAATACACTAAAGTCGTATTTTTAATCAGACGAAGTAAACTGACAGTAGCTAATGTCACTTTGCAAAATAATGTTGCCTTATTTAATGTAATAGTGATGTGCTACGATAAAATCTAAACTTTTTTTATTGTTTGGCCATCTGCGATCATAAACAATACTTTTAGTATATTTTTTTGTTTTCTGGGTTTGGCATTAAGAGGCTGAAGTCCAGTGAGTCCGGTTCTACATTTTAATGCATTGGACTATTCATTTCGAGAGGTTGCGCCTCATTCCATTCTTACCTTACTAGGTGGTAGGGTTTTTCCCGGCCGGATTTCTACCACCGCACTGAATGATACGTTGGTCGAAACGGCTATGTAAATAGCTCGTGTTTTCCGTCCAGTTCAGTGTAGCCGACATGAAATGAGGAGAAGCACTGACATGGCACCTAGTTCACCCGGTGTTATGGGCTAACATCAGATTCAGGGATCGGAATTAGGTAGTGTGATTTGGTACCAAAGTAGGTAAAGTTCGCGAGAGGATATAATATGGAGTTGTTAAAACCACCACTTTGTATGGGAATTCTGAAAATTTCCTGGGAAATTTCCGGGACTGAATTTTTCTTCGGGATCGTATTTATTGACTAAATACAAGCTTCTTTTGTTCTTAGATGATTTTCTCTAGAGTGGCCGCTTATGGAGATATAATTTTTTTCATAAATTTTTATTTCTACTCAATTTACAGGAAAACCGGGGAAGATGTGATAAAATAATCAAAGAGTGTATCGAACTGCTAACAAAACAAGACCTAATTTGTTGTCGTACCATCATTGGTTCTCGATTTATTGCTGGCCGCGATTCTGAATTATCCAGGACGGCATTTGTATGGAAAGCTCCGCCCCCTTTCCTGATTTAATTTCTCGAATGTTGATATTTTTTCGCCTGAATCTTATTTCTAGACGAAATATAAGGCACTTTTATTCTTACACGTTTTTGAAAAAAATCTATATTTCCGGAGAAAAAAAAAATCAAAATTTTTTTTTTCCAATATGTTCTCGATTGGTGATGTTTTTTGGCGGATTCTTATTTCTAAACAAAATATAAGATACTTTTATTCTTACACGTTTTTCACTTAAGTCGATATTTCCGGAGAAAAAAATAAAACAACCTATTTTGTATACGTTGCGTATCATAAGTTTTTCGGTGGCGCTAAGAGCAACACGTGGTCTTTTTTTCTTTGGAGATATAGAGTCTTGTTGGCTTGATGTACTCGGGCGAGGATCCATGTCTTTTGTATTGACAACGAAACAATACGAAGACAGGTTAACGAAACAAAAACTCAACAATACAACACACAAACACAATAACCACAAACAAAATGTAACAAAAAACTTCACAACAGAACAGCGTACGCGCAAAGTAAACATTCGTGCATTCAGATCAGTGGTTAGAAGCCGAATGAAAATTTGTCATTCGGCACCATCTGTCATTGACAGGAGTTGCCAGATGCTATTTTTCCAATTTCCCCAGGTTGTAAAATTATTTCCCCAAAATTATACTAGAAAAACAGTGTTTCTGATAAAAAAAATATAACACAATTAATAGTGATCTATTCATAATTATGATATAAACATTGACGAGAGTTGCCAGATGCTATTTTATCAAATTTCCACAGATTGAAAAATAATTTCCCCAAAATTATAGTAGAAAAACAGTGTTTCTGATAAAAAAAATATAACACAATTAATAGTTATCTACTCATAAATATTATATAAACAACTTATCTGTCATTGAGAAGAGTTGCCAGATGCTATTTTTAAAATTTCCCCAGGTTGATAAAATAATTTTCCAAAAATTATACTAGAAAAACAGTGATTCTGGTAAAAAATTTGTTGTTTCTAATTGTCGTGAGTTCAAGTTCCGATTTAGCAATTTAATTCAACATTCTTAGGGTGTAATATTTTTCTGTTAATAAAAAGCTTTTCTAAATCCTTAGCATGACTTTAATTTCTTTTTTATATGTTTGGATTACACATCTATTAGATCTTGAAAACCCCTATCGCTTTTTTATGATTTATTTTATATTTTATAGCTATTTTATATTAATTATTGAGTGAGTGATAATTATCGATAGTTTGCGTCACAACACTATTTATTTTTTCTCAAAACCTGGCATCCCAGCAAACGTCAGTTTACTTCGTCTGATTAAAAATACGACTTTAGACTGTAAGCGGTGTTAGTCACTAAAGTACCTACTTGTAATAATATGTATTAAAAATATATCCTGCAAAGTTTCTTGTCGGTTCTTCTTCGTGGGTCTAATCGAACCGGATAGAACAAATTGTGACAAGTTCGAGTGCAGTCTAACTGCCATATGAATGATCAATAAACAATACAATAAAATAAGTAGTTTAGCAACTTTTAAAAATTATCCTTGAGCAAATCGTGTTATTTATAATTTAGTATATCATCATCATCATCAGCCTGTATCGGTCCACTGCTGGACATAGGCCTCTCCCAAGGCACGCCACCACACGCGGTCTTCCGCTCTTCTCATCCATCCACTCCCGGCTACCTTTTTTAGGTCATCTGTCCACCTAGCCGGGGGGCGTCCCACGCTACGTTTGCTCGTACGTGGCCTCCATTCGATTATTCGATTTAGTATATATTTACTAGTTTTACGAACTTTTACATCAGTGTTTTTAATAAAATTGTATGACGGTTCATAAAATTTGGTGTTTGATAAAAGATCTTCAATTTTCGTAGGCACTTCACTACTATTTTGGACATCTTCAGAAACACAGTAACAGTTACAGTAAAGGTCTTGCCTAGTTTGCGAAACGCAGTCGGTTCGCCACACATTTGCATCTTGTTCTCTGTTATTGGCTATGGAACAGAACAGGGGTTCCCAACCTCACGACATGAATATCTTTTCTTTCTTTATTATATAATTCTTCTGTACGTGTGTTTGACACCTAACTCCGTGCGCGGGAAATTTAGAGTGGCCACTCGCTAGTTCCGACCTCGATTAATACCCTCCTCTACAGCTGATGGGCCCGGATATGTTCCGTGAAGCCATCGCAAGCTTAGATCCACACCTTCCCTAAACGGCTGGACCGATTTGGATGAAATTTTGTGTGTATATTTGAGTGGTTCCCTGGATGGTTTGAAAATACAATTGGACCCGGTAGATGGCCTCGTGATAAGTCCACGCGGACGAAGTCGCGGGCACAGCTAGTGAAGAATATATTCACATTTGAATGTGCGACTAATGAAATGCTTTCTACACCTGCCTGCACCCCTGTATCACTTCTGTTAATTCAAAAGATATTTACCCTCACTTTATGAATTTTTATATACCTACTTTCTAAAAGATATCCCTATAAATTTCTCCACAAAAACATGAGATTTCCTACAGGACAAGAAGAAAGCCACAAAAATCGTCAAGAAGTATGAATAACACATTAACCGTTAACCCAACAAACTGGCAAAAGGCTTCATGATGCATAGAGTTACTCTCAGAAGATTAAAAAGAAGAATCAGGCAAGATCTAATAAAACAATCTTCTAGAAATAATTTTGGATGCATCCATGTATGCATACCTAGCAAACCAATCAAAGAAAGGATACACATGATTACTGAACTAGCTTTTGCTTGCCTGCGGCTTCGCTCGCGTGAAATTAGTATTTTAAAAGAAGAAAGCAAGTAAGCCTACTACCGTAGCTTTATTTCGGCGCGCGGAACAATTCGGTTTGTATGAGAGCCAAATCTTAGCGTAAGCGGAATTTTATTTAGCCTATCCTGTGCCCCGTATAGTTAAATGTGCTTAAGTTTCATAGAATTCGGATGATCGGTTTAAGAGTTATGGAGGAACATACATACATACAGAAAAGATTTCTAAAAATCGTCAATTTAGTTTTAGATCACACATAGAGTCTACAAACGCAATATCTCATAAAACAAAGTAACTTAATCCATGAACATCCCTTACAGATAGATGCCCTTCTAGTAGAGACAGGTTGTAATAGCAAAGAAGCTAAAAAAATGTTTATAAATTAATTTTTAACTCACCACAAAGGAGTTACAACAGGTTGTGGGAGTGGAAAGAAGGTTGGGAACCGCTTGATTAGAATAACGTCGTTGGGCGTGCAAAATCTGCCATGTGTAATTTTTTTGCAAAATGCATTTTTCTATACAAATAATGGTAAATTCTGCTATCCGTCTTCTGGCAAAACAATGGCTTCGTTTGAGGCTCCTAAACTATATTAGAGCTATTTTTCAAATTCTGCTATTTGCGCTGGGCCAAGTAATACCTGCTATGTGCAAAGTAATACCTGCTATGTGCGAAATACCTGAATTTGCAACTCTTTTTTTGTCCCGTTTTTTTCACATAGCAGTATTTACGACCCCAACTTTAATTGATTATACTATTGATGATTTTATTTTATAATATTTAGATTGATTGTTATGAGCGTATTAAAGTCACTAAAACGTGTAAACACGTATTTTCAATTATAAATTGTTCATAACTACCGAGAAGGTAAAATTTGCCATGTGCAAATAATTATGGCCAAGAAAAATCTGTCATGTGTGCTGAAATAATTTTGATATTTTTTTATAAATTTTCTGCATCTTAAAGGATTAATTTTTCTCATAAAAAGTATAGATGCTAATGCAAATAATTCATAATATTTTTAATTCATCTGTTAATAGTGTAACAAAAAAGTTATTAAGTTTTTATTGTCTCCTAAAAAGTTTGGTTTCAGACACATGGCAGATTTTGCGCGCCCAACGATGATAAATAATATAATATAATAATGCTCTGCTCACGCAAGGAAGGTGCCCCTAGTGTTGATGTTGTGCATGAGGTCGTATCTCTTCATGTCTGTGTTGGCGGTGTCGGTGAGCGAGATGGCCGACGCGTTGTTCACCAGGATGTCGATACCATTGAACTGCAACAGCAAATTGTCATTGATGACAGGTCGGCAAGGATCACCCTAAACTCTAGAGGCACGTATGCAGACCAGACTGGGCGTGTGATCCGTGTGACGTGTGATGTGAGCGATTGGCAGCATTGAAAGAAAGAAATCGTTAATTGAATACCTAATAAGGGTTTCTCTGCACACAATGCTTATAGATAGGTACATGTTAAACTAGGATTACTTACTATTGTTTCTAACATTGTGCGCAGTTACTAGTGGAGCGCTGTTTCCCATTTTAGGATTCCCTGTGCTATGGGAAACAGGGTCAATCTTTCAGTTTCGAGAGAAGACCTCTTACAGTAAAAGTAATAATAATAAGTAATAATGAATGAGCTACCTACCTACCTAACAGCACATTCCGCCAGTCAACCTAGGAGATAATGCACTGGTAGTTGGCCAGTACAAGAGTTTATTCTTTAGCCAAAGAGTCTATCAATGATTTTCAAAATTTATATTGTAATCGTCGAGTGTTTCGAATGTGATTGTTCTTTTTTTTTTTTTTATGTAATCCGGTATGGGTGGCTGAGTCGAAGGGGCCAAAGCACATGCTCCGACCAGCCAATATCACCTCCGAGAAGGTAGGTGCCATACCGGAGACTTCCCTGGATTGCTGGCTATACTGGACTAGAGGAGAACGCAAACGAGGTTGCTATGCGGCCATCTTACATCCAGTACGGTGGTACCAACCCAGTCGGCTACAATTTGAGCCTACCACCTAGTAAGGGGCAAGGGAAGGGACCTACAGTTTTACACCGGTTCCGAACGGTGAAGCAGCAGGTGTAGGTATGCACGTACATTTTTTCGTCAGAAAAAACTCATTGGTGCACGCCGGCCGGATTCGAACCTCGGACCTCTCGCATGAGAGGCCCAAACCACTCGGCCACCCGCCTCTTATGACTTTTAGCTTGGAAAAAGATTGTTTTCTGTTTAGGTCTAGACTAGAAATTAGGTACTGACGAAATTATAACATGTAAATACAATTTGTTGAACACTGATTACATCTTCATGGCATCGCATCGTCCAAAGTGGTTTCATTTAATCAAGATCACCGACCAACAGTGCAATATTGTGCCCGGCTTCCGGTGTGTAAATCCTTGGAGTTACACACCGGGTGCGGTCGCACTTTGTGTAGGGGACCGTCTGACTGTTGAGGCTGGCCTTGGTTTGGATTTCACGCAAAACTGTATGTCCCTTCCCTCCCTTGCCTCACTAGGCGATACAGTTTAAACCATTCATATTGGCATCACATTGGAATAAAGGCTGGTAGAAACCGCCATGAAAATCTTTCACGCTTTACGTCCAGTTCAGTTTAGCCTGCACGACCAAAGGGAAGCACTGACGTGGCACCTAGTTCGCGAAGATGATGGGCTGACGTCACATATGTACTAGGTGATGTAACCAATCATGTCTGGTTCTATAAAAAAAAGATACTTATAACTAGGTAGGTGCGAGTATGTTGATTATTGTGAAAGTGGCCAGACAGAAATATTACGACCTCGATCGCAAAGTGTTTTATTTATTCATAAATTATTACAACACAAACTCATTTTCAACACAACTTCCGGCGAAGTTAAATGACTCCAGTGATATGTGATCAGAAAATGATTGTGCATTTTTTATGATATTGAGTTGCCAGGGCGAGTGGAATACAATTCACCTTGGCCCGGCAAAACTTGGTTTTAGGGCATATGCTTAAATGTATTGTTGTTATTTTGTTGTGAAACAAGGCCATTGTGAAGTATGGTAGTAAACTTTTTTTGTACACTCTGCACTGGTGGCTTCACCCAGGAGTCCATCAGTCAATCATAAGGCCTTTACCACCAGAAGGCTTTAACACCACTCCTTGTGAAACCACGCTCAGGTGCCATGCCAGCAATAAGGCGGACTAAAAGGTTGTCGTAATTTTTTTTTACTTATATTTTTTTTATGTAACTATCTGCGATTAGTCTTACGACTATAAGCAGGTGTGTGGTGTGGTTCAGGCTTGGTGAGTGCACCCTCCATCAAAGATTAGTCAGCCTCGGTAGCTCAGTGGTGCGGTCGGTCGACTGTTGTTAAGCAACCCTGAGCGCGGTCAGTACTCGGATGGGTTGACCGCTTGACCGTTAGAGGCTGACCGTGGTTCCTATTCCACGTAAAACTGTAGTTTCCTTCGCTTCTTACCTTACTAGATGGTAGGGTTTATCCCGCCTGGGTTGCTACCACCGCACTGAATGAAACATCGGTCGAAACACCTATGTAAATAGTTCGTGTTTTCCGTCCAGTTCAGTGTAGCCGGCATGAAATGAAGGGAAGCACTGACATGGCACCTAGCTCACCCGGTGTTATGGGCTGCACATCACGGATGTTTTAGGTGATGTAGCCAACCGTGTCAGTTTCAATAAAAAAAAAAGAAAGATGGCTCAATTATTCACCTGGACCATTGGACGTCTGGTCACAACTCCAGAATGTCTTGTCTCTTGAGCTTTTTCTCATACTAGGATTTCTCTACAGCCAGAGTCCACTGCTGGACATACGCCTCTCCAATAAATATAAAATCGCCCCAGCCTTCAGCAGTACAGAACCACTGTTTGCGTGCGACACCGAAAGTAGTCTTCACTGATGAGTGTACAAATATGGTTGGGTAGTGTTACCTTCTTGACGGCTTCGTCGATAGCCTCCTGCAGCTGCTTCTCATCCCGAACATCAACCAGGCACGGCAGCGCCTTCCCTCCAGCCGCCTCGACTGCAAACAGAGCGCGAGTCTTAACTACTGTCTCACATTACCTACTATACTAAAATTATTTCTTCCTGGCCTATGCCGCAATAAATGCCACTACAAAAGCGTAGGTAGGTACTTTTATTCCTGAAGTTTCTCAAGCCTATCCTGAAACACCCTATATAAATGAATTTAATCGTTCTTTGAATGAAAGACAGAATATTGACAGTTGGGTAGAAAATAAAATAAAATAAAATAAAAAAACATGTTTTATTTTTAAATAAATATTTAGTTGGGTGGAAATGTTTGCAGACTCCTGCCCTAGACGCATGTATGCCTGACAGACCAGATGGGGCATGTCCTGTGAAGAGTCAAGTGAGTACCAGGAACCGATGAGAATGTATGAAAAATATTAAAATCGTCGAATCTTATGTTAATTTGGTCCAAGAAAATGGTCGCATGATCAAATTATATAGTGAATGTTAGTTCTAAGACGCACTCTGTATTTAGGAACAAAAATAGCAATTTTTGGTGACTTTGCACATTTTGAAATATAAAATGTATGTATGTAACAGATAATTAGGTAAGTATTGTTTATTAATTTTTACAAGGTGAAAATATGTTAACAAAAATACATTTTACCAATTAATTTAAGCTTGATAAAATTTTATCACATTTTGGATGGGTGACCACCATGCGAACGTTGAAGCTGGCCGTGGTTCGGATCCCATGTGAATTTATAGATTGAACTTGCCTTACAACATAAATAAAATAAAATAAAACAACACAGGTGGTAGGGCTAAGCCCGTCCAGAGTGGAATGAAGGCCGATCGATACAGCTGTTAAAATAGTTCGTGTTTTCCATCCAGTTCATTGTAGCCGGCACGATCGAAGGAAATTGATGCCATAGAACCTAGTTTACCAAGGTGTATCAACCATGTTGGGTGTGGGGTGATGTTGCCATCAGAAACATCAGGTACCACAAAAAAGTAATTAGTGAAATGACTCACTCTCCGCAGCAGCCGTGTATATAGTCCCAGGTAGTTTGGGATGGGGCTCCGCTGTCTTGGCCGCTATCACCACGTTTGCCCCGTCCTTGGCAGCCTTCAGGGCGATGGCCTTGCCGATGCCGCGAGACGCACCCGTTATGAACAGGGTGCGGCCAGCAAGCTTCCTGTTGTTTGGGTAAAATTTTGTTTCTCTCTTTTAAATTCATAGATTATTAATTTGTTTAGTGAGTGGAGCACGCACGTTATAAACAAATGCGTTTTTTTTTACATAATTTTTTTAAAGGAAATAAGTACATACATGCCTACATGCCAACACGCAGTAGCCGTACAAATGGGCTAAACAGAGTAATCGGACGGGGTAAACAGAGTAATCGCAGTTGTGCCGCAATAACTCTGGTGAATTACAACACAAGACAAATTGAGCTAAATATTAGTACAAGCAGAGGTTTTGGCTATAAGTGCCAATAGAGTTTATTGATCTGACTTCATTTTGTTTGTCAAGTTGAAGTTGTTGTAAAGTTGGCAATGCTGCGGCACGGCAAAAACGCCTGGAAGTCAAGGTGTTGGTGCTGCATTATCCAATAAATTCATTCTAATTTGAAGATGTGGGTCACAAAAAGTGTTTTATCAATGTCCTAATTTTCACATTTATCTACACCAGTAATAAGTTGATATGCTAATCACCTGTTTATATTATATATACGCTGATTATCCTGTATATAATACAAAACACGATGAAACTAAATTACAACTTTCAATATGAAAACAAACGGGCAAAGTCCAAAATGTTTTCGTTGAACTAAAAGTTCAATTTCCTTACGAACGATACAAAGTTAGTTCAACGTATTGCGAGATCCTGAAGCTTAGAGCTAAACTGCGGAGACAGCAAGATACAATTATGGGAATAATTATTATCCATAAGTATTCCTTCAATAAATTATGCACTCACCCGGTATTCGCGACTAGACTCATTTCTGTGAAATTTGTTCTGCCTTTTCAATCTGCACGGACTGTATACTTTATACAACTCAACTACGAGACACAAGACTCAATGGTGAGCTAAGTAAAACAACGTAACAAAGTCCAGTCCAGTAGCGATTCACAAAATGAAATCTATCTTTGCGTGCGCGGTGCGTTGACAGCTCGTGGGGCAAAGTACAGCAAAGTAAGTCACATTATTAGTCACTTTACATGGTATACAATTCAAGAGACGACACTGATAGATAACTAAAAGACTTGTGAAGACTTGTCAATGTTGAAATAAAAATTGGAATGTTACCGAGATGAACCGAGTAGGTCGAAAAAAATCGATCTCAATAGAACGTCATAATATTTATAAAATCCGACTGCTAAAAAAATAAAAGAAACAAGAAAAGATCAGTAGAAAATGCTGTAGTCGGGCTATCTGTCTGTTCGAATCCTTCTACACGCACGACTACAGCATTTTCTACCGATCTTTCCTTGTTTCCTACATTTTTTTAGCAGTCGGATTTGATATTTTTTTATTTCATTTTAGTTCCATCCAAACCATTTGTTATGGTTTAATATTTTTCGAAATCGCCTTTTCAAGCTCTTCACAATGCTAACCCACTCGATGGGGTTTGAAGAAAAACAATTTTCAAAATTTGACAATATGGCGCCTGTCGGCCGCCATTTTGACTTTCCAGATTTTATTTGATAATACGAGGCCTAGCGTCCGACTTTTTTAGGGTTCCCTATCCACACGGAGCCTACGCCGTCTGTCTGTATGTATGTCTGTATGACCGTCTGTCCGAGGGCTGTACAAGGCTGTACATATCTTTCGAACCGTAATAAAAACCTATTGAAATTTTCACAGAATATGTGTTATAATATGTTATAGCAGCATTTACACAATTTTAAGAAGAATCCAACGACACCTCTTATCAAATCCATCAAACCGTTTAGGCTACACAATTACAGTCCGCGCGCGAGCTCCGAGGAATCGGTATTTTTGGAAATTAATTTATTTCAGAATTTGTGTAGAATTTTAATATTATACATTTGTATAATATTACTCGCCTAGTATAGTATAATCATCACAAAATGTGAATCTCCATAAAAATTCTATACAAATTCTATAATAAATTAATTTCCCCAAATACCGATTCCTCGGAGCTCGCGCGCGGACTGTAAGTCAGGGGTAGAGAAACAAAGTTAGTAAAGTCCAACATATTCCAAAAATAAGATTTGAATGGCAACACTTTCCTTTCTGTATTTGCATTGACCCCAAAAATTTTTTTGGTTCCCAAGTTGGTTGTGTCCGCTTAGATTTTAATTTAAAATTCGACCTTAGAAACAAATCTGGTTAAGTCCTACGACTTTGAATTCCAAATTGCGAAAAGTCCATATCCTCCAATAGGAAGCCTCCTTTTGCCTCACGGTTTTAATGGCCGCCCATGCATTTTTTCTTGTTTACGTTGCGGAAATAATTTCAATTTGAAAAGGAAAACCTTTGTTTTAAAAGAATATCGATGGTTCCAAGGGAAGATGGAAAGCCATCCTAAAAGGGTCCATAAAAACCAAGCGCGGAAACGAACTTCACAACCCGAAACTTGGAAGAAGAACATCGCCAAGAATCAGAGGTTATTTTGACAGTTTGCCAGTGCCGTATCTTTGTTTACTCATTGCTCTTTTATGGCAGTGCCAAACCTTGGGGGATCACTTATGTCCAGCAGTAAACATCTTTCGACTGAAATGATGATAATGATTGCTCTTTGTTTGTCAACTGACTTCTAAAAAAAGGAGGAGGTTCTCAATTCGTCTGTACGTTTTTTGTTTTGTGTGTATGTTACTCGATTTCTCCGCCAAGTGTCAACCGATTTTAATGATTATTTTTTTCATGAGTAGGTTATATCTCAGGGGTGGTCCTTTAATACATTTTATGAAAGATTACCACCCCTAAGAGTAAGAAATTAAGGGATGAACAGGCTTATTTGAATTTTACCCACTTCCCGTCAACCGATTTTAATATTATGTGATATTACCAAAAAGAGTGAAATAAAAAAACTGTTTTAAAAATTCATTTCAAACCCTAAAAAGTATTCAATAATATTTTGATTCACATTCGCACCCTTGAGTAGAAGACGGTACAAAAGCACACCTGAAAATTTATAGATGGACCTCTTTTGTGCTTTTGTACCGCCCGACCCGAAATGCTTCACTCTTTGTTTTTTTTCTTCATAATAGCTAATTAATTAAAAGAAAAGCCAAGAAAATAAAATGTGGAATTTTTAAAATACAAAATTAAGGTTTTTTAAGGTATTATTTGTTCAAGGTTGTTTTTAGTCAAAGATTAAGTTTAGACATACGAGTACATTGTTTGTAATGATGAGCTTTTAAGAAACAAATAATGGAGGTACCGTTTACCAGAATACGGCCCTGACCAGCAAGTTGGTAACAAATTAAGAAAAGTCCCTACCATTCATTTACAAACTAAGGTAAGTCCATAAATTGGAAACAAAGTTGGTTAAGTCCCTCTTTGATTAAATATTTTACGCAAATGTATTAAATTTACCGTATAAATCAAGTTATAATTGAATAAAGTATTTTTTTCTATATTTAAAAAACAATACTCCTAATTGAAATCATAACTCAGAAGTAAAATAATCGTTTTTATTGTTTACTGAAAATTTTGGTTTCATGGACGTAACCACATTTGTTTCTATACCCCTGAAGTATAATATACACATTGGTAGCTTATCTACACACTAGGTTATGTTCTGGAACGCTGCAAAGGAATTTATGAAAGAAATATAACATCCTTCTTTTTGCTACGTGCGGTCGTGTAAAAACGAGCGGATTTCGGTAGGTACGTTGTAAAGAAAAATATTGGTACCTAACACAATTTAAAATAAATTAAAGAAGTGCGATATTTAATGCTTCTTGTGCTTAAGTAGGATTGTACGTTTTGAATTCAATTTGATGATTTTTTTATTTTTTTATTTTGGCAATCAAACTAACTAGTTACGTCGTTTACTTTTACTGCCAAAATCCATCCAGTGACGATAATTTGAAATTTGACGTATCCATTCACTAATCTGCAGTTATGACATCGTGTTTTACAACCAAGCCAGCGAAGCTGGCAATAATAACGAAGAAAACAGAGCTGCCACATCTGCAATAATATCCTAAGGGCCCCGGCACACGTCTGATTGTATCACCTGTGATTGTACCAACAAACTGTGAGTTGGCCATGACATGACGGCCGATTTCTCTCCAACCCAACCCAACTGTTTAGTCATTGACACGGATGATTATTCAGACGTTCGCTCTGCATATTGCAACGTAGGACACCGAAATGATGAAAAAACTATGTACAAGTATGGGATCATTTCGTATATAAAGTTATGTCTAGCTCTTTCTGTAGTGCTATTTTTATAGTTGCGTCTTTATCGTCACAGTTCCGCACTCAGCTGCGAAACTGCCATTTACACCGAGGCAACACGAGTTTCGTACTCCTGGGCGCTTTAAGTATTCTGTCTGTTCAGACAGAATTTTGCAATATTGGAGCCAGGAACTATTGTAATACTTTGAAATTCAACCCGAGATTACCCGAGACAACTATAGGTAGTAAAACTTTTAATATATGATTACAATATAATATAATTTACAAGGTATTTTTAAAAAGTATTCTGTTTAATTTATTTTAATAAATACAATTATTTATATATAACTAATACTAATAATACTATAACTAACTATCAAGGTATTTTACAAATTATAATATAAAAACCTTAAAAATGCAATGCCGCGGTACCCACTCTGGGTAGGTACCCCACGCACGTAATTTTCTAGGATTTTTTAAATTTATTTTATGTGATTTTTAACATTACGAAAACGTGCAGTGTACTAACGTTCCACAGTTGTTACGCTACCGCAATGATTTCGCAAGATTCGCTGCCGCATGTACTAAAGGCGTAACAGTGAGGTCCGCGGCCGATTAAAAAGTTGACCGCCGACTTTCGGTTCGGCATACCTAGTTGTAAAACTTTTTAATTGAGTCGTGGAACTCACTCGTAGAGCGTAGTAGGTGCCAAATAAACAGTTGAGTTGGCGTTGTATGCATGGTCTATAATGCGCACCCACGCGAACTGTGTGTGCGCTGTATTTACATTTTGTATGTATTTTGGAAGTTGTTTTGATTACGAATAAACAGATATTTGGATAATAATCGTTCGTGTGCAGGGGGCCTAACTGTATGCTTCGAGCGAGAATTCAAAATCCCCCTCCCTTTACCCCCCCCACACCACTCCATTATCGCAATAGTACCTACTGATTTGATTACTCGCACTTGGTTTTTTTTATATAAACGTGCTATTAGTTTACAAAGTGCGCGTTTTGCTCAAGCACCGAGGGTTCCGTAGATATATCCGCTATACATCAAAATCCATACCTATCCATTTACTTCTATTCTACTGTATGTGGTTACTGGTAGGTACCTACTTACTGGACTGGCTGAAGAGCTCTCTCTATTCTTTAGTCATCTCATTTGCGTCCTACCTACCTAGCTAGCTAGCATCCACAAGCATCATTGGACGCAACGCAGTTCACTGCACTGAGATAAAATCAAGCTCTTGAAGACGAGATGGGCCTTCAGGAAGTGGCGCACACTCTGCTGCTGTCCTAGTGTAAGCTAAAGGATTCCACACCAGCCATCTTGTCTGACCTGACACGGCTTTCTGTTTCGCTTTCCAGAAACACCTCAACTATCGCGGTATAGAATCCCTCGTACGTAATCGGTTCAACCACGCCCTAGTAGTATTATATTCTTTGATTCAACCGCTTCGGCGTGAGTGAGTGAGACACAATCATGATTAGGGCCAGCTCACACCGAGACGCGACGCGACATTTCAAGATAGCGATGCAACAGGTATAGACTTGTTTAAGTAATTAGTACTACACAAAGAGGTCAAATCTAATCTACTAATCAATCATTTTATAACCTCCTGTGTAACTGACCGTATCTACCTACGGGAGCAGTCGACAAAAGCAAGGTGTGTTAAATAAAACAAAAAATTTTAATACAGCAATATATTTTTCCGCTTTCGTCATTCCATTCCAAAATAATTACATACAATTCAATTGCTATTATCCTCTATAATTGTAAAGGTTCTGCAACTTTGAGAGCATTCATAAAATAATTTGACCAACGAACCGAGCGAGCAGCCATTCTAACATTTTCTATCAAATACGAAATCATTCGATGCCTACAACCGTAGATTACTACAGACGTACACACTACATCTATAGGTTAATTTAATTTATCATAAGACATTGAATTAGGCTGATTCTCGTATGTGAAACAAATATCTGCAATATCGAATTTATATATAATTTTAAAATTCTTAAATATTAATCTATTAAGTACATGTATTTACCTAGGTAAAATATAATAAAATAATTTCTTTCATACATTTGTACACAAACTTTTATCTAAACACCCATACTTACCTACCTACCGACACAAATTCTTTCAAAAGCACACAATGTGAATCACCACACGTTTCTATAGTAATGATAATGAAAAGTAAATTGTTTAAAGCAATGCCATTTTTAAGGAAGGTAATTTGAAAAATAAATTATTCAAACTCTTTTTAGAAATTAGTGAATTTTAAGAACAATAAAATGTATAATGATTAATGACCCTCCCAAAATACAACTCTGTTTTAAAACCTCTACCACATACATTTCACAAACTATTCCATCTGAAAAAAATTACTTACGCAAAACATGCAAAATGAGTATTAAAAAAAAATTGTGTATTAAAATTTCCATTTGATATAAAATACTAAATTTGAGTTTTTGTTATAGGATTTAATTTAAAAAATATGAAGAAAGCAGGTGACTAAGTGAGCGCTAAATGGTTTCACCAAACACATACCATTGCAAATAAAATACAAAGTTCGAATCTTGCTCTCTTACTGCATGCTAGACGTAAAATAATTGTATACTTTTACAGTAAATTGAGTAAAGTACTTAGGTAGGTACTCAATCTAGGGTTGTACCGTCAGCACGAGCCTGAACGTTATGTGTGTAAGGTATCCTTTTATGCTTGTAGGTTTGACCATAGGTACCAAAAATATACAATGGATACCTAGTACAAAAAACATTGCCTGATTAAAACATGCCAAGAATGATTCCTTTTACCAAATTAAATATATTTTTAACAAATTACATAGTCTCTGTCTGACCCACTGGGAGACAGGCGTGACGTTATGTAGGAATGTATTTAAATATGTGTATTTTCATTATTTTTTTCCAATCTTGAATACAACCCTGATTTCCTCTTCGATATGCAGTGATGTGAGTTTTTTTTTTTTTCAAAGTTTAAGTAAGTACCATGTATTTTTGGAAGCTACTTTTGGTGCTAACAAAAGTGGCCCCAAAAGTGTTAATTATGTGAAATCATATTATATAAGCCTGTTATCAAATGCTATGATGTTATGTATGCCGGTATTTAATAAACTGAAATAAAGCTGAATTTATGTGTCATGGACGCATTTGTTTATATGCTAAAAGGAACACAAATACTGATTATTTTTTTAACTATATGGCCTATAATTAAATTACGTAATGTCGATTTCTTTATTAAAGACATAACATATAAGATCATCATTTCAATTTTACATTATGATGAGTATCTGAGCCAGATTTCTATAACTAAGTATACACAAGTCTATCTAGAACGAGTTACTTATGCAACTCACAACACCTACATTATTATTAGCACTTCAAAATGTTTAATTTATAATTAATTGCTTATGTTTAACTACAACATTGCTATAATTTCTTCTAGAAATTTATCGCAACTCATACTGGAGGGACGACGGTTGTACTCTTTGTAGAAGCACATATTTATATTTATTTGTATAAACTACTTATTCAGCCATGTACAGATGTGAATTTTGGCATATTATAAAATACAGTTTTTTGCCCCCGGGATTTTTGCTATTGGAGAAGTTTCCAAAATCACCTTACCTGTTTGCCATCTTACGGAAAAATGACGCTGCAAATAGACTTTCCTTTCGTTTAGTGTCATCCTCGCCACCGTTTTAAAGACTGGCAAGATGGGTGCGACGTACGCACGACCCCTCCTTACCACCAATCTTTGCGGTTTATTCACGTTCCTATATCAGAGCCGATATCACGGGCAGTGGTGGGGAGCGCCCTAAGTTGCTTCCAAGATCGCCGCGTGTGTAGGAAAATCGGCGCACAAATCGTAACGGGTGGAATGACGATTCATTGGTAATTTACGGTCAGACTAGCGAAGACAGTATAGCGAAATCGGAATGATTTCGCCGAGACGCAGGGTCTGTTGAGTAGCAGCCGATTGAAACCCCACCACCAATGTTCCGAATCGGCTCCGATTTTAGGAGTGTGCTGTCTGCGGTCTGCGACACGACTTGCGGCAGCTTGCACGGCGCCTCTGTGAGCGTTGTTTGGCGTGGCGTGGTGTTATTGGATGTGCTGTGTCTGATCTACCATTGGACTTTTAGGCACACACAACTGGGCCGGTTTATAAAAAAATAAGTTCACAGCCTTGGAGAGCCGCGCGCCCGCCGCCGCGCCCGCATCGTGGCAAACGGTATAGCAATATGTCTTGCTGTGTCGCCATCTATTTTGGATTTTAAAATCATTCATACTTTTATTTTCATGTAAACCAGTGTGCCGAGGTACCGATGGTGCAGTCGACAGAGCCAAATTCACCTCTCCTCGCGAAACCACGCTCAGAGAGTTACCATGCCAGCAGATTTTCGGACAGTTGCTCGGCTGTCTAGCCTGTAAATACGACGTTTGAAGACACCCAGATTAAGGGATTCAGGAATCACACTCGCCGGAAGGCAGTTCCACACCTTAGCGACCACACCGTGTGTATTTATTGTTATTTTTCTTGCATCAGCTGTTTTTAAACAAACTAATGAGTAATGAGTCAAGCAATAAAAATATAAATGTTCAATGAAGCAAAATTCACGACAATACCTATTGTAGATTAGAATCGTTACATAGAATACATCTAGAACGATCATTAGACAGGTAAGAGTATACGGATTTTAGATTACTAAGCTAAGACATTTAGAAGTGGAGGAAGATTTAAACATACCTATTTAGGCAAATATACCTACATACATTTGTAACTTTGGTGAAATAAATTAAATTAGTTTAGATAGATAGATACCAATGTACGATTGTTTTTAGGTAGATAGATGCAAAGGCGAAAATAAAGAGAAAAAATCTTCCTAGAAAATATTAGATCATTTACCTGTGACATAGCGCAAAAAAATAAAATATGTAAGATTTTAGGGTCAATTCACACTGAGACGCGATGCGACGCGACGCGACACGAAGATGCAAGAAGCTCGAGAGGGCGCGCGGCGCCGCGAGGTGCATCTTGAAGTCACAAAGCCGGCGAGACTTTCGGCTGTGTCGAGCCCGCGCGGCGCAGCTCGATATACACGTCTATTTCCTCCAAGATATACACGTATTACTTGTCTTTTTCTGGTTTGCACCTACCTCGGCCCGCGCTTCCTCACTTCGCGCCTCACGCTGCACCCGCTGACGCCCAGCCTTGGAGGAAATGCTAGGCGTCAGCGGGTGTAGTGTGAGGCGCGAAGTGAGGAAGTGCGGGTCGAGGTAGGTGCAAACCAGAAACAGACGACTAATATATACATAGTTAGTTTTCGGCCCCTCGTTGCATCCGTTATCTTGAAATGACGCGTCGCGTCGTGTCTCGTTGTGAGCTGACCCTTATGCAAGTTCTATATTGCGTCACTATCTTGAAATGTCGCGTCGCGTCGCGTCTCGTGAGCTGACCCTTTACGAGTTCTATACATTGCGCCACTATCTTAAAATGTCGCGTCGCATCGCGTCTCGGTGTGAGTTGACCCTTATGAATAGTTAATCTATCTGATCGATTAAACTGAATAGGTACAACCTGCGGCTTCACCGTTCGGAAGCGGTTTAAAACTGTTAGTCCTTATAGGTAGGCTCAAATTATAGCAACTTGGCTGTGTTCTCTAGTTCAGTATAAACCAGCAATCCAAAGGGAAGTCATGATACCTTCTCGGTTTGGATGTTCAGAGTATGTGATCGGGTCACTCACTCAGTCACCAATACTGCTTTGCATAAAAAAGTAACTTTCTAGGTTACCTGATTACTTACTAAGTCAGTTAGTTAGTCAGCGTTATGTGTCTACTGCTGGACATAGCATAGCCTCTCCAATGTTCATCCAGTCCTCTTGTATGTAGGTACCTACCATTGATTTTATAGGGGGAGTCAGATGTACCGTCAGCGATGTTTTAAAGGTAACATGAAATTAGTCTTCAATTATGTCCTAAGATGGCGCCAGGAGTATCGAATTTGAATTAAATAATTATTATATTTTTAAATCTGCTAATTATAGAACGATGCTAAGTGGGAACAGCATAGTTAAATTTAAAGATTATTTTATATTAAGTAGAAATTTCAAAATAGTGTATTTTAAGGTTTTCATAATTTTTCCAATAAATATTTTCATGTTTTGTCAGTCCGTGAGCTTGGCGGATAAAATGTATAATTTCGCCGCTTCTGCATCATAGATGTCAGACCAAAGTTAAGTTGTCCTATTTGTCTATAGATGGCATGCCTATTTCTTATTATATTTTTAGTTGCCAAATACCAAAATACCCACCAACCAAACCTGCGTGCAATTCAAATACGCGCGTGCGGTTAGGATAAAGTGGAGATACCTTCTTTAAAATTATATTTTTTTACCTCACCACCTTTGAAAACGGAAACAAACACGATGGATTAAATATAATAATAATAATAAAAATCGTTAGCCATTTATAAGAAAATCGACCTCAACGAAATAATTTGTATAACAGCTACCCTTATTTTTTTTAATTAAAAAAAACTAAAAAAGGTACCCCTAGATTATCATTTCAAACTACTAAATACGAATTTTGAACGAAATCGGTTGAGCAGTTTAGGCACAAGGTCGCTGGACGGACACACACACACACACACACACACATACATGTTTCTCAAAACCACTTTTTTGGGATCGTTGACAGATATATAGCCCAAATCTGTACTGTGTGGGGCCGGTACTTTAAAAGAATAGCCCCACTGCATCTCTCCCCGTGTATGTCGTAAAAGGCGACTAAGGGATATGACCCCCTTCTTATATTACTAGGTGGTAGGGTTTAACCCGCCCGGGTTGGTACCACCGCACTGAATGAAAGGTCGGTCCAAACGGCTATGTAAATAGTTTGTGTTTTCCGTCCAGTTCAGTGTAGTCGGCACGACCGAAGGGAAGCACTGACGTGGCACCAAGTTCACCCGGTGTTATGGGCTGACATCACGGATGTTGTAGGTGATGTAGCCAACCGTGACCGTTTCAATAAAAAAAAAAAAATCAGTCGCATTCTCAACTTCGACATTTTGGACGATCACAATACTTCCTTTCTCCTTACAGTCGCTCGAAAGTAAAAAGCCACCTCCATAGTTTTTAGCCGTTGCGGTAATTTATCGATCGACGCGCGACGTTCGCTTGTTTTGGAACACGCAAATGTTTGCGTGGAGCGTGCAGGCAAGCGATACGGGTTACTGCGCGTGGAAAAAGGATGACACAATATCGATGCGATCTCTTGAGACGGTCGGTTCTGTATTCACGCGATACGCACACTACCATAATCGCGGTGTCTCGTTTTAGTAATAGTTGAAGTATGAACAAAATGTCTTTGAGTATGAAGTAGGGAGTCCAGGCACCGAATTAAAAAAAGTTGAGTCCAGGGCTATATTTTCCATCTACGATGCTGCTGGTGGTGTTATACCAAAGAGATTAAAAGAGGGTGGGTTTAATGTATTTGTGATAAGCTTTACAGAATATATAAGTCAATGATATTTTATATAAAATTGTAAAATTGTAGATTTTACCGACGACGACACGACAACGAATAAAATAAAAAAATAGTAAATCTGATTTAAATGCAAAATTGATAATAAACCATCGCTTCTCTTATATTCTCTATCTTTTTCGGGAGGAAGGAAGGGATTCCTTCCTCGCCCATCTCTCACTCACCTCTCTCCCGGTCTTCTCTCCTCGATCCCGCCTTCCTCCCCTCCTTCCCCTCACCCTTCACGGACCCCCTCTTTGCCACCTTCCCTTTCGCCCATTCCCTCCCTCTCTCCCTACTTCCCTTCCTCCCCTCATGTCGCCCCTCCTTCCCATCACCCTCGCATTCCATTCCTCCCCTACTACCCCTCATCCTGTCCGCAACCCCCTCTTACCCCGCCCCTTCCCCCTTTCAACCTCTCACTCCCTCGATATCCATTCCTCCTCGTTCCCTCTACTACCTCCCTCCCCCACACCTACCCTCATTCACTAACCCTTCCTCCCTCCATACCTCTCCTCCTCTTCTTCTTTTTTTTATGGAAACTGACATGGTTGGATACATCACCTACAACATCCGTGATGTCGGACATGTCGTGCCGGCTATACTGAACTGGACGAAAAAAAACGAAAAAACTATTTACATCAAATCTCTTTGATTTACATAGCCGTTTCGACATACGTTTTATTCAGTGCGGTGGTACCAACCCTAGTAAGGTAAGAAGGGAAGGGTGCTACAGTTTTACGTGGAATCCGAACCACGGTCAGCCTCAAATGGTCGAGCGGTCACCCATCCAAGTGTTGACCGCGCCCAGGGTTGCCTGCACCACTGAGCTACCCAGGCTGACAAACGTACCTCCCACCCACTCCCCCTTCTTTTCTCTCTCCCCCTTCCTCTTCCTGACCATTATTCATTATTTCTTACCAAAAGCAGTAACTATTGAGTAATCTGTGCCAAAAGACTAGATAATAAATTTTCATATCCTTACCTACTTACTTTTTTGTTACTGTTATGAAACTGAATCGGTTAGGCTATAAAAATCAACCAGCTATTTTTTTATTTAAATACATAAAAAACATTTTACATAAAAAAAGCCCTAGGTCCAAAAAAATTTATATAGGTTTTACTCCCTATATGATGCAGAACCCCCCCCCCCCCCCCCCCCCCTTAGCGTACTATTAACTAATTTTGAAAGACCTTATATATTAAGATCACAATGAAGTGATACTTACCTATGAAATGAGATGCCATCACTTTTCCCAATATTTTTGGTATGATTTTTGCAATATTGCAACATACAACCTGGCATAATGACTGGCGCGATGCGAGCCGCAGACGGACGGCAGCGGCGCGTCCGCCGCGTTCGGCCGCTCGCGAGCTACTAGTCTCAAGAGGGTCCCTCCGCGTAATGGTTACTCCACCGCGGTGGAGCGAAGGCTGTTGCCCGGGTAAGAGGTCTAGTAGAATACATGATACGTCATTGACTATAGCGGATATAACAACAAATAAGCGGAGCTAGGTACAACCCAAGTACAACCAAAGAGTTTGTAAATTCTTTGGACCGGAGTAAAACCGCAAACAGGAAATTACAATCTTACACGTTCAACGCCACATGAAAAATCCAGTATTTCCGTTTGGGCCACGGGGCTCACCGCTCACCGGTGAGCCTTTCCTTACTGAACCATTCAGGGCATGGGGGTCACCGGTGAGCCGCGTGAGAGGGCCTACGTAAACGCTTCCTACAAGCCACAGAGCGCAGCTACAAAGCCAATATGGAAGTGAGCCGCATGGCCTTGTAGTCGAAGCGGACGGCGTGGTTTTCAAATCCAATAGAAACTTGTAGTTTTTTATTAAGTTAATTGTAACGATGCTAGGGCTGCTCTTAACGATAAGGTAGAAAATAATATTTGTATTAATAGAATTAATAAAACCAGAAAATAATAAGAAAATATTCGTCAAAATAAAAATGAACATAAAATTTTCTTCATTGCCAAATAAGAAGACATTATTTATTACGAAAATAATTTATGAAATTGAACAAAACAAAATATTTATGAAATTGAACAATCACAACATTATGACACTTCATTATTTAAAATAATCAATCATCTTAACCCCAAAGGGTTTAACCATAAACAATAAAGAATTATCCGTGAGTCATGTTAAAACAAGGCAAACAAAGGAAGGGTTTAGTTGGGCTGCTTTGGCAATAAGTGGATACTTTTTTCGACTTGGTTTTAGCCTGTTTGCTACCCATTATTGGTACGTTCTTTGCATAACATTGGTGACATGTTCTTCTCACTTTTCTGGCCAATCCCTCTTTCCTTTCCAGAGTGTGTTTCATTCTCTTCCGTCTTTCTATATGCATTTCATAGTCGCTATCCTCACTCTCCGACAAAAGAATTCGACAGCATCTTCTTTTCGTTGGTTGAACTACGTCTTCATAGAATCTATTCCGAAACTACGGTTCAGAAGATCTATCTCGATGTTTTCTAACTGCGTTAGCGCTTCTTGTGTTAACTCGAAATCTTCAAAATAATCATTTTTGGCGAGAAAAGCGTAAAACATCCTCAATTGTCGACGCAGCCGGACCGGGATTGATCGCTGCGTCCGCGGCGCGCGCGCAACGGGTGGGCCGCGGCGTGACCCCGCGGCCCCAGCCAACAGAAAAATACAAATCCTTCATAGGAGGCCACACGATCCACCCGTGAGCCTTCTGCTATATCTCGAAAATTAGACGGTAAAAGTCGCAAATTTTTATTTTCCTTACAAATTACCGCATTTTATAAACTTTGTGATGAAAATCTCAAGTTGATGAAAATTACGGATATAATGAGTTTGGCTTGGCCCGAACCGAAAAGTACGCTAGGCCCACCGGTGGGTCGTATGGCGTTCAACGTGTTAATTGTGGGCTGATTTTGAAAATTCTTTTTTTGTTTGGTAGGTCATACTTCAGAGGTGCTCCCATTGAAATTTTATTGAAATTGATTGAGCGGTTTATGAAAAAGCAACAAAATACTATTGGTGTGTGGTTACCTTCAGCAAAACTTTTGTGATGTGGGCTTTTTCAGCAATTTGCAGTTTGACACATGGCGAATAATTCTGTACCACTTCAACCGATTTCGATTATTCGATTTCGATTATTGTTTTTTATGTAATATTGTTTTAAAAATATAAAACCGACTTAAAAAAAATAAACTAGAACTAAAAAGTATTAAATAGGTAGAATAGGTACCTAATATTTTGAAATTTTCTCTGTCATTGTATTGAAATACATGAATCGATATTGTCATTCATATTCGGACCCTTGTTTCATGAATATTCTAAATTTGAAATCTTTTCCGACCGGCCAGATGCGTTTAATATATTATAATACGAGTACGAGTACCATCGAGCTGGTCTGATGATGGAGACGGAAGGTGGCCATAGGAACTCCTAAACTACACATGATAAACCCATCGTGTTTGGGCTCGTTGAATTTGTCATCACGAGCAATTTACTTTAGACCTAGGAGATTCTCAATTCGACGGTATGTTTTCTTTTTTTGGATGTTTGTTACGCGATTACTCCGTCAATTATTGTGGGCCGATTTTGAAAATTCTTTTTTTTTGTTTGAAAGGGGATAACCATGACGTGGTTCCATTTTAATTTGGTCGAGATCAGATTGGAAAGCGAGGCGGAATCGCGAGGCCGAAGGTCGAGCGATTCCGCCGAGTACATTAATAGCAAAAAATTCCAAAAAAAACTGTGAAATAAAAAACTATTTAAAAAAATATATAAAAACCGCCTTCAAAAATGTATGAAATAAAAAAAATCGAACCCTAGAGTTGAAGGCGGTGCTAAAGCAAGCAAAAATGATACATGAAAGAAAACATGCGTGGATGATATCCTTTGTGATTTGTGTAGCCTTCTTTAGCACCGCCTTCAACTCTAGGGTTCGATTTTTTTAATTTCATAAATTTTTTAAGGCAGTTTTCATATTTTTTTTTTTACATACAATGCTGACATTATTAGAATGAAGAGTGACGAGTATTTGTTTAACTGTTCAACTAAATAAATACGTTCTATCCACAGAGCACGGAATACCGCGCGCGCGCGCGCGGGGGTATTCCGTGCTCTGTGTGGATCTATCTATTAAAAGCGCACGAACAGGAAATTACAATCATAATAATATTTTGTTCCGTATACCAAATAATTTTCAAAACATTTTTTTATTTTATTTAATTTGATAAGAAGTGTTAGTTTAATTGTAAATTGTCATAATTTTATTATTCAAATATAATTAAAAATTTTGGAATTTACATAAATAATGTTCTTTATAAATATAAATGAAAGCGCCATCTTTTGTCTAGTAGCAGTAATTCTACAGCCTAGTGACAATTAAAGGTACCTAGATACATGTTGTATTTCAACTAGATAGCGCCCTTAGTATAGAAGTATTAACAAACATTAACGCCACCTGTTTGTTTTACGACAACATCAAGAAAAATTATTAACGCCCTCTGTTGGTTTTACGATTTACAACGTTACCAAATTTGTTATATGGAGTGGTCTATCTGTCCCGACAGGGTTATAAAATCAATGGTACCTACTAAGTTTTCAAGTAAAATCCTGGACGGCGAAAAATTATTTTCTGTTTTGCATAGATCTAACTAAACCCATTACAAACTTTTTCTTTATAGAGTTAAATGTACATAGTCAGAATTATTTTGTCACTCTCTATGAATATAACGTCGTTGCGCCGAACAAACCTGCTGTGTGTACTTTTTAAAATTTTACAGGAGACAATAAAAACCGTATATTTTTTTGTTTGAATGATTCATTGCTTTATGATTTTTAACAGTGATGCATGGCTACCGTATCTATATTTTCATTAGGATTACTAAAACATGTGACTAACGGAAAAATTAAAAAAAAAAAATTATTTGAAATAATTAGAAAGAAAATACTCATCACAACACTATTCATGTTGCTAACTAAGGGAACTTAAGAACTGCCATACAAAATTTTGTGTTGCAATGGCGAAACCATTGGAAACACTGATTTCATATTTTTTTTCAAACTGCTATGTGTTCAATATTGTTCCAAAAATATGTCATGCCAAATCTGCTATGTGGCGTAAACTATAAGTCAAGTCAAGTCAAGTCATATATATATATATATGACTTGACTTGACTTATAACATTATAAGTCAAGTCAAGTCAAGTCATATATATATATATATGACTTGACTTGACTTGAATTATAACAGAAATTTGCCAGTCGACGCATAGCAGGTTTGTCCATAATTCTGTATCAAAAAGTGGTTTTCTCAAAAAAGTACACATAGCAGGTTTGTTCGGCGCAACGACGACGAGTTATTTAACTACCCTTAAGACTGGCAGGCAGCTAAATTTTCGTATAAAGTCTATTGGCACACAAACTATCGCCGCTATGGTCTAGGAAGCGCGACGTAGTCCTGTACAGTAGCTCTGGCTAATGCAAACTATATTGCTGGATAAATAAAACTAACCCTGGCCTTATTCAACAAAACGGAATAGTTTTTCAGATAGTTTTTACTATATTGTTTTTATGTAGTCCTATTATAGAGTGGTATGACCTGTAAAGTATCATTTACCTATAGGTAGAAACTGAACAACTTGAAATGTGTGATTTGTAGGGTGCTGTACGGGACCCTATTACTAATCGCACACCGTATGTCCGTCCATCCTTCATACCTTTATAAGGTTGTTTGTAACTTTTGAACTACTTTTGGTAGCCGGATGAAATTTTCACAGAATACGTGTTTAATTATGGCGAATATCTTAACAAATAATAAAAAACAAAAAGTAAAAATTAAGGGCGGTCTCCATAAAAGAAACGTATTTTTGTTTTTGCTCTATTGTAAAAATGGTAGTACTTACATACAACCGTCAATGTTGGTGTGCAAAATTTAAAGTAAAACAACAATAATAATAAAAACATTTCAATCTCGTGTGGTACGGAACCCTCAGTGAGCGAGTCCAACTCGCACTTGGCCGGTTTTTAATTACCTATTTAAGCGTGCGCAGCATTTTCTCCTCAAAAATCGTAACATTTAAATTTTTTTTAACTGACACGGTTGGCTACATCTCCTACAACATCCGTGATGTCAGCGCATAACACCGGGTGAACTAGGTGCCATGTCAGTGTTTCCCTTAATTTCATGTCGGCTACACTGAACTGGATGGAAAACACGAACTATTTACATAGCCGTTTCGACCTACGTTTCATTCAGTGCTGTGGTAACAACCCGGGCGGGACAAAACCTACCACCTAGTAAAGTAAGAAGGGAAGGGACCTACATAACACAATAGCTAATTTATTTTCAAGGAATGAGATCGTTGATTATTTTCGATAAAATGTTGATTTGTTTATTGCTTAGATACTACTTACAGGTATCTTTCCTGGGATTAGTTTTAGTATACAAATTGGTTTTTGAGTTGTTCAGTTTCACAATATAATATCACCCTTTTCTGGCCATACCACTCTTTGATAAATTCCGAAAAACAAATTAATTACAGCGTATTTGCCAACACAACCTGACGCGACAATGCAACAAAACACTTCGGTGGGTACTTGCAAAAGCATTCAAAGGTAAGCGGGCTGCTTGGCCGAATGTTGTATGGCCGCCAGGACGTCGTGTTTCAACCTCACATACAACCTACCCTTTCTCCAAGGGTTCTGTAGCAACAGTGGCCTAAAATCGTCCCTGAGGCAGCGCTCCCTAGCGCCAATGACGGCGACAAGACAGAACTCGTGAAGTCTCTCCGGTCCGTAGACCGGTCCGATCTTGCCCTTGAGGACGGCCGCCATATTGAGTTGCTTGACAACGAGGTCGATGACCTCGCGGGCGGACGTTCGCGGTGTCACGTGGAGCTTGAGAGAAGTGCCGGACGCCAGGCCTGTGTCGTATGCTGCGTACACCTGCATGGAGAGCATCAGAATTTTAAAATCGGTTAAGTGTGTATTTTACTCACGCACGGAGGGTTAACCGTGTTCTACACTGGCGGCCGTGGACAGGAAAACGGAGTGTGGGAAGATCACCCGCCAGGTGGGACGATGACATCAAGTACGTCGGCGGAAAGCAGTGGTTCCGTACCGCTGAAGGCCGGGAGGACTGGAGGAAAATTGGAGAGGCGTATGTCCAGCAGTGGACGCTTACACGCTGACTGACTGACGGAGGGTTACGTAGATCCGCTATACCAGTGGTGGCCAAAAAGTCGATCGCGATCGACCGGTCGAATCACAAGAGACTTTTAGGGCGATCGCTGAAAATATGTAGAGCAAAAATCGACTTGTAGAAGCATCAAAGAATTCATAATATTTGATGTGACTATTATTTTCCCGGTGGTGTCGTCTTCCACAAGTACCGCAAATAGTCACAAATATAAACCATGTAATGAACATAGCTTTCAATTCAAACAAAAATTACTAGGTAGGTACTTACAAATGATTGAACAACGAAAATTTTTGGAACAAGTATGGATCTCATAACTTTAATTTTTTTGTAGATATACAGGATGTATCAGGATAGTTTTTCGAAACTTCAGGGTTCGAAAGGGGCCCATATTTGAAGATGAAAAGCTCTGAAACATTTTTCCAGATTCGATCATTTTACAGTACTTTTTGGTGAAAGTCTATTCTTCAAGATTTGGTGGATGGTTAACGTCCGCCTTTATTAAATAAAAAATAAATTCTAACTCATTAATAAAAATGGGTAGGTTGCATACATAACTAGTACAATTGAACTGCGTGTAGGTAAATTCCAAGCACTGAAAGTTCAATGACCTCAAAAGAAAAAGAGGACTGAATTAGTTCACTGCACTCTCCAGTCTCACTGTCCATTGAGTTTTTATTACAATTTCCAACTTTTGTATGACAAAAAAAACAACGGAATTTCGATTTGAGTGATAAGGATTTTTTTCTTCTAATAATGAGTACTTTCTATTCCTGAAGTTTCTCAAACCTATCCTGATACACCCTGTATACCATACCCGTCAAAAAACCATATTCGTCTATATTTTGTCTGTATGCGATGCAAACTACTTGTGGCGCCATCTATGTATGTACTAATCGATTCTTAGCACGTTTCTTGTATGGTGACCGAGGTGCCGGGAGGACTGGAGGAAAATTTGAGAGGCGTATGTCCAGCAGTGGACGCATACACACTGACTGACTGACAGATAAATTAGATGGCATAATATTATTGTGTAGAAATGGCCTGAGACAGAGAAGACAAACAGAATTCATTCATTAGGCTGCGCCTACATGTCTCTATGAGCAAGTGTGGATTGTTTCTGGACCAACTTTCTGTATAGGTACTATAGTTAATTATGATAACAACAGAGTAAACTAATTTTCTTGAAAAATTACTGAACAATAGGTTACCTGTAAGATGCCTGGCTGGTCGGAGATTTTCCCGGACTCGCTCTGAGTTTTGGTTGGAGCGCTTCCGCTCCTCTGGACAGCTTCATCAGTCTTTGATACCTTAACGCTACTAACGGAGGCTCCTTCGGACGTCTGCCGCGCGTAACTCGTCGGCTTTAGGAACACGTCCGTCTGGCCCGTATCCGTGAATTCTACATCCCTTTTCACGTCTGTCATGCTTTTTGAAGGTACTACGTGACAGGACGCACGATGGGGATGCTGCTTTATTCTAATGCGACTCTTGTTCGGCGTGGAAGAGTTTAGCGGACAGCTCTGGCTTTCGGAGTCGCTGGACAGACTGTGCATCGAGTCAGAGGCGGTCGTCGTTGTTGTTCGTACGCTGACCATGCTCCCCGGGTAGAAACCTTTCACGGTCAGCAAGGGGCTGGAAGTAGCAGACATACTGGCGTTGAGAAAATGCGGCCGCTTTCTCGTTTCCGTATTCTGGTCCTGGTTGTTGATGACGAGGGTGTCCTCGCTGCGCGACGGCGGAAGGCGCGGATGTCCAACGCTCGCAAAGGAACCGCCCAGCTTGACGGGAAACTGCGAACTGCTGCCGAGGTAGGCGTTGCTGAGCATACTGGAGTGAGTGAACTGTGAGTCGGCGCTGCCCTTCCGCGAGAAATCATCCGAGTTGGCGCTCAGGTACTGTGAGCCGCTCAGATTGAGAGTGGAGACGGAGGAAGGTCGCGGGGCGATGCTGAGGTGTTGCTCCGACTTACTTAACTCCGGATGAAGGAGAATAGTGTTACTACCGGCGGTTCCACCGGGGCCGGGCCACGAACCTCTGCCGGAACTTTTTGAAATCTTAGCGTCTCGGGGAGGAAGTTGTAAGTAGTCTGGGATGATGGCGCTACTGTCGATTCGATCCATGTGGGGTAATTCCTTCCCTGGTCGGTGCAGGAGGCTCCTAAGCTGAATACCAGCGTTAACTGAGGCCTTATCCTTGTCGCGCGCGAATCCGATCAGATCCATCAGCCAGCGAGCAGCCTTCCAAACGACATTCAGTTTCCCTTGGAGCTCCTCGAGTTTCGACAGCCGCTCCTTCGCCTGTTGCAGTTCAGTGCAGGAGAATGCCTCGCGGTGCGAGTGGGTCGCGAGCGCCACGTCCAGTTCGAGGACACAGCTCAATCTCGAGTATTTGTTAAGGATGGCGCTGTGGTAAGTTTGGAGGTGGATCATCTCGAACGCTTGGATGGGGAGGCTGAGGAGGTCTCCGCGTTGGAGGAGGATCTCCTTTTGTCCCGGGACGGAGCAGGCGAGCTCGGCCGGTGGGCAGATCATGACTAGGCTGACGTCATTGTTGAGTTCGATGACCTCGAGGTCGTAGAGGCGATGCGCGTCGGCGCCGTCGGCCGGGATCTCCATGTCCTTGAAGAGCCGCTCTGCGGCGGCGGTGATCTGGTCGAGGAACATCTGCTGGGACTCGGAGGGCGAACGGTCCTGCTTGATGCTGGTGATGGACATGCGGCGCGTCGTGAGCGTCTCGTCACTACCGCTGCTGCTGGACGCGTAGTTCTTTAGATACTCCCACTCCTCACTGAAATCAAAGTTTATCTAATTCTAAGCGTTTCCAGTTACATGTGAAAGTGTCTCTAACTCTAGAGATATTCTTTAGTAAAATGTCAATATGGCGTTGACATGTTCACAGAGTGCCTTAAGCCCTACTGGGGTGACTTAGTGTTCAACGAAAGGATTAATCATGCCAGAGTTCAGGGTGCAAAACCTGGTCTTCGCTAAATTACGGAGTTCTGTGCTGATAAGTTTGGCTATTTTAAAGTTGTGACCTTGCATTGCCAGAAAGTACTATTGTTATGCACTTACCTATACTTTGTAACCTGGTCTTCACCAAATTACGGAGTTCTGTTCTGATAAGTTTTGCTATTCTAAAGTTGTGACCTTGCATTGCCAGAAAGTACTATATTGTTATGCTTTTATACTTCTTGCAACTAGTTAGATGGTAGGTCGAGGTAGTATAAAGATGAGCTTACGCAGAGACATGTGGGTTCTCGCGCACGCGCGTATGCGGCGGTATATTGGGCGTCTTGGCCGGCACCACGATGCGCACCACCTCCACGGAAGACTGCAGCTTCAGGTAGCCCAGGTACAGACCTCGCGACAGTTGCACGCTTGATGCCTGAAAGTCAAACATTCAGGTTGGAGTTCTTCTATAAGTCAGGTACTAATCATTCTCCCCAAAGATGCGCAAACGAACGTTGTTCTTTCATTGTCATTTCGACCGAACTACAGTGCGGTGGGAGTGTGGGACTGTGGGACCAATCCGAACGGGTTGTTGCCAGCGAGAGTATTTCGGTAGGCCGTACTCTGTGTATCCGGAATCAGTGTCCCAATGAGTCCCGGCGGAGTCAGTGTACGACAGAGCAAGCAATACTACGTTAGATTAAGGTTAGAACAGCATGATGCGGGACACAAATTCCGGTTTAGCAATTTACTGTACGCCAGTACGCCCACACACATAAGTCTGTTATGATATGAACCTACAAAGCACTCGAGATCAATATGGTTTGAACATTCGAGCCAAAAAAAAATTACATAACACCCAAGTTAAATGAGCGATTACTGTATGTAAGAGAGTAGGATGCAAAAACAGCCAACACGCTCATTGGTGTACTCATTGACTTATATATTACTAACGTACTTTAGCATATCACTGGGTGTACTAGCTAAGAGTATCCGTGGCCCTTATGCATCTTGAAGTATTATTGACTAGCTTTTGCCCGCGGCTTCGCTCGCGTGAAATTCGTATTTAAAAAGAAGAAAGTAAGTAAGCCCGCCACCGTATCGTTATTTCGGCGCGCGGAACAATTCGGTTTGTATGAGAGCCACATCTTAGCGTAACTGGAACTGAATTTTATTTAGCCTATCCTGTGTCTCGTATGCTTGTACTAAGTTTAATCAAATACGGATGATCGGTTTAAGAGTTATGGAGGAACATACATACAGAAAATATTTTTTTAAATCATCAATTTAGTTTTAGTATCATGCATAGAGTCTCCCAACTCTGTATCTCATAAAACAAATTAACTTACTCCATGACACGATTCCTTCATCGCAGGAGAGCTTTGACGCAGCTGCTGTGGTAGCAGCCAAACTGCACTATGGGAGTTTAACAAAAACCGACATGCACCGCCTCAACATTAGGTTAGGGTGAAATTAAAGAAGATGCGTCGCTTTAACCCTGGTTATTTTTTTTAAACCAACAAAACAGGTTAATAATCTCTGTTTGGGGAGAAAACTCGCATAGTGCCGTCCGTCACAGCTGCAGCAAAACTCTCCTGCGATGAAGGACTCGTCTCCATGACCATCCCTTACAGATTTATTATTAGTATTGACGATTTCGTTTCTACAAGCAGCTGATCTATGTTCTGTTGGTTTGACGGAAAGGGACCATTATTTTATTTATCTGTGGGGACAACGTAACCACAGATTACCAATATATATGTCTGGGGACACCACCACGTAACCTTCAACTTATGTCCCACTCTGTACCTGATGGTATAGTATCTGGTCATGTATGCTAGCCATCAGGAGGTCGCCCATATTGTTGTCCTCGCTGAGTGCCTTGAACCTGCGCCTGAGCCGCTCGAGGGGAAGCCAGCGCGAGTTGAGCACCGAGGCCGCCTTCGCGGAGCGTACGGCCGCCACGCACGACACCACCAGGGTTCCGTGGTTGTCGCGCAGCGGCTTGTGGTAGACTTGACCTGAAGACAGAACCAGCCATGGACAATTTAGATAGATAGATAGAACCTTCTTTATTGCTCCAGTAAACATTAAACAGTAACAAATACATTAGAAAATTTACATAAGGTGCAAAGGTGGACTTATCCCTTACAGAGATTTCTTACAGTCAAACCATCCAATGGTTTGACTTTAAGAAATCTCTGTAAGGGATCTCTGTAAGGGATTGTTTGAGATTCGATAGTATAGTGGAATGTATGTAGGTAGTAGCAAAAGAGTTGAGCGTGAGAATTGAAGATAAAATAATAATAAGAATACTTATTAACAATACATATAAAGTACATGCTAGTAAAATATAAGCCACACATGTGTTAATACATAAAGAGGCTAATTAAATTAAACCACTCAAATCCAACATTGGCAGCGTGTGAGTTAATTAAGCTTCCGAGATAATGGAGTAGGTTTTTTATGGAAGCTGACACGGTTGGCTACATGACCTACAACATCCATGATGTCAGCCCATAACACCTGCTGAACTAGGTGCCATGTCAGTGCTTCACTTCGGTCATGCCGGCTACTCTGAACTGGACGGAAAACACAAACTATTTATATAACCGTTTCGACCGACGTTCCATTCAGTGCGGTGGTATCAACCCGGGTGGGTGTCCTTTTTTTTTTGGCCTCCCCTTATCTCCTAACAATAACAATGCATACAATTCTGAAAAACAATTCTGCAACAAAGTAAAGGACAGTTTATAGAGAAAGTCGCATCCGGGCAGGGATTGCATCCCTATACGCTGGACTTACCGCGGATGCGTACTAATCGGTTCTGCAGATCCTTCCTCCACAGAACCGGTAAACTCTGGAACGCTCTCCCTGCCCACATATTTCCCCCCAAGTATAGTCTCGGGTCCTTCAAGAGAGGCGTGAATGGGCACCTATCAGGCCGGTATGGCATTCGTAGCCCCCGCATGCGACCGAATGTCCATGGGCGTCGCTAGACACCTTATGGGTGACTCGGCGCCACATGTCGCGCTTACTATAAAAAAAAGTCAAATTTGTATAATTTTTGCAGAAAATGTTAAAAACAATTGCTCTTGCTGGCTCATCCAACCTCTTGTTTTTCAATCTGTCGCTGTTTCAGTGGACGAACGTACCTAGATCCTGGGTGCAGAGCGCAGATTGCATCTGTACAACGGCCGTGAGCATCTTGAGCCGGAAGTGTATGGAGGAGGAAGTGTGCTTCTCCATGTCCGAACGTAGGGATTTCACGTCGTCCCACGCGCATGATACCTGAGGAAAATGTCCAGATATTCAGACATAATAGATACAGATACACAGAATATGCGCAGATGAAACAAATTTGAGTTTGGAGAAGACTGCATCGAAGGATTGCAATAAACACCCATTGCAAAAAGCACTTCTGACTGCGCCATTTAGTAAGAGGACAATTTTGACGTCTTCGAAACAGTCAAATTCACCCCACCTTGCGAAACCACGCACAATGAGACACCATACCAGCAGATATGGAGATAAAAAAAAAGGCTATCCATCTTGTTGATACGACCTTTCAAGAAGCCCGGGTTGAAAGTATCGGGAAACACACACAACTTCACACCATAAGCAGCGGTGCGACAGAGGAACGATTCGAAGAAACGGTTTTGGTTTGCACTTGATTTGGAGGTGTAGAATTTTACCTCTACGGTTAATCCTGAGAGTTCATTAAAATTATACACCGTGGTCCAAAATAACGTTGACAAAATTTAAAAGATCATATTTCAAAAATGGAATGCTTTCCATTCCATTTTATTTTTGTCTATCGTTTTTTCATTCGTTGGCGCCATTTTAATATTGTTTGTTGGCTAAAAAGTGTTAAAATATATTTATTACGCTATGACAGAGCAGCGTGGAACCATAATTTCATTGTATGAACGTGGAAAGCGACAGTGTGAGATAGTGAACATTCTTGGTGTTAGTCGTCAGCTAGTTTCTTTGGCAATTAAACGCTATGTTGAGCTCGGCAACATCGGAGACCGTCCTGGGAGAGGACGTAAGCGCACTGTTCGAACTTCTAGGAACCAACACATTATCAAACAAAGATTAGTCCGGAATCCACAGAAAAAGGTGAGAAAAATGTCGCGAGACTTGGGGATAAGTCGCTCCACCGTGCAGCGTATAGTGAAATATGATCTCCATTTGGTACCATACAAACTCAGAAAAGCGCAATTGCTTACAGAGAAAGACAAAAAAGTTCGCCTTGAGAGATGTCGTTTGCCCTGGCTGCTCCTGTGGGCTCCGATAGGAGCCCATATATTTTTTCCGCCAATTATCTTGGGCCCGAAACGGACCCCATCTTTATTCTCAAATTACGGTCGCACGAATTGGTCTATTGCTCTTTCAATCGTTGATGGGGGCTATAAGTGACACCGGCAATTATGAACTAACCATTTTTCTTGTCTCCAAAGACCAATTATGAATAATAAAACGAACGCTAGCTGTCAGCTGACAGTTTCTTTGTTCTCATAATTCTCACGAGTTTCGAGGTGACGCACTTCTGCGAAATTATTTATTATAAGTGTATTCAAGTGCATCTATGAGCTAAAGGTTAGTAAATAGTGTTATTTATTAGTTATTCTACCAATAGAAGATGCATTACGAGTTCGGGTGGCGACAAAAGTCATATTTTTCGTCGCTCAAAAATGTTTGTTTATTTTTGTATGAAATGTGTAAACAATGACTTTGGGGGCATATTTTTCATGGAAATATAGCTTATTTTTCCAATTTTCTTCGCATTATTATACAAACATACGATCAGTTGCAAAATAAAAGAAGGTTTAGTTCAAATAATATATTTATAAAATTGGGAAAAAATATCACGCGCGTGCCATCTCGGAGTTTACGGAATGTCCCAGGATGTTCATGTTGAACATCCGATTTCGCTGATTTCTGTAAAGAAAACGTATATTATACTTTACTATTTCTAAAAGTATGTTTCTTTACGAGTATTCTGATATAAATATTGTAAAGGTATGTTTTGAATTTATTTTATAATGAATTTTTCAAAAAAAAATTGGGATTTTTTTTTCTACCTAAAATATCTGGTACTTCTAAACAAGGTAAGCCTCACTGTTTCACATGGATTTTAGGAAATTTTCTAGGCTTTCTAGGACAGAAGAGTTTATAGATCTAACTTTATTAGTTTCCGAAATATCTGCGTTTATGTCGAGGTCGGCGCTCATGTGCGCGCGCGCCGTCCGCGGGCCACGCCCATGCGGGAGTCTGGGGGCTGTAGACATATTATAACGCGGGAGCGTACAGGTTAAACAACGCTCCGCTGCTTCGAATTGGAAAAATATCGTATTCTCTGACGAAAAATTGTTTTCGATAGAACAAGTCCATAATCACCAAAATGACAGGATCTGGTCTTCCACTCGTTCTGGAGCTGCTGCAGTTATTCCACGTCGCCAAAACGCGAAAACAGTTATGGTTTGGCGTGCAATTTGCGCCACTGGCAAAACTCCCCTCGTTTTTGTAGAAAAAGGTATCAAAATTAACCAAGAAAATTATCGACGAGACATCCTTGAATCTGTGGTTCTTTCTTGGAGTCAACAGCACTTTAGTAACCATCCATGGATATTCCAACAAGACTCTGCTCCAGCTCACAGGGCCTTACGTGTTCAACAGTGGTGCAAAATCAATTTCCCTGATTTCATCAGCTCAAAAGAATGGCCACCCTACTCGCCTGATCTGAATCCCATGGATTACAGTTTATGGCCAATGTTAGAGGCAAGGACTTGTACTACACCTCATAGAACTGTTGATGACCTGAAGGCTTCTCTTACACGCGAGTGGGACAAAATATCTGTTGAGGAGGTGCGGAAAATTGTGGAAAATTTTACCAAGCGTTTGACTCTTTGTATTCGCGCTAAAGGAGGTTATTTTGAAGACAAATAGGAATTCTTGTATAAAATAAGTTGTATTTTTATAATTTATAAATTCATTTAATTTAAGTTTAAAGGTAATAAAATTATTTCAAAAATCACTTGTCAACGTTATTTTGGGCCACCCTGTATTATAACTACATTGACCACCACGTGGTGGTCGATGTTGTGTTGCAATTTTCCAGAGTTCTTGCAGTACACCACCGATTACTCTGCTTACCCTGATAGTCGGGATACAGCGTGTGTGGTATGTATGTATGTATGTATGTACAACTACATTGATTCGTTAATAATAAAAACTCTAAATGTAGATCTTTATAGGACTAAAGGGGATATGTTTCCTCCTCTTAAGTTGCAAGTACAAATGACATGGCGTGGGTATTTTAATGGTTACCTTCATGAGCCAATGGAAATCGCTGTAGATGCAGGTTGGGTAGGTGTCGTCCACTTCTATCACGGGCAGAAAGTCCTCGTTGGTCACTAGCACTTTATCTTCATGGTAAAGGATACACGCCAGGTATACGCCTCTGGAAACAATTCACACGATTTATTAGTAGAAAAATAGATACTTAGCAAGGATGATACACCAAGGAGGATGTGCAGGTGGCCAAAATAATATATAGTGTTACACCTGTCTGTCTGTCGCCCAGTGTGATGGGGGTAAGCAGAGACAGCGGCTCACCACCTGCGATAGTCCTCCCTGACACACAGTCAGTAGTTTCAGGTACTAGGCGCTCGTTCATTTTTAGTTTTCCGTATCCCGTACGGAAGCCTATTACTAAGTCTCTGCTGTCTGTCTGTCCGTCTGTCCGAGTGCTGTATCTCTTGAACCGTAATAGGTAGCCCTTTCAAATTTTCACAGAATATGTGTTACTATGGCGGATATAACAACAAATAATAAAAAAAAGAATAGGTTAAAAATTAATGGGGGCTCCCATACAACACACTTACGAAAAATCTATTAGTCACGCTACTGAATAATAGATGGCGCCACAGGCTTTTATACATTGCATTGTTGAAAGACAAAAGATAGGCGGATATTATCCGCTCAATTGCCATCGACCTCATTGAGGCTTCTCTCCGATTGAGCGGTTATTGATAGCGGATAGATACGGAAACCTCCGTGCTCGAGTAAAACTCGCACTTGACAGATTTTTGAGCAAATGTCCGACGGTCTAGATAACCTTCCCTAACCCTTCTATCAGTCACATTTGCTCCACAAATGTCTTTAGTTCGTCTCCTGTGTCGTCCATTCAACATTCAATATGGTAAAAAATAAATTGGTATTAAGTGGAACACATACCTTCTCACCGAGTCATGCAGCAGGCGGGTCTTCGTACCTTACTTGCTGCTTGATCTATTGAACCTTGTTCGAATAATTTGCGAAACGTGGTGTTCGATGTTGTGCTGTAATTTACCAGAGTTCTTGCAGCACAACACCGATTACTCTGCTTACCCCGATTGTCGGGATTCAGCGTGTGTGATTTATGTATGTATATGTATACCTTCTCAGGTTTTTCTGGAACTTGCTAGCGGCGGTGAACAGCTGCCGGATGGTCGCCGTCTTCTTCCTCTGGGCGCGCGGCTGCGGCATCGGCAGCCGTGTGAGCCTCGCGCCCGCGGCCGCCGCCGACAGCGACTCCAGCATCGTCGCCGTCGCCGTCGCGTCCCAGCCCGACCGCGACTCCACGTCCCGCCAACCTTGACAACAAACTCTTTGTAAATCTTTGAAATGATTTCCAAGTACTTAAAATATGTCCTTTTTATCATTTAAATGAGGAAACAGATTTTCAATGCGCAATTGTTGTTTATTGTTTATTGTTTATTTAGCATCTATTATCAGTACACCGCGCTCAGATTTGTCTTACATTGTAACATTCCGTCAGTTCGATTATGACAGCGAAGAACTGACAAGAAACTTAGCTTATTTTATTGCAGTACTCGTCTCTTTTCTCATATAGTGAAGACAAAGACAGCGCTGTGTTTTAAATCAGTGGTACCAACATGAAAACATTTTTCGGACAGTAAATTGTATACCTGCGCTCTGGCAATCTAACTTTGATCGAAACATGGTTTTGACTCGTTTTAGGTTGACGGGCGATTACCTGCTAAATCATCGTGACGGTTAGCATTTGGCGGGCTTTTTGACAACCGGCCCTTATTCAATAAAATTAATAATTAAATTTAGGTTAAAAAAAAAAAAAGTCTACTTTACAAAAATGTTTGCCACTGCCTAGACACTCATGTGCTGATTTGTGACAGATGCAGCAATTCATGACAAAGTGAAAACATTTTTTACTATGAAATTGTATGAACTACTGGTTTACCAATCCAATGAAGAGTTAATGGATTGGACATTGGACGGGCCCATTAAATCGGGCGAAAATTTAGACACTATAGTTAGTATAACAAATTTGATCTAAGGAAAGGAGAAAAAACTGCTACATTTCTGAAGTCCCACGATGCCAAAAGAAGGGATATATCTCGAAAAACATTTCTATACATCTTTCAAGAAAACCAAAATCTACAATGCACAAGAGTTACTCACTGCTAGGCACGACACTACGCGGCGTCGACACGGCGAAGGCGCCCCAACCCCGGACGTTCCCCGCCTGCGCCCTGAAGAAGTACCGCCGGCCCCGCGTCAGCCCCGCGGCCTGTACCCTGGCGCCGCCCGCAGCTCCGGACACGCTGGCGCTCGTCTCACGAGACCCGCAGATGTTGGAGAAGTCGGCACGCGATGACCATTGCACTATTGACGTTATGCCTTCATTAGAGTCAGAGTGGCGAGCATTGGGTCTACATAGACTATGCATTAGCAACACACCATGTGATTTCAGGTAGAAGGGCAACGGTGGCCATCGCTATGACCATGTAGCTACACGAACATTCAGGTAAAGACTGTAAAAAAATATGCCTTCATCTCGTAACAACTGACTATACTATACTTGTAACCAAGTACGTTACCAAGGGCTGCCAAAGCACTAGGAATCGAGGATACTGCTTCTGAGGAAGGCAGCTTTGAAGGTACCTAATTTGAAATTTCATCGAGGAACACTGTTTGACAGTTGACTCCAGTCTCTTGGACATTTAAAAGTTTTCACTCAAGGAGCACTGACCAATTGGTCCCTTAGTTCTTCTAAACGCATGGCCCGGTATGCCACTTTCTTTTAGCATTCTCATTTTAAAGATATTTTTTACTTTAAAGATATTTGCTTTAAATACTACAATAGTATTTACACAAGTACAAAGTATAGGTACCTACCAGGGCCACATAGAGTGACAGAAGGCTTACATCTGTTCTTCATTTAAATCACTATAACGGTGATCTCAAAATTCGAGACTGATGCTGCCCGACGAAGAAACAGCATACTGCGGATGTACCTACCATTGGCGTAGATTCTTCGGTCAAGATACTCCGGATACGCCGTAAAATGATGTCTTGAAAAGATACACCGTCTGCGACCCATTTACTGACATCTTCTAAGATTGGTAGGTCCTCGTCCGGTGGAGCAGGTCTAACGGCGACATGATCGACCTGCGTTTTCCACGTCACGTGACTCAGGCCGACACAATAGGTGACGGGAGGTGACAAAACGCAAGATACGGCATCTTCCGGGTTTTCGTTTGCCTTACTGACCTCTGTACTTGGTGACGATAGGTCCGTCCTGGCGGCTGTCTCGCACGCGGACTGAGACTGCGTGCGCTCCGCACACCTCTAGCTCTGGGGGCGGCGGCGCTCCAGGTGGGCGCATCTGCTGCCATCCCAGTGCCAACCTCCTGCAAGCAAGCACGGGAATAATACATTTGTCTATTTGTACTTCTTCAAGGATAATAGGTCTGTCGGGATCGTGGCACGTGGAGATCCGTTGTCTCTGCCCACCCCACCGGGAAACAGGCGTGACGCTATGTAGGTCTGTATGTACTTTTTCTATCTGAAACTCTTTTTCTGCCAAAGTGAGAGGTGGCTAACCTGTCGCCGTATAGCGCGTCATATATCACACACACGCTTAATCCCGATAATCGGGATAAGCAGAGTAATCGGTGTTGTGCTGCAAGAACTCTGGTAAATTACAGCACAACACCGAACACCACGTTTCGCAAAGTATTCGAACAAGATTCAATCGATCAAGCTGCAAGTAAGGCAACGAAGACCCACCTGCTGCATGAGTCGGTGGAAGTACCGTGCCAAGGTGAGAGGTGGCGAGCCTATCGCCCTTTAGCGCCACATCTTGTCCTTATCCCTTAGTTGCCTTTTACGACATGCATAGGCAGAGATGCAGTGGGGCTATTCTTTTTAAGTACTGGCCCCACACGGTATCATCTCGTCATTATAGTTGCCTTTTACGACATGAACGGGGAGAGATACAGTTGAACTATTCGGACCCACACGATACTAAAATTCCATTTTGTTCCTCAAGTCCAAGGAAAAGTAACTTACTTGAGCGCCCGAACCCTCCTCTCCCAATGCAACGCCTGCTTGTCCCGCTCTGCCGCAGCGCCGCCGGCGCATCCTGTCGTGGCTGCGCCGGCGCCCGTCGCTCCCGCCGCTGCTGACCTGACACCATAGACAACATACCATGAACAGAGGAACGCTTTATATTCCAAACAGCCCCTGTACCGGCGTTACTCACTCGCCGATGTGAGTATGAGAAGCGATCTCACTCAACCAATCAGAAGGCGCTCGGTGAGGCATCCGGCCCGGCTATTGGTTGAAATATGTGAGTAGTTAGCGAGTGAGTTAACGCCTGTAGACCCGCAGCTCCCTCTCGGGAGTGTTCGGCAACGACAAGTAGATTTTTTTCCAAGAAAGATCTATTGTTGACAACGGCAGCCACGAGCCCTTCCAGAGAGAAACAGGTCGTATCAGAATATTAGTTTTTTCATCCATATGCTCTGCTGGTGTAGGGGTAGGGTGTTTGGATAGAGTTTAGGTTAGAGCGTGTGAATTTTTTGATGTCATGGTCGTGGGTTCGAGTCCCCTTGTGCAAATGCAGGGTGTTGAACTTCCCTGGAAGTGTGTTTCCCGAATCGTCGCGTGCTCGTATTAACTGACTGGACAGCCTATTAACAGTCCCCAAAATTGGCATGGCGTCTCTCTGAGTATGGTTTCGCGAGGAGAGCTGCTTTTTGGGATAGCAGTACCTACCTATATTTAGAATGTTGTTCATCTTAAAGTTCCACTTACATTACAATGAATATTTGGTTAAGTTGTTATAAAGACACAAGTTTGCGCGTTCAGTGCGAAGAGAGCGGCGTTCACACCAGCTCCTTCCTTCCAAGGCACGTCGCTTAAATTAAGCGACCACCTCGGGGTCCTCGGAGTCGAACTGTCGCACGACCTAAATTACCGGCGCCATATCGAGGGCAAGGCCAAGCTGGCCTCAAAAAAGCTAGGCGTACTCAATAAGGTTCGACGGTACTTCACGCCGGGCCAAAGGCTGCTTCTGTATAAATCGCAGATTAGGTCCTGCTTGGAGTACTGCTCGCACCTGTGGGATGGCTCAGCCAAATACCAGCTTGCGCCTTTGGACTCGATCCAGCGTCGAGCCGTGCGACTAGTGGATGACCCCGACGTGTCCCGCGATCTAGAACCGCTGCAACTTCGTAGGGATGTCGGCGCCCTAAGCGTGTTCTATCGCTTATTCCACGGGGAGTGCTCGGAGGAGCTGTTTAACGCGATTCCGGCGTCCCCTTTCCACCTCCGTACAACGCGCACTGGGCAGGGATTGCATCCCTATACGCTGGACTTACCGCGGATGCGTACAAATCGGTTCTGCAGATCCTTTCTCCACAGAACCGGCAAACTCTGGAACGCTCTACCTGCCCACATATTTCCCCACAAGTATAGTCTCGGGTCCTTCAAGAGAGGCGTGAATGGGCACCTGTCAGGCCGGCATGGCATTCGCAGCCCCCGCCTGCGTCCGAATGTCCATGGGCGTCGCTAGACACCTTATGGGTGACTCGGCGCCACATGTCGCGCTTAGTATAAAAAAAGAAAAAAGAATTACTTTTTTAAATTAATATTACAGGTAAAACCAACAATTAAAACAGAATACCTAAATAAATAATCTAAAGAAAATGAAGTTTTAGCTACATTTGCCAATACTGAGTTGTTAAAATACTAGGAAACACAATAAATATATATAGGTCAGGATAGCTTTGATTAGATTAGAACAGAGTAAGTTAGTATATCCAATAGATATTAAGTTACCTGGTGACATCGACACCATCGGGGCCGGGCCTGGCGAGGCAGGCGCCCCCAGTCACCTCATGCAGTCGAGTCTCCGCTTCACGGGACAGCCCCCGCAAGTGCGCGGCGATTGCTTCTGGCGTTTTCACTGTAACAAAGCAATAATAGAGTTTATTTATGTTACCAATCCTTCAGATTCATCCAGTGTTTCATTGTTTTTTTAATGTAATCCGGGATGGGTGGCTGAGTCGGAGGGGCCAAAGCACATACGTAATTTTTTTCGTCAGAAAAAACTCATTGGTACACGCCGACCGGATTTCAACCTCGGACCTCTTGCGCGAGAAGCCGATGCCCAAACCACTCGGCCACCCGCTGCTTGCAACCAAGCAACCTCTGTAAATAAATAAATAAGAAGTCGCTCTGACTCTTACAAAGTTTCACTGTCCTACACACAGAACAACGATCGGGCCACAAGACCGGACTTTTTTGCACTGTGGTCCTACAATACCTACTTTCTTAAAAACTAAAATTTTAATGTTATTGAACCTCCTTGTCGAAGAAATATTATCTTAGCACTAGCTCTGTTCGGTATGAAGAGGAAAACCGTCGTCGGTCTGGGGAGCCCGTTTGCGGTTATATTATAGTTGGTCGAGATGAAAGTTACTCCGGGGAGCCAGCAAAGAAAGGTCAAACAAGACTGACATTTCACGGACACACAAGGCGCTCCTAAAACCTAATATAGAGACTTCTGTTCTAACTTTTACACGAAAATTGTTACAGAGCATCTATAAACATTAAAATTGTAAAATATAGTTTAACGAAGAGATACACTTTTTACCCCTCGCAGATCTGCCCCTGTACCGGCGTTACTCACTCGCCGATGTGAGTATGAGAAACGATCTCACTCAACCAATCAGAAGGCGTTCGTTGAGGCATCCGGCCCGGCTATTGGTTGAAATATGCGAGTATTTCTGTGAGTTAGCGAGTGAGTTAACACCGAGTGAGAGACCCCCTCCCCTGTTGGCACACAATAGCCCAGAGTAGATGGTCCAAATTTGAACTGACTTTTACACGAAAATGGATATGGATGCTGCGAACATAAGATATAGTTTAACGAATAGACATACATTTTTACCCCTAGCGGATCTGTTAGCACCCAATAGCCCGGAGTAGGTGGTAAAATTGGAACTGACTTAATTTTACACGAAAATGGATATAGATGCTGCGAACATAAAATGTAAAATTGAGTTTAACGAAGAGACACACATTTTTACTCCTCGCGGATCTGTTGGCACCCAATGGTCCGGAGTAGGTGGTAAAATTGGTACTGACTTTTACACGAAAATGGATATAGATCCTGCGAACATAAAATGTAAAATTGAGATTAATGAAGAGACACACATTTTTACCCCTCGTGGATCTGTTAGCACAGAATAACCCGGAGTAGGTGGTCTAAATTTGAGCAACTGGATAAATAGAGTCAATCCATATTGACACGACCCAGTGTGATCGCATTGTTTGAGAATTTCTTTCCAATTTGTTATTGGAAATTCCCGAGCGATTATTTTAGGATTATGTGGCGAAAATATTCATATTTGCAATTTTTGTATGTTCGCTTTATGGAACCTGAAACGGTTGGCTATATTACCTGTAACTCCCATAATGTCAGCCCATTACACCTTGGTGAACTTGGTGCCATTTCAATGATCATCATTGGTCGTGGAGGCTACACTGAACTTTACGGAAAACGCACTCAAATAGTAATGTCTATGTTTATGTCTTATATATTTATTTATAACTTTTTTAACATTATACTGCATTTTTGTTTATGTAATCCGGTATGGGTGGCTGAGTCGGAGGGGCCAAAGCACCATGCTCCGACCAGCCAATATCACCTCCGAGAAGGTAGGTGCCATACCGGAGACTTCCCTGGAACAACATAAGTTGATACAAATTACGTATCAAAGTTTGACAAAGGCTCTTTGACACCTGAACACTTAATTAATAAGTCTTTTTAGTCAGAACTACCGGTAAAATTTCTTAATCTTGCTCTCAAGCTGTGTTTTCGATAGACAATAGGCGATGTTAGTAATAATATGTATGAAAAAAAATACCGTGTGAAATTTTCTTGTCGGTTCTTCTTCGTGGGCGTAATCGAACCGGATAGGATAAATTGTGACAAGTTCGAGCGTAGTCTTACTGCCTTATGATATGAATGAATGAATGATAAAATTGATAAACAATAAATAATTTTCCATTTCACTCTTGGATCTCGCGTTAATTTTATTTTGTACCTAGTTAAGTGCCCAGTAGTGGTGAGTTTTTTTTATATGGAAACTGACACGGTTGGCTAAATCACCTACAACATCTGCGATGTCAGCCCATAACACCGGGTGAACTAGGTGCCATGTCAGTGCTTCCCTTCGACCGTGCCGGCTACACTGAACTGGACGGAAAACACTAACTATTTACATAGCCGTTTCAACCGACGTTTCATTCAGTGCGGTTGGGTTGAGCCCTGCCACCGAGTAAGGTAAGAAGGGAAGGGACCTACAGTTTTACGTGGAATCCCAACCACGGTCAGCCTCTAACGGTCGAGCGGTCACCCATTCATGTACTGACCGCGCCCAGCGTTGCTTAACAATCAATAGCAACAGTCGACTGTCTGCACCACTGAGCTATCGAGGCTTGATCGAGGCTGACATTTGTATAATAAGAGTATAATAATGTTCTATTGTATATAGACTAGAACCTTCTCAAGTTAAGTACCGTGTGAGGCCGGTACTTTAAAATAATAGCCCCACTGCATCTCTCCCCGTGTATGTCGTAAAAGGCGACTAAGGGATATGCATGACTCCCTTATATTAGGTGGTAGGGTTTAACCCGCCCGGGTTGGTACCACCGCACTGAATGAAAGGTCGGTCGAAACCATATTGGTCGAAACGGCTATGTAAATAGTTTGTGTTTTCCGTCCAGTTCAGTGCAGCCGGCACGGCCGAAGGGAAGCACTGACGTGGCACCTAGTTCACCCGGTGTTATGGGCTGACATCACGGATGTTGTAGGTGATGTAGCCAACAGTGTCAGATTCCATAAAAAAAAAATTAACGCGCAGGAATTGTAGCAAGTTCGCGGATACTTAGCGAGGAAACAATGCAATAATACACAGACAGAACAAATTGTTTGGGTGCGTGACCGAAGAGCAAAGTCGACGGAGCAGTTTCACTTTCTACAGCATAATAGAGTATGGTTACATTATTATATCACAGAATAAAGAGCTGGCCGAGCCCGCGGCTCCGCTCGCGTTAAAGTCGACTTTTTTCCCCGACTGCGTTCAATTCTGACCCAACTGTTCGGCTTGTGTGAATAATGACGTGATGCTGTTAGCCAATAACCTGGCCGAGATATGTCGCATTACATCGGAAAAAACGGCAAGCGAATAGGTTAAGTCCTCCCATCTTATGGTGACAAGCTAGAGTATTACAATTTCTTGTCTTTGGCTGACAGAAGGTTGTTATTGGATCTGTTATTCTTACATAAGTTAGTCAACAGTCAGGTGGATTGTCCTCAGCTTCTGAGCAGTGTGAGTATCAACGTGCCTCGTCTCACCGCTAGATACAATGATCCTTTCAAAATAAATTTATATCGTACTAATCTTGGATACTATGCTCCACTGCCCAGAATGCTGAGGCAATTCAATGTGTTCAACAGGAAGTGCAATGTGGACTTATTCCACGATACCAGAGCGTCTTTAAAGTTTAAATTTATAAAATACTGTAGGACCGATTCTTCGTAATGTTTATTTTGTTTTAGTGTTTATTTAGGTTTTTTTTTTTTTCTACATACATATTATAGTTTAAACTTTTTTTTCTTCTTTAGCTAAAATAATTAACTTAGTTTTTTGTGTTCTATTTGTATTTGTTTTTTTTTTAGTTTAGTTTTGTATTGAAGTTGTAGTTGTTGTTTTATTCTTATTTAAGTCTTTGTTTTTGTATTTTACTTTTATATATTAGTTTTGATTCCGTATTAGCTTGCTGTGCTCACCTGTCATTGGGGTGCACATATTACTATGTACTATTTGTGTCATGGTCATGAGTCTTCTATGTTTAAATGCTGTGTGTACTCTGTTGGTGTTTAATATAAATAAATAAAAAATAAATAAATAAAGCCGTTATTGAGTTATAAGCACACAGACGGCAATAGGGGAAGCAAGGGATATACTCGTATATTTTTAAGGAAACTAACACAGTTTACTACATAACCTGCAACATCCGTGATGTAAGCCCATAATTAACGCACCTTGGTAAACTAAGTGCCATGTCAGTGCTTCCCATCTTTCGTGCCAACTACACTGAAGTGGACGGAGAACACGAACTATTTGCATTGCCGATCCCTATGTCCCTCCCAATACAAGTAAAATTGTCAGTGGTCAGCCTCCAACAACGGTCGAGCGGGTTGGGAGTTAGTATAGCGCGGCATTCTTAGAAGATTTTTGATAGCTGGGACTGGTAGGCGAGGGTCTAAGGAGCTATTAGCAAAAAAAAATTTTGTGCGGAGACTTGTACTTTCGGAGAAAAAAAAATTTGAAATTTTTTTTCATACAAAATAAAAAAAAAATTTTTTTTAAGGCACAAAACATTGGTTTTGAATATAAATGTATGTAAAAACAAGGGAAGTGGTATGGGTGAATGTTTTGGCGGTTTAAAAAAAAATAACCAGGGTTAATTTATGCGACGCATCTTCTATAAATTAATCCTAACCTAATGTTGAGGCGGCGCATGTCGTTTTTGCATAAATTCCTATTCAAAATAAATGTTTTGGTGCATTTAAAAAAAAAAAAAAACGAAAATTAATTTTGTATGAAAAATATTTTTTTCAAAAAACAATTTCTCCGAAAGTACAAGTCTCCGCACAAAAATGTTTTTTGCTAATAGCTCCTTAGACCCTCGCCTACCAGTCCCAGGTACCAGAAATCTTCTAAGAATGCCGCGCTATACTAAGTCCCACCCGTCGAGCGGTCACCCAACCAATTACTGACCGCGTTCAGGGTTGCTTAACAAACAGTCGACCGACTGAGTTACTGAACCTGACAAATAAAAATATGTATAATGAAACCCGTATATGGGTACCTAAAAAATATCCACAACAACAGAAAAATAGACGGATTAAACTTATTTCGAAATAAACACCGATTGAGGTATTTTCCGAACGGAAAATTGTACTCCCCGAGCTGTCCAACAAGCTGTTAACTCCGGTTATATCCCCAACCGCGCGAGCGAAAAGTTTGCCAATATTCGACCGGCTCTCCCAGAAGGGTAGCTTGTAACCTGGTGTTGCGAAAGAAATTATAGTTTTCCTAACTGGCAACTATGATGGATCTGTTGTTTATGTTCCACATACATTATTATTGACTTATGTATTGAACCTGACACGAAAGGGCTGGCTGCCGAATACCTACATCATGTTATCCTAAAACCGGCCAAGTGCGAGTCGAACTCGCGCACCGAGGGTTCCGTATCGCCATGTCATGGTCAGCGCCACTCACGCCATCTACGTATTAGTTAAAATCCTACATACTCTTTTTGGTAGATGGCGCGTATTCACTTTATAGGTTGGAGACCCGTGAATTTTTTACTTTTTTTATTTTGTTGTTATATCGGCCATAATAACACATATTCTGTGAAAATTTCAACGGGCTACCTATTACGGTTCAAGAGATACAGCCCTCGGATAGACAGACAGACAGACAGACGGGGTAGGCTTACTAATAGGGTGCGATCCTACGAAATCCGTACGACGGATACGGAACCCTAATAACAAGAAGAATAAGAAAGTTTCGCACTAAGCAGTCATGCTTTTTTTCCAAAATTAATTTCTCGCTTTGACTCGTCCAGGGAAAGAGCGTCGGGCCCCGGAAATGGAAGTCAATGTAAATAAACGTGTGAAAGGGTTGTGATTGACCTTTTCCTGCATTTCATTTCATTTCTAAGCAAAATTTCGCTACACGCTGTATGTACAGGCTGATTCAGCAATGACTAAAGTAAAGGCATTTTAAGAAGAGCTCATTCTGGAGATTTTTTTATGGTAACTGGTGGCGCCGAGCCACCCATAAGGTGTCTAACGACGCCCATGAACATTCGGTCGTACGCGGGGTTTTCGAATGCCATGCCGGCCTGACAGGTGCCTATTCATGCCACTCTTGAAGGACCCGAGACTATACTTGGGGGGAAATATGTGGGCAGGGAGAGCGTTCCAGAGTTTACCAGTTCTGTGGAGGAAAGATCTGCAGAACCGATGGGTACGCATCCGTGGTAAGTCCAGCGTATAGTGATGCAATCCCTGCCCAATACGCGTTGTGCGGAGGTGGAAAGGGTACGGCGGGATCGCGTTAAACAGCTCCTCCGAGCATTCCTCTTGGAATAAGCGATAGAACCCACTTAGGGCGCCGACGACATCCCTACGGAGTTGCAGTGGTTCTAGATCACGTCGCGTCGGGGTCACCCACCAGTAAAGGAGATGAAACAAACTTTCTAATTCTTTTTTAATAAAACAAAATGCCCTGTTCTCTATACAAGTTTATGGTCATAAATTTGAAAAATATTTGGGGATGGTGTAATGTTTTTTTTTTTATATATAGAAAAAAATATATGAAAGGTAAGGTTGTTCGAATATACAGGGTGTAAAAACGGCGAGTACATTAAATTTAGGAAATGATTATTGGGATCGAGAGTAACAAAAAAGTCAAATAACTTTTTTCTAAATTCCCTTTAAATAAAAAGTTACAGTTTTCATACAAACTAATTGATTATTTTAGTGTAAAAATGATCTAATGACAACAGGGCGGCGCGGAGGGGGGAAGAGCGGGTGAGACGTGAGCGCCTCGGACGGAGGTGTTGGCGGGAGGGGCGGGGGTTAGGTTTGTGAGTGGAGGACGGAGGTCGGCAAGCGGAGGGGCGGAGCGGCAACAACGCGTTAAATTACACTAGACGAAAACATACATTTCAAAAATTCATATCTCGAAAACTAGACACTTTAGAGAAATACTTTATTTACTTTTTTGTCTAGGAAAAACATGAGGATTTCGCTGGCGAAATTAATGTACTGGCCGTTACAACACCCTGTATAGTACATACTATCTTTTGCCCGCGTCTTCGCTCGCGTGAAATTCGTATTTAAAAAGAAGAAAGTATCTTTATTTCGGCGCGCAGGACAATTTGGTTTGTAAGAGAGCCGTAACCAGAACTGAATTTAACTAACCTATTACGTGTTACGTATAGTTAAATGTGCTTGTAGTAAGTTTCATAGAATTCGGATGATCGGTTTAAGAGTTATGGAGGAACATACATACATACATACAGAAAAGCTTCCTAAAAATCGTCAATTTAGTTTTAGTATCATACATAGAGTCTACAAACGCAGTATCTCATAAAACAAAGTAACTTACTCCATGACCATCCCTTACATATTTATTATTAGTATTGATCTTTTCAATGTCAAGCTGAGTCTAGAACTTTTTCTGAGCTCACCTAATAGGTAGAGAATTGGTTGGATGTATATTCAATGTGTGAATTGAGAAATAAATTTGATTTGATTTGATTTGGTTGGATTTATTGATATGATTATTCCAGAGGACCTATGTCTGTCTATCCCTTAAATAGGCATTTGGAACCGTTATAGGTAGCCGGATGAAATTTTCACATAACACGTGTTATTATGGCTGATATAGAAATAGAAATAGAAGTAGAAAATATTTATTTCAACATAGTGAATTTACACAAAAACAAAAACAAACTACTTATACATAATATTTTACAATTCACTTTGGTGAAAATGGCCTAGGCGCAGCTTAATGCGCCCACGCCTAGGGAGACATTGGTGCTGTTTTTAAGCCTAGCCAATAAGAGCTTAGCTCCTAATACACAGTAGGTATAACATAAAATATTACAATTATTAATGTAGGATAATATGTGAAAAAGAGAATGTAGGGTACCTAACTAATGAGATAACTATAAAATAATTAAATTTGCCGTTGCCAGTTGGATGACAAGATAAATGAAGTGAAATGAAAAAACCAAAAAAATTTAAAATTGATAGATATAACAACAAATAATAAAAAATTTAAAAAGTACAAAATTAGGGGGTGTTCCCATACAAGAAACGTGTTTTTTTTTTATTTTGTGGTGCGGAAACCTCGGCGCGCCAGTCCGACTCACACTTGGCCAGTATTTTTATAAGAGATGCGACATATAAAGACGCCCATGGACATTCGCCGCCATGCTACTACATCTACTAGTAGATAACACTGAAACGTATATGTACTTATTGCACTTGTAGTGTAAATAGGTACGTAAGCTATCTTGATAGTAGCGTCTATATTAGAACTGGAAGTGAGATACTTGTAATATGTTATCTAGACATTTCTATTTCTGTTATATTTGACGTCAATACTATGTATTTTGTAAGTAAATACAAGTACCTATATATAAGTTTATGTATTTCGCAAGTGTTAGTACCTTTTTAAGGTACCTTGGTAGGTACTAATTTTCTATTTCTATCGTTGTCTCTGCCTCTGCCTCTGCCTCTGCCTCTATCTCTATCTCTATCTCTATCTCTATCTCTATCTCTATCTCTATCTCTATCTCTATCTCTATCTCTATCTCTATCTCTATCTCTATCTCTATCTCTATCTCTATCTCTATCTCTATCTCTATCTCTATCTCTATCTCTATCTCTATCTCTATCTCTATCTCTATCTCTATCTCTATCTCTATCTCTATCTCTATCTCTATCTCTATCTCTATCTCTATCTCTATCTCTATCTCTATCTCTATCTCTATCTCTATCTCTATCTCTATCTCTATCTCTATCTCTATCTCTATCTCTATCCCTATCCCTATCCCTATCCCTATCCCTATCTCTATCTCTATCTCTATCTCTATCTCTATCTCTATCTCTATCTCTATCTCTATCTCTATCTCCATCTACATCTACATCTACATTTCTATTTCTATTTCTATTTCTATTTCTATTTCTATTTCTATTTCTATTTCTATTTCTATTTCTATTTCTATTTCTATTTCTATTTCTATTTCTATTTCTATTTCTATTTCTATTTCTATATCAACCCGGATGCTAAGTCCCATTTGGCCGATATTAGGGCGGGCGGCGGCGGCGTCGTCAACGACGGAAGCGCCGCGCCGCCCCGGCCGATCCCCCACATAGAGGTTCGAGTGGCCCAAGTAATCAGTCCTTGCGTGTCCCATGAATTATAAATGAAAACGTCGTGAATCAATACGGAGCGCGTTCCTCTTTGCGGCGAAAGGACCGTCTTTTTCACTGTGTAATTTTTCGCCGTCCGTCTTTATCGGACGGAACAGAGAAAAACTGCGACGACAGACACCGTTACGCAAACTGCCACTCTAAACTCTGGGGTGGTGGTGCCGACAGTTTTACAGAAGGGTTGGACGTCTATACATATAGGGGCTAGCGCTAAGTGCAAAAACTATGAGATATGAGAACAAAACATACGAACATTTAGAAGTCATATTTACTATTTATTATATTATATAGATATGTATTTTGGTATTAAGCATAAGTACTATAATATAGATAATATACTATATATTATAATCATGTATGTATGTCTATTGGTACCTATTTATATATGGAATTTCTTACTAGTCTCTCACATTATCCGTACGCTTACTTCGACACTCTTTACCACATACCAAAGGTTTGCTGGAATTTAATGCAGATCTGCATGAAACCGACCTTTTTGTACCTTATTTTACAGTAAAATTGAGTACAATAAGTATTTATATACTATAATACAAATTTTTTAAGCATTTAGACCGCGCACCCTCCCTCTTCGACCAGCTTGCCGATTGTCTGCATACTGTTGCAGCCGTCTTTGGCACACGGCTTCAGTGCCGGCACGGCATGTTTGCCGTCCCGGAAAAACTCTAAACAATGTAAAGGGACCCTCATCTCGACCACAGTTGCTACCGACGTTCGTTCCCTCGGGCGCTACACCATGTATTTAGTTGTGCACAGCGGGGGCGGGCGCACGCTCAGATGAGAAAGAATTGCTTCTGGCCAGGAAAAATTGTTTGTGAAAATATTACGTACCTACCTATATTTTTAAGAGTCTTGCTTGATACAGTTTAGCTGCATAACCGCGTAAATTCATAATGTTAGTTCACACCGATCCAACAGTAGCCCAGTGGATCTAGACTTTGAGCTTTCATAAATTCATAATAATATTTTCTTTTTCTCGTTCGCTAGAATTAATAATCATATGAATTAGATTTTCAGAGATCTTACAGAAATTTTCAGTGCTTTTTTTTTAAATCCGTTTTTAAGTGTTCCTTCTCAACGGAAGAATATTAAAGAAAGATTTTTGTTTCAAAATGTTCCTAATATTTGTATGAATGCTGTAAAAAAAAATCCGATAAGAGAAATATAATTTTTAGACTTAAGTCATAATCAATAACACACCATGCGTTGTATTGTACGTTACGCATATATGGGCCGAAAGATTGGACAATTTCGGAGAGTCGCTGGCAGTCGCCCTGGATATTTCCAAGGCTTTCGACCGCGTTTGGCACCGAGGCCTTCTAGGCAAGCTTCCGTCCTTCAGCATTCCACCCAAACATTGCACCTGGATCGCCAGCTTTTTGGCGGGTCGTTCCATCTTCGTTACCATCGATGGCTCGAAATCGGACGACTTTCCAATCAACGCTGGGGTTCCGCAGGGCTCTGTGCTGTCGCCTACGCTTTTCTTAATCTTTATAAACGATCTACTGTCCTTGGGCATGATACACAGCTATGCAGACGACAGCACGGAGCACGAGGGCTATGTTAAGGACTGGAAGAGTAGAGATTCGCGGCACAGGGAGGGCCAACGTTCAGTTGTTGATAAGGTCGATGACGTTCTCGGAAAAGTAGCTATATGGGGCCAGGAGAACCTTGTCGCCTTCAACGTTAGCAAGACTCAGTGCTGCGCATTATCTGCTAAGGTCGATCCCTTTCCCTTCTAAGCTAGTTTCCAAGGCAGCGTCGTACCTGTCTCGGAACACCTGGACCTCCTGGGCACCACTATTTCCAAAGACGTGGGTTTCCGGCAACTAATCGAGTCTAAGGCCAAAACTGCATCCAGATAATTGGGAGTACTTTTCCGCAATCGGCGGTTCTTCTCACCGGCACAACTATTCCTGCTGTACAAAACGCAGAATAGGCCGGTGATGGAGTACTGCAGTCACATCTGGGAGGGTAGTCCCCATTATCTGCTAGCATCCTTGGACTCGATACAGCGCCGAGCTATCCGTCTTGTTGGTAACCCAAAACTTACAGATGGTCTGGAGTCCCTGAGTCACAGACGATTTGTGGGTTCGCTTAGTCTGTTTTACAGATACTATCACGGACGCTGCTCTGCGGAACTAGCATCCCTTATTCCCTGCCACCCGTCCTATCTCCGCATGACTCGTCGCAGAGAGACTCAGCACCCTTTTGTTGTTGACATTGGGCTTTTGAGAACCCATCGGTTCTCTAAATCGTTTCTTTGTGGCACCGCTAGAGTATGGAACTGTCTTCCGGCGAGTGTATTTCCAGAATCCTTTAACCTGGGTGTCTTCAAACGTCGTATTAACGGGCTAGACAGCCTAGCAACAGTCCGCAAATCTGCTGGCATGGCACCTAACTGAGCGTGGTTACGCGAGGAGAGGTGATTTTGGCTCTGTCGACTGCACCATTGGTCTCTCGGCACAGCCACCCATGCTGGGTCACATAAAAAAAAAAAAATAAATAAATAAAAAATATGAAAAAAGTACTTTTGTTTCTATCGGAAATACGTAATTTCTTTTTTACATCCTAGATACAAATATCGCCAACATTTTGAAACAAAAATCCTCCTCTAATATTCTTCCGTTGAGAAGGAGTACTTAAAAAACTCATTAAAAAAAATGCACTGAAAGGGCATTGCCTAAAATTGGTGCCTTTTTTTGTCATAGTGTTTTTTTTCGCGCGGCCATCAACCAAACTTTTTTATTTTAGTTCAGAATAATGTTACAAACAAAACTTGTTATGACATGTATATATGCCTAAACTCAGTCCGAACGAAGTTATAGGGTCAGAAGTTCGAATAATATTTATTATATTTTTATGCATTTTCGTCAGTTTTAGTTTTTTTTATAACAGGTTGTGACCTTTTATCTCTGATTTAAAGATAATTATCATAAAAATATCATACTTCAACAATTCTATGTAAAACCATTAAATATAAAAACTAAACCATGAAAATGCATAAAAACAAACTTAATAAATATTATTCGAACTTCTGACCCTTATAACTTTGTTCGGACTGAGTTTAGGCCACGAGTCAGGTTTAGGCATACACATGTCATAACAAGTTTTGTTTGTAACATTATTCTGAACTAAAGTAACCAAATTTGGTTGATGGCCGCGCGAAGAAAAGGCAACACCTTCCATACAAAATGTGGCATTGCCCTTTATCTAAGATCTCTGAAAATCTGATATAATTCATATAAGGATACACTAGCGAACGAGAAAATAAAAACTTTATTATGAATTAATGCAAGCTTGACCCCTTTTTATTTTAGGTTTCCGTATCCCGTACGGAAGCCCGGAAAAGTGTTTTTTTTTTCAATGTTTTTTTTTTTGGTGCGGAAACCTCGGTGCGCGAGTCCGACTCGCACTTGGCCGCTTTTTAAAGCTTCAACCGCCGGGCTACAACTTACACTTTATAAAGCGCAAGTAAGACCGGTGGTGATGGAATAAGAGTGCGCACACGACCAACTGTCCAACGACTTGATTGAGTCGGGCATAGTCGTTGAGGTGCACGACGATTATCTACGATTATTCTCTCTCTCACTCTGCAGGTAGTGCACGCTCAGGAACAAAGGAGAAGAAAAAGTCGGCGGCGAATTGAGTTGAGTCGGCCAGAGTTGGCTTCCCATGCCAATTGTTCAACGATAGTTGGGGGGCGTGGTCCCAACTTAAAAATCGGATCGGCTCCGTGTGCGCTCCTTCTCTGTAGTTGGGACCGACGGCCGACTTCTTCGCCTACAGCGGCTGTCGGTTTTAGTTGGCCAACTCCTTTTCTTCTCCTTTGTTCCTGACTGCGCCGCTACATACAGAGTGAGACAAAGAATAGTCGTTCGTGTGCGCACCTCAGTGACCGTTCCAACCCGATCCAACTCAATTAAATAATCGGGTCGGTGGACAGTCGGTCGTCTGCGGTAGCCCTAAGACTACACAGAAAGTCAAACAAGAGCGGTGCTGCGGTGGTATAAATACGTATGCAAGTCACGTGCTGTCTGTCTTTGATCACGTAAATTAGCCGACAGCTATTACAAAATGTACCTTCCACATGTAATGGCAAATTGAAAAGCAAATTGGGCAAAGACAACATGAACAGGAATTTGTTTCGAATTCCAAATTAGCAAGAATTCAGCAGACGAAGCATGGATAATTTTTCACGGAAAATGTGACGAGGAACAGTTGCATAATAATTGTCAGCCTCGATAGCTCAGTGGTGCAGACAGTCTACTGTCACAGAATACTGCTACCTACTGTCGCTATTGATTGTTGAGCAACGCTGGGCCGGTCAGTACTTGGATGGGTGACCGCTCGACCGATGATGGAGGCTGACCGTGGATCAGATTCCCTTCTTACCTTATATACTAATGTATATGTATGTATATATTGTTTATTGAATACTAATTTAAAAAATTTGGTACAACAGGCGAGCTTAATGTCGCGAGGCATTCTATTCTAACTAACCTTTGGGATGTGGGAGAAGGACTTGCAGGCGAACAAGAATAGTTTCTGGCAAAGAAAACAAATCATGATAAACTCAATGAGAGAAGGGCAGTAAAGATACATATGTATGTAATATAAATTGCATTTACTTCGGTAAGGAAAGGAGAACTTTGTTTAAATTAATCTTAAATACATTCATAGATGTAGAGGAGCGTAAATGCACGGGCAGATTATTCCAGAGGCGAGCTGTTTGTACTATGAAAGAGTCCGTGTAGAACGAGCTTGAGTGAGCTATATATACTAGGTGGTAGGGTTCAACCCGCCCGGGTTGGTACCACCGCACTGAATGAAACGTCGGTCGAAACGGCTATTTAAATAGTTGTGTTTTCCGTCCAGTTCAGTGTAGCCGGCACGACCGAAGGGAAGCACTGACATGGCACCTAGTTCACCCGGTGTTATTGGCTGACATCACGGATGTTGTAGGTGATATAGCCAACCGTGTCAGTTTCCATATCGCCTGGATTCACGAGCAGTGGTGTTATTGGCTGTGTCTGGTGTTCGTTTTTCGAATATCTAAAGGTGCGTACAGACATCGCGAGGCATGCGGCGCGAATGGTTCGTCACGCATGCCTCGGGCTGTGTGGACGTGAGTGCTTACTGTGAGCATTCGCCGCGTACGCTCGTTACGAGGCTGCCTCAGTGCGAGCCGTGCGTTCCGTGTGGACGGCGCACGCAACACAATAACAGCCGTCCACACGGAACGCACGGCTCGCACTGAGGCAGCACGAACGTATGCGGCGAATGCTCACAGTGAGCACTCACGTCCACACAGCTCGAGGCATGCGTGACGAACCATTCGCGCCGCATGGCTGCGTCAGCTTGAGCATGTGCGTGCGTGGTTGTTCGCGTGCTCAGCTTGAGCATGTGCCGTTCAGGAGTTATGCACAAATGTTGCGCGCATGCCTCAGGTTGAAGCATGCGTGACGAACCGTTCGCGCCGCATGCCTCGCGATGTCTGTACGCGCCTTCATATGCCTTCCTATACTAGTCTGACCCGCCCGTCCATCAGTCATATGGTCATACATAACTTTTAAACGGTAGGTCTATCAATTTGAAATTTGGCATGTAATTAGTAAGTAGTTGATAAGAGGTAAAATGTATTGCCCTGTAGACCCTATATTCTATTCTGTGATCTCCCTATATTCTATTCTGTGGTTTCTAAAATGCATAAAGTACTTAATTGTTTTGCAGCCGGATTTGTTCTCAATTTGAAATTCAAATGCGCTGACGAAATTAAATTCGAAATACAAAATTGTTAAGTATTTATTTCGAAGCCGGGGAGGGAGGGATGTCGGTCATCCCTTCGTCCTTATCTATTTCAATTATTTTGAATATGAATTTAAATTGAAAAGCATTATAATGCTTTTCAATTTAAATTAAAATAATTTGGTTCTGGAATATTTATACATAAATAATTATTTATGTATAAATATTCCAGAAGCAAATTATTTTAATTTTTTGTACTTGTGCGAGAGTTATTCTGGAGTTGAGCGAGTTTCCGCAGTGAAGACCTCTTCCAGTATAACTAAAAATATGTTTATTTTACGTAATTTAGGTTTCTTACAGCTATTAAAAATTTACTTAAATTTAATTTAATTACCTAGCTTTTGCCAATTTTATAAGGCTCCCTGCCGTCATCGCTAAATACGGAACCATAAAAGGCCATTTTGAGACTTTCTATCTACAATTCCGAGCGCCAACGAAAACTTAATGTCGACGTCCCACCTGGCGGATGGTCTTGTCATGCACACTGCGTTTCCCTGTACACGGCCACCAGTGTAGGAATCATTTTTCCAACGGTCATCTCCTGGTCGACTGACGTGCCCAGCCCACTGCCACTTGACTTTAGCCATCCGGTGCCCAATATCTCTATACTTTGGTGCGTCGCCGAATAAAATTGCCCTTTACGCATCACGTATAGGGATATTCCCAGCATGACTCGATCCGTCGTACGGGACCCTATTACTAAGCCTACGCCGTCTGTCTGTCTGTCTCTCTGTCTGTTTGACTGTCTGTTTGACTGTCTGTTTCACTGTCTGTCCGTATGTCTGAGAGCTGTATCTCTTGAACCGTAATAGGGGAGCCCGTTGTAATTTTCACAGAATATGTGTTATTTATTAATTATGGCCGATATAACAAAAAATAATAAAAATAAGAAAAAGCAAAAAAATTACGGGGGTCCCCATATAAGAAATTAAAAAGTGTATGCGCGCCATCTGCCGAAAAGAGTATGAAGCATTTTAAGTAATAATGATTTTTAACTAATATGAAGCATTTCATAAAACACGATACACGGCGTGAGTGGCGCTGACCATGACATGGCGATACGGAACCCTCAGTGCGAGAGTTAGACTCGCACTTGGCCGGTTTTTGAACAACAGCGAGACCGTCAGAGTCCACCCACACACAGAGACATTGATGAGACGGTGAAAATATTCGTAAAATATACTTTTTAACTACACTAAAACACAAACCATTATTGTCACCATTTCGAGCGACCTTCATTCAGTTCGGTGGTACCAGTCCTGGATTTCCCATTAGGCCGTATAGGCCGCGGCCTAGGGGCGGCAAACTTCAGGGGGCGGCAGATTTCCGAAGGCAATAAAGAATATTACAAGTAACACTTGCGCTTTGGTGTGTTTCGTCAGCCTCGATAGCTCAGTGGTGCAGACAGTCAACTGTCGCTATTGAATGTTAAGCAACGCTGGGTGCGGTCAGTACTTGGATGGGTGACCGCCGACCGTTGGAGGCTGACCGAGGTTCGGATTCCTCGTAAAAACTATAGGTCCCTTCCCTCCTAATCTTACTCGGTGGTAGGGTTTAACCCGCCCGGGTTGGTACCACCGCACTGAATGAAACGTCGGTCTAAACGGCTATGTAAATAGTTTGTGTTTTCCGACCAGTTCAGTGTAGCCGGCACGATCAAAGGGGGAAGCACTGACATGGCACCTAGTTCACCCGGTGTTATGGGCTGACATCACGGACGTTGTAGGTGATGAGGCCAACCGTGTCAGTATCCAGAGAAATAAAAAAAAGTGTAAGCCGCCAAGTTCGTGCGCGATTATGGACGCAATACTCAAGCAAGCCACTTGTGGATACAGTTTTCGATCTATTAAATGCTAAATATCATTTGGGTAAAGGTTTTAAAGACCCGATTGCGACTTAGTAATACCCCTATCCTATGTTATTTGTGTTTTGCGTGGGCGGCGAAAGTATAGTGGCCTATATATAATACTTAAGAACAGTACAAGTCCGGCACTGGGTGGTACCAATACAATAATCTAACAGAACACACGGTCTGATAGATACCGGCGCGGCGGCGGGCAAATCTCGGATAAAACTCATATGATTTCTCTCCGTGATTAGAACGTCCAGCGCGTGAAAATCGCTTTGGCGCATAATTTTACGCGTGTTTGTGCCAACTCGCTTTGTTTGGAGCGTGTCAGTGTAAAGTAGGGTTGTGTGAAGTACGAGCAAATATTTTCAATGCCGATTCGTAGGGTGTATGATTGGTAAAATTGATTATTCGTAAAAGTGAACCAGTGTGTGGTAAAAACGAACTTTCGGGGATTCGAAATGAGGTTTATTATTTAGGGATTCGAAGACTATTTTTTTATATGGATCCGTCCGTAGTACCTACCTAAAAAGTGGAAAAAACGGAACCTTTATTTATAGGATACCTGTGTCTGTCTGTCTCTTATTTTCTCCAAATGAACGAATTTAGATTTTGGGGGTCAATTTTGGAAGACAAATGAGAAAGTAAAAAAAAAATGTTTTTAAAGTCATTGAGGCGTTCTTTTTTTTTAAATTGAAAATGCATATATAGTTTCAAATATATTAAAGAAAATATACAAAAATATAATTTTTAAAATCGGGTTAGTATTTTCGGAGATTACCTCCTATGTAATCCAAACTTACAAACTATACCTCTTTATAATATTAGTGTAGATAGCAAAATATAATAATACTTATTGAATTAAGTATTTCCTCTCTAAATAAATTCGCAATAAATAAACGTGAAGACCTCTAAAGGCAAAAGGCGATAAGTGGATTCCCATTCTGTGCGGTCAATAAATGGCACTCGGGAACCCTCCGAATAGATAAATACATAAAACATATGACATTAGCTCCAATATCCTTGTATTTATCGGCGTGCCAGTTATATTGGGGCCACAAAATTTGTTGGCTATAAAAGTATTGCGACCGCGCCGCCATAGGGGGGGGGGGGGGGGGGGGGGGGGGGGTGGTTCAAAGTATCCTATATGAGTAGCAGCCGGAGGCAAGATAAAGATCTTTTCCTGAACAGTTCGAAGAGACTATTAAATAATAAAATAAGGGCCATGCACTAAAATTAATCAAAAAATAAATCAATTAGTCGTCGGGCATGTGAGTAAACATTCAAGAATGATCGGGCAGACAACTTTAAATTAAAATGTTCTAAGTTGTTTGTTGTTTATTATTAAGTTCATACACCAAGTTCAGTTCACCTTGATACACATTATACTATACATGCAGTATACCTGCTCGGCTGTCCCAGTGTTGAGTGAGCACATGTATCACCTTGTCAAATCAATTTACACTTGTATACCTTCCTACAATTTTCAATTTTTTGTGGTTTGTTCATTTCATTTAATTTATGTTGTCAACCAACTGGCAACGGCAAATTTAATTATTTTATAGTTATCTCATTAGTTAGGTACCTTTCTTTCTCTTTTTCACATATTACCCTACACTAATAGTAATATTTTATGTTATACCTAATGTGTATTAGGAGCTAAGCGCTTATTGGCTAGGCTTAAAAACAGCACCAATGTGTCCCTAGGCATAGGCACATTGAGCTGCGCCTGGGGCATTTACACCAAAGTGAATTGTAAAATATTAGTTATAAGTAGTTTGTTTTTGTTTCTGTGTAAATTCACTAAGTTGAAATAAATATTTTCTATTTCTATTTCTAAGTATTCTTATGGCAGTAAGACAGCACTCGAACTTGTCACGATTGGTTCTCTCCGGTTCGATTACACCCACGAATAAGAACCGGCGAGAAACTTCGCAGGTGTTCTTTTAACCCCCGACGCAAAGGCAGGGGTGGTATAAGTTTAACGTGTGTGTGTATGGGTGTGTCTGTGGCATCGTAGGTCCCAAACGAATGGACCGATTTGCATGCGGTTTTTTTAAAAAGCTCGACATAAAAGTTCATCCATAAACATTATTACAAGTATTTAGTGACGATCCACTCAACAACACCGCCTTGAGAGCAAACTGCATTACACGTCTTATTTCCTTTTATTAGAAAGCTGGTTTAATCGGGATGGTTCTTAGCTATGTTTGTGATCAAGTAATCAAGTAATTAAGTAAAAAAAAAAATATTATTTTAAAAAGTGGACCGATTTGCATGCGGTTTTTTTAAAAAGCTCGACATAAAAGTTCATCCATAAACATTATTACAAGTATTTAGTGACGATCCACTCAACAACACCGCCTTGAGAGCAAACTGCATTACACGTCTTATTTCCTTTTATTAGAAAGCTGGTTTAATCGGGATGGTTCTTAGCTATGTTTGTGATCAAGTAATCAAGTAATTAAGTAAAAAAAAAAATATTATTTTAAAAAGTGGACCGATTTGCATGCGGTTTTTTTAAAAAGCTCGAAATAAAAGTTCATCCATAAACATTATTACAAGTATTTAGTGACGATCCACTTAACAACACCGCCTTGAGAGCAAACTGCATTACACGTCTTATTTCCTTTGATGTTTGTCCACGATTTTTCCATCACATCAAATCGATACTAAAACTCCCCGCACGTAAGCTGGGCTTATCTAAATTAAAATCTAACAATTGACAATCACTGATACTCCGAAGGAGATGGGGCATTTCGGACGCCCCGTGGATTTGTAGAGAGCTTTTGCACAGCAAACCAACTCTCAATCCGTGAATTTATAGAGCGCTTTTACACGGCAAGCCAACTATCGCCCGGTGGATTTGTAGAGCGTTTTTGCACAGCAAGCCAACTCCCATAGTGCGGCTTTGTAGAGCGCTTTTACACGGCAAGCCAACTATCACCTGGTGGATTTGTAGAGCGTTTTTGCACAGCAAGCCAACTCCCACAGTGCGGCTTTGTAGAGCGCTTTTACACGGCAAGCCAACTATCACCTGGTGGATTTGTAGAGCGTTTTTGCACAGCAAGCCAACTCCCACAGTGCGGCTTTGTAGAGCGCTTTTACACGGCAAGCCAACTATCACCCGGTGGATTTGTAGAGCGTTTTTGCACAGCAAGCCAACTCCCACAGTGCGGCTTTGTAGAGCGCTTTTACACGGCAAGCCAACTATCACCCGGTGGATTTGTAGAGCGTTTTTGCACAGCAAGCCAACTCCCACAGTGCGGCTTTGTAGAGCGCTTTTACACGGCAAGCCAACTATCACCTGGTGGATTTGTAGAGCGTTTTTGCACAGCAAGCCAACTCCCACAGTGCGGCTTTGTAGAGCGCTTTTACACGGCAAGCCAACTATCACCCGGTGGATTTGTAGAGCGTTTTTGCACAGCAAGCCAACTCCCACAGTGCGGCTTTGTAGAGCGCTTTTACACGGCAAGCCAACTATCACCCGGTGGATTTGTAGAGCGTTTTTGCACAGCAAGCCAACTCCCACAGTGCGGCTTTGTAGAGCGCTTTTACACGGCAAGCCAACTATCACCCGGTGGATTTGTAGAGCGTTTTTGCACAGCAAGCCAACTCCCACAGTGCGGCTTTGTAGAGCGCTTTTACACGGCAAGCCAACTATCGCCCGGTGGATTTGTAGAGCGTTTTAAACAGCAAGCCAACTATCGCCTGATGGATTTGTAGAGCGTTTTTACACAGCAAGCGAACTCCTACAGTGTGGCTTTGTAGAGCGCTTTTCCACGGCAAGCCAACTATCGCCTGATGGATTTGTAGAGCGTTTTTCCACGGCAAGTCAACTCCCACAGTGTGGCTTTGTAGAGAGCTTTTACACGACAAGCCAAATATCGCCTGATGGATTTGTAAGGCGTTTTTACGGGGCAAGAATTTCCGCCGAGTTTCTGACCGCAACAATTACCGGATGTCGCTTTCATCTCACCCTTTACAAGTTAGCAAGTATGATAGATAAGGCTAATGTGGAAACACATTTTGCGAAAGTTCAGGAATAGAACGAAAATGTAAGGAATTTCGAAATTGGCTTACAAACAATTTGTCAGTTCGATCGTGTGTCGAGTGTCCTAATGTTTTCCTGAGAAAAATTTATAATATTATTTATTTAAATATAATTTTCGTTATGTTGCATATGAAAGCGCGACATGTGGCTCCGGACCACTCATAAGGTGTCTAACGACGTCTAAGAACATTCGGTCGTACGCGGGGGTTACGAATGTCATGCCAGCTTGACAGGTGCCTATTCACGCCTCTCTTGAAGGACCCGAGACTATACTTGGGGGGAAATATGTGGGCAGGGAGAGCGTTCCATAGTTATATATGTATTATTATATATATTTTAATGCTTATATTAACACTCATATAAACCTACTATATTATTTTCCTTACTGTATATAAAAAGAATTATATCCTATCTAACATACATACGTCAGTAAGTTATATGCGTGTAAATCCTTCATGAGTTGAGGTTTAGAAATCTCTTTTCACCTCATGTTATTTACCTTATTTCTCGGTATCTAAAGAAATAATGAAGAAAAGGCGATCCCCGGAGGGCGCACATTTTTCAGCAGTGAGTAATGCGAGTGTCGCGCTCTCTACCGCTACACTCCGTGGAAATCAACACTTAGAACAGGCATACATTTTTCACAAAGTTGGGAGAAAATTTTATGCAATTAAATTACAAATTTAAAAAACTCCCGACCCTTCATTAATATTTGAAGAGGAAAATCTCTGAAACTTTTTCCCAGATTCGGTCATTTTATAGTACAGGGTACGGCGCGGAAACTTGCTGATTTGAAAAGTCAATATAAAAAAGTAGTAGACATATCACTGTAATTTATTTTTATTGTAACATACATCATCTAATTTTTTTTATTAAATGGTTTTGAAGATGATATCGGTCAAATGACGGCCCTCATTGTCGATGCACTGAGTTACCCGATTTCTGAAGTTTCGTTCAACTCTTCTAAGCATATCGACGGGTATGTTGGCGATAGCTTGGCGTACATTGTTTTTCAGTTGAGGTAGGCTCCTTGGACGGTCATTTGTAAACAATTGATTTCAGATAACCCCATAAAAAAAAGTCACAAGGAGACAAATCGGGGGAGCGGGCCGGCCAAACAAGGTCGCCTCTCAAAGAGATGAGGCGCTGGAACGGCCAGTAAAAAAGTACGCCTCGACGGCAAACGCGCGCTGCTCGTTGGTCCAATTCATGGCGCGAACTGACTATGCGGATAACAAAACTTCATGATTTCGTATTTCGAACGAGTCGGTTCCCGCCCTTTCCCGACCCCACTTCGCCGCTTGGCGCGAAATACAAATCAGCAAGTTTTCGCGCCGCACCCTGTACTTTTTAGTGAAAATCGTTTCATCGAGACTTGGTGGAAGGTTAACGTCCGCCTTTATTAAATAAATATAAAATGGCTAACTTGCATGCATAACTAGTAGAATTGAACTGCATGTAGGTAAATTCCAAACACTTAAATTTGATTTTTTTTTATGTAATATGGTATGGATGGCTGAGTCAGAGGGGCCAAAGCACAGGTTCTGACTAGCCAATATCACTTCCGAAAAGGTAGGTGCCATACCGGAGACTTCCCTGGATTGCTGGCAGTGGTTTGGGCATCGTCTTCTCATGCGGGAGGTCCGAGGTTCGAATCCGGTCGGCGTGTACCAATGAGTTTTTTTCTGACAAAAAAAATTACGTACACTACCTACGTAATTACCTACACCTGCTGCTTGACCGTTCGGAACCGGTGTAAAACTGTAGGTCCCTTCCCTTGCTCCTTACTATGTGGTAGGCTAAAATTGTAGCCGACTGTGTTGGTACCACCGTACTGGATGTAAGATGGCCGCATAGCAGCCTCAGTTGTGTTCTCCTCTAGTCCAGTATAGCCAGCAATCCAGGGAAGTCTCCGGTGTGGAACCTATCTTCTCGGAGGTGATAATATTGGCTAGTCAGAGTATGTGCTTTGGCCCCTCTGACTCAGTCACCCATACCGGATTACATAAAAAAAAAATCAAATTTAAGTGTTTGGAATTTACGTAAGTTAGTAATTTTATTTTTATTTAATAAAGGCGGACGTTAACCGTCCACCAAGTCTCGATCAAACGATTTTCACTAAAAAGTTCTATAAAATGACCGAATCTGGGAAAAAGTTTCACAGATTTTCCTCTTCAAATATGGAACCCTTTCGAACCTTGAAGCCTATCCCGAAACATCCTGTAATTAACCTGTTTTCTTTCAATGAAATTTAGGTATGTTTCAATGTAGGGAAGGCCGACTTATTTATTGCAGAATGAAATTTCTCAGTCAACGTCGTCGTTCACAACAAAGAGTTTGTATGCAACGTAATACAAACTCTTTGGTTCACAACAAAGAGTTTGTATTGGAGCGCAGCGACGTAATACAAACTCTTTGGTTTATAGTTTATAACAAAGAGTTTCAGCGACGTAATACAAACTCTTTGGTTCACAAGTAAAGCATCAAATAAATAAAGAGAGCTAACTGGTAACTTAGCGGTAGCTAATGGCTTTCGCTTTAAAAACTCTTTCCAAAGATAAATTTATGCAGTTGCGTTGAAGTATTCATTTGTTTTGTAACACAACAAAATGAAATGAAAACAAAACACTGCAGTCCTCTGCAATCAACACGGATCCACAAACGTGGTTTCCAAGCTTGCGCAGAAGTGTTTTTTCTCCTACGAGCAAGTATTCGGGTAGATCGTATAATATTTTGCGACCGATATATGTAGAAAGAAAAAGATGAACTAGAGGAACTTTATTTTATTATTTTTATTTTACAGAAAGCGCGACATGTGGCGCTAGCCAACCATCCATACGGTGTCTAACGACGCCCATGGGCAATCGGTCGTACGCGGGGGTCGCGAATGCCATGTCGGCCTAGCAGGTGCCTATTCACGCCTCTCTTGAAAGATCCGTGACTATAATTGGGGGAAAATATGTGGGCAGGGAGAGCGTTCTAGAGTTAACCAGTTCTGTGAGGAAACATCTACAGAACCGATTGGTACATATCCGCGGTAAGTCCAGCGTATGATGCAATCCCTGCCCAATTCGCGTTGTGCGGAGGTGGAAATGGGACGGCGCGATCTTTCTTATGTAATTCGGCATGGCTGAATCAGACCCTACAGAGCAGATGCTCCGGACAGCCAATACTCCCAGAAGGTAGCATACCAGAGAATTCCCCTTGTATTGCTGGCTATACCATTTATAGTGTTTATAATAGCGATATTGTTCTAAAATGTAGCCTGCACGACCAAAGGAAGCACTGTCATGACACCTAGTTCTCCAACATCTGCAGGCTGACATCATCACGGATGTTGAAAATGACGTAGCCAACCGTGCCAGTATCCATAAAAATCACATTAATTCCATGATTCATAATTTCATCCTCTTCATAATAACGTTTTCGGTAGCCAAGGATCTGGTCAGGTCAGGTTTAGGGGAGTCAGCTTTGCGGACTCTACATATTTCTCTTCTCGCAGCGTCTCACTGCGGCAACGCGAACTCGGATTTAAATCGGAAATAAAGTAATTAGTGTGGATGCGAACTAGAGCGTCCGTTCCTCGAATTCTACTTTAGTTCTCGTAGTTTCGTGAATATTTTGTGAGTAATTTGTGACTTATTTAAATAAATAAATAAATAAATAATGTTTTTGTTGAGTCTGCGAAGATATAATTGCTACTTTAGTTTTAATTAGACGATTGACTGGAAGACACAGTTTTCAGCGATACGTTCGAATTTTGTACCTACCTACTGCAGTAAAAATAGGATCTCGTAATATCGTGTAAATATATAAATAGTTCGTGTTTTTCGTCCAGTTCAGTGTAACCGGCACGAGCGAAGGGAAGCACTGACGTGGCACCAAGTTCACCGGGTGTTATGGGCTGACATCACGGATGTTATAGGTGACGTAGCCAACCGTGTCAGTTTCCATAAAAAAAAAGTTCAACCGCAACCATGGCCTCAACAGTCGAAGTGCAAATGTTGACCGCGCTCGGGTGTGCTTAATTTCACGATGAGACTTCGGCACCGACAACCTTCCGAGGCTGAGCGTCGCCACCGACGGGGCTGCGGGCGAAAATAAAATACTACTCATTGGTCCAAGGGCGGACGCGTGAGGAAGAGAGATAACAGGCAATGTGATGCGGGCTCAGACAAGCCTTCATAGGTGGGGGTTCATTCTGTAGCAAAAATAAAAAGCATGTTTGTTAAGTGCGAAACAAAAATTTTGGAAGGAGAGTAGATATGCGAAGTAGGAGTGTCCGCGACACGGTAATATGGGCAGATTTCCCCACCTTAGATCGAGGGTTCGAGGGGGTCGAGGGATGGTTTTATTAAAGCAAAAATCACGAGAATAGGACAATTTCTGAGAAGGGCCAAACGGGTTCGAGTATGAGTGCGCGGAGCGAAAATGAAATAAATTGACCTTGTTTAGGCGCGTGTTGATTCGATGTTCGCAGATGTCCACAAAAAGCGTCTGCCCAGGGTAAGTGACGTTGCCAGACAGAGAATTGGGGTCACTGACATCGGCCAATGTGTTAGCGACGTAACTCGTGCCGCCGCGTGCGTACGAATTGTTCGCGGAGCGGTGCCGCGCAGATCTATTTGTCTCGTTCTTTACAGGCACATTATATATTTATTTTTTCCGAAAAATTTTAATCGACAAGATCGCGTCGTAATTGATAAAAAAATGCATTACGGATAATTGTATCGGCACCACTATCAGTATCTATGGCAGCATCTTTACAAAATAGCCCTGTATTTAATTAAATAGAGAAAAGCGATATTTATTCTAGATTAGCCTAGACTTTCAGATATAACGTTTTTGGTCGATACAAATATCGCTACGCTAAATTCTCGCTAGAAATTGCAAACACGATGTTCAATTCGCCTGGCAGAGAATTGGCCCCAGAAAATATTTGGCGGTTTTACCTTTTTTAGATCAAGGTAATAATTCTGACAGTTACGCCCATAGCAGACGAGTGATTTATGCTCGATTCAGCGGATGGAGTGTGAAATTTTTGCGCGCCACTGTAAAAATATTACAGCCATAGCGAGGAAAAGCAGAGTTGTATGTGTCATTGTGCCTTATCTACGTAGCGTTAAATCCTATTACTTTAAATGAGCTAAACTTGTATACAGGGTGTTGTAACCGCCAGTACATTAATTTCGCCAGCACAATCGTCATGTTTTCGAGATATTATTTTTTGAAATTAATGTTTTCGTCTAGTGTAATTTGACGCGCGCGGGGGGAGGGTGCTGGCGCGGGAACGGTCGGGTCGAAAAACTCACGCCGCGCCTCCGTCGCGCATCTCTTCTCTCCGCGCACTCGTCCCTGCTCGCTCACTCACCGCGAGCCTTTCATTCCCTCGTTCGTGCGGAATATTAGATCCTTTTTACACTAAATAAATCAATTAGTTTGTATGAAAACTGTAACTTTCTATTGATCCCAGTAATCATTTCCTAATAATGTAGTGGCCGTTACAACACCCTACCTGTATATAATTGGTTTCTCGGAAACGGTTCTAACGATTTTGTATGTCTTGCTTGTCGGACGGCTATACTGATGCCGACCGAGTGCGGGTATGTGACAATCACACACTTCATGGGCGTCACAGGCTCAGAGCGCGACTACCTATCTACTTTGTTTGTAAAATACATGGTTGTACCACATACACTGTTGGTTTCTCATTTAAAATAAAATAAATAAACTCCTCAACCAATTCATTCACACATACATATCTCCAGACAATTATAAACTGAATATTTGACAATATGGACTCTTTTTTTCCTTCAATGAGACAATTTATAACTCGTTATAAGTCCAAATAACCCGTTATCAAATAATAAACGTCTTGGCACTAAACTCAATAACAAGGCATTTACAAAATAATAACCTTCAATAAAACCGAATTTTATTTCAATTTCATATACGCAGTAGTAAAAGTATTATGGACGCCCTCAAACCTTCATACCGCTATGTCAGTTTGAGGCTGGGCTCGCAAACTCGCAATCTAGCGATCCTACCAGTTTTATAGTTCGAACTTTAGTAATCACGGTTGGTGTCTGTAGAGAATATCTTGGCCTATCCGTCCGTTCCCTTCACCTTTTATAGTACTATCGAACGCTGGGTGAAAACGTTAGGTGCGAAAGGTCTGGTTGTCATATGATTTGGTCATTAAAACGCTTGTTAAAATGTTCAATAATTTCACGGTATTATGGATGGAGTATCCCAAAACTTTGATGGAAACTTTGACTCGCGGAACTCACTAGCGGCACATGCCAGAGATTAAGGTTTTAACATCCTGGCCGTGGAAGAACTTCTAGTAAACTTCAATGTATATGACGCGCTGCGTAATTAAGCTACCTCGTCAATTCTTGGAGATGTCGCAGGGAAATGTAAGACTGAAGTTATCATTCAGATAATCTGTGTTCTGTTTGTAATAGTGTGTAGTATCGCATATTAGAAGGTGTTACAAGATTTCGAGAATCGAAAGAAAGAATCGTTTCATTTGCTCTATCAATTAGCCGTACAGTTAAAGTAACTGCTGCTCTGTGGAACTGGCATCTCTTATTCCCTGCCACCCGTCCTATCTCCGCATGACTCGTCCCAGAGACTCAGCATTCTTTTGTTGTTGAAATTGGGCTTTTGAGAACCCATCGGTTCTCTAAATCGTTTCTTTGTCGCACCGCTAGGGAGTGGAACTGTCTTCCGGCGAGTGTGTTTCCCGAATCCTTTAACCTGGGTGTCTTCAAACGTCGTATTAACAGGCTAGAGAGCCTAGCAACAGTCCGCAAATCTGCTGGCATGGCACCTAACTGAGCGTGGTTTCGCGAGGAGGGATGTTTTTGGCTCTTTCCAATGCAGCATTGGTCTCTCGGCACACCCACCCATGTTGGTTTACAGAAAAAAAAACTTCTCAAGCTTCTCAAAAATGTAAGCAACTTCAAAACCTCAAAGTAACATCAAATGTTATAGGAACCAGAAGAAAGGTTTCAAAGTTATAGTCTGACGTGAAAACGAACATCTTCAAACGTCATATCTGGTACGGGATAGCAATATCCGTTAATCTGCTCGCACAGAACTTCGCGAGGCGGTTGGATTTAGCTATATCGAGAGCATCCGTCTGCACATCCACTAAAGCTAGTGTTAAAAAAAGAAGAAGTAAAAACTTACGCTGGCTTCCCTCCCTGGCGCCGAACTCCATAAGGACCCTGGCCAGCTGTCGCAGATTGAACAGCACTGCCACGTCCAGCGGAGACAGCCCATCTGAGTTGAGGCTGCAGGAACAATAATACCATCAGTGCGGTGTCCATTGAAATATATACAGTTCAGTGAAACAGGCATGGACGGTGAAGTGAAAAGGGAAGCAGTGACAGTATTAGATTCGATAGTAATGCGGTGTACTTAGGGCTGCCTGCCTATTTTAGATAGATATTATCGCAAACATAGCGGCACCCGCAGTAATGTCTCACTAGACGCATTGAGAAGCCCTTTGCAGCGGGTGAGCCGGAACATGAGCAATTACTAGATGCGATGATTTGCTAACAGAGAATAGCCCCGCTGATATTACGGGTGTAGTAAGTGATGGAGCCATTTAGCTTTTTTATGGAATTTCATGTACATAGGCTCCATAAAATAATCTAAATAACTGTGTTTGATTGAGAACGAGTCCACTGTATCCGCAGCAATCGAAATACCACTGCTGGCCGACTTGACGACGACTTGTATTCGGATTTTCATAACGTTATCAGCAAGCCAGCTTTGCCGACGCTCCGATACGTGCGGTTCGTCCGGTGCGGATGAGTGAACGCACTTCTAATGCAAACCATATACTAAAATCAGTTTGATACTATGCTTGCGATGCCGAGATGGGGACGCTTACATAAACAAGGTTACAATTAAGGGACTCCAAGTTCTTTACAGTGTGTTGTGAGATATCGCACTAGGCTGGCGTTCCTAAGGTGAGAACTGTGTGGCGTCCCTTGCACCTAAGATGATTGGCGTGTTTTATATTTTGTGACAGCGGGGCATCGCAATTTGGTACTCAGGTACTCCAGAACTTTTCATTTAGAAAAGCAGTTAAAGGGCGTTTTATATAGGTTTTACAATTTCTAAAAATAACCGTACCTATTGACGTCGACATCTGTGGAGAGAAGGATGTTCTTGGCCTTGTCGAGGTGGCCATGTTCCACGGCGGCGAACAGAGCTGCAACAATAAGATACAGCACGTCTTCAAACACAATCTGTGGGTTGTGTAAGTTTTGTTGTGTGTGAGTGTTATTATTTTCTTTACTGAAAGCGCGACATAGCTATAGCGCGGAAGGCATAAGTAATACCAAGTAATATAGGAATCCCAGAGAATCTAGGAATCCCAAAGAAATCATTGGCAATCTCAGGTAATCTTAGGTAATCTCTAGGAATATTTGGTAGTCCTTAGAAATCTTACGAAATCCTGGAATATGTGGTAATCCTAGAAATCTTTGGTAATCCCTTAGAAATCTTTGGTAAACGCTTAGAAATCTTTAGTCGTCCTTAAAGAATCTTGGAAATCCCTAGGAATCTTTGGAATCCTTTGGAATCTGAAAATCACAAGGTAATTCTGGTAATCTTGCCTACAGGTAATCTGGTGTACACTTTTTGCTCTAGTGACTAACCCCTCGAGGTGTACTAACGACGCCGTATTCTGTCGTATAAGGGTGTTGTGAATGCCATGCCGGCCTGATATTTAGGCCGCTCTTAAGGGTCTTGAGGGTATCGTGTCTTGATTGAGCGCACCGTATTTAAAATTTCGGAGTAGACAATTTTTTTTCATCGAACCTGACACGGTTGGCTACATCACCTACTGCCCCCGTGATGTCAGCCCATAACACTTTGGTGAACTAGATTCCATGGCAGTGCTTATCTTTGGTCGAGTCTAATAAGTGTTAATCTGCATGCAAGTAATTTGTGTACCGTATCGTTCTTTTATGTGGTAACTTAATTACGTAATTAATCGTAATAAACGTAATTTTATCGCTCGCTGTTACTGGGACCAAAATTGTGTTACTGTGTAGAACCTGCGCTAATCGCATGTGGTTTTAATTCGCCAGCTTTGGCGAACATATTATGTGTGTTATATGTCATTTATACCTAGGCATTTATGACTGCGATTCGTACCGCCCGTCCGGTTCCTATTGGTAAACGTACTTCTATGGTAAACCATACAAAGAGAACTAGGATCCGATGCCGACGATGCGTACGATGCGTATAATGCCGATATATTATGGGCGCTTGCGCTTACGTTAACTGATACAACTCCGTCTTCTTTGCGAGATTTTGATCAAAATGTATTTGCCAATCAACGTGGTGGTAACCCCCGAAACAATAACATAAAAACAGAAACAGAAGAAAACAGCAACAAAAAGAGAAACAAAAAACAAAAGTTACCCTGCGAGTGTATATTGATCTGCGCTAGTTTGTCGCTGTGCGCCTGCGCCTCCTTGCTCTGCTTCTTCGTCATCTTGTCGCTCGGCGCGGGCTGGAGGTGCGGCAGCGGGGCGCAGCTCAGCGAGGGCAGCTCCCCCGCGCACCCCTCCAGCAGCGCGCCGTACTGGAGCTCTGCGCGTGCGCGGCGGCGACGCGAACGAGGGGAGTCGATCGGCGACCGCGGTGCGAGCAACATCGGAGGGCGAAACATTACGCAAATTAAATAACATAACAAAAACACAACAAAAGGTAATAACAAAACAATAACGCGTGAATCCTATACGGAAAATGAACATTGACTGATCAGAGTAATAAAATGAAAGACACAAATCAAGGAAAATATACATGCTGGTAATTTTATTAGTACTAACTAAAGGGAAAAATGTATATTATTTCGTTACATATGTCATACATAATACTCTATATGTTACGCCCATAGAAGTAGAAATAACCAGAAGAAGCGAACTACCAAATTACTTCACAGCAGTATGTGTCCAAAAATACCATTACGTTTATTTAGATTGTCACCCGTAAAAACGTTCGTCGAAAATACGTAGCATTTAGGTCTGTTTCGATGTGCAACGCTCTTCTCTTCGCCAACTCCACACCAAAAATATAAGTTTATTTATTTATTTAGTCATTTATCTAGTAAATCTTACAGAATATTCAGAACTCGTTTACTATGGTCTAAGAGCGTGACAATAGCGAGCATTGACCCTCCAAGGACGTTCCAAGTGTGCGGAACATTGTTTGATTTCGCCATTGAGTGAGTTGGCATGTATGTATGTATGAAGAAGAAGTAAAAATGAGGGGCCTCGATCACCACGTCGACAAAACATTAATTAATAATTAACTTTTGCCCGCGGCTTCGCTCGCGTGAAATTCGTATTTAAAAAAAAAGAAAGTCAGTAAGCCCGCTACCGTACCTTTACTACGGCGCGTGGAACAATTCGCTTTGTATGAGAGGCACATCTTTGCGTAAACGGAACCGAATTTTATGTTGACCTATACCGTGTCACGTATAGTTAAATGAGCTTGTACTAAGTTTCATAGAATTGGGATGCTCGGTTTAAGAGTTATGGAGGAGCATGCATAAATACAGAAAAGATTTCTAAAAATCGTCAATTTAGTTTTGGTATCATACATAGAGTCTACAAACGCAATATCTCACCAAACAAAGTAATTTACTCCATGACCATCCCTTACAGATTTCTTATTAGTATGATGATTATGATTGATGATGTGACCGAGAACTCGGAGTCCAGTTTCAGTTCCGAAAACGAAGACATCGAATCCAAACTTTTTGAATAAAGTTAGGTCAGCGCCTAATTGTTGTTTGACCAAAAATATAGGTTACAAAAAAATGCCAGCACTACTTTAAGAGACGAATATAGCCGTGATTCTGAAAAACTTTCCTTTAAGAAAAATAATACAAATAATAGGTACTCTTCGCGATTACACTTTCCGAGATATAGCAATTCTTTCGGAATAAGTTTTAAAATTTTTGAAACTTTGATGACTATGACTCATCCATCACATCTTAAATTATAAATAATATTTTAATTTAATACACGTACATAATAGTTATGTACATAACAATTATTGTCGCAACCTTCATCTATATTCTATAGTAACGTATTTCAAACATAATCCTCGCTATTATACTTTCCGAGATATAGCAATTTATCCGGAACACGTTTGGGGTCTCTTTTCGTGGTCGTTTTTGCGTTACTCTCAAGTTCCGTGAATACCTCGCCATATTTGACTGGTGGGTAAGACATGTCATTTGCTTCCATGTCATTTGCTTCCATGTCAAAATAATAATTGTTGGAAATTAATTAATTTTGTTGATGAGTAAAATCAAGAGCTCATTTCATTAGTAATGAATGAATGACACCCAGAGTCACTCAGGGCAAACGTATCCAAGAGGAGTTGACGAATTTTATCGAAAGATAATTGACTTCAGTAGCGATAATCCAATTTCTCAAAATTTTACTTCGGAATATTTCACGTCAAAATGTTTGAACATTTCCCGATAAACTTATAAGTTATTGATTTTTTTTATGAAAATTGAAAGAGTAAATACATGAATACAAATCTAAGGAAAAATCTGAGAATGTTTAATCTGCTGGCTATGTGTTTTTTTATGTCTAATACCGTAAGGGGGGCTGAGTCAGAAGGGGCAGAGCACATGCTCCGACCAGCCAATATCACCACCGACAAGGTGCCATATTGCAGACTTCGGTTTGTATCGCGGGCTATACTGGACTAGAGGAGAATACAGCCTAGGCTGCTATGTGGTCATCTTCGTGTCATCTTACGTCCAGTATCGTGGTACCAACCCCGTCGGCTACAATTTTGCCTGCCACCTAGTAAGGGACAAGGGAAGGGACCTACAGTTTTACACAGGTTCCGAGCGGTGAAGCAGCTGGTGTATGCGTTTGTTACCAACGGACCACTCAATCCATCCACCTAGTTGGTCGGTTAGGAATTTTATTCCTATCAAACCACCTTCTATCCACCTGTTAGAAACTAACCACTAGTTAGAAATAATATGTTGCATGCAGGTAATTGTAAATTTTTCGCGCGATTTAGGTCAGATGTCTGTCCGTCCGTCCGTCCATCTGTCCCAAACGTTTCGAGGTATCTTCTTGAAACTTGGAACCGGAAACTTGAACCCGGAAGGTTAAACAATGTCAGGAATCTTCAACTTTAATGATAGGAGCTGCAAAAACTAAGTTGAAAATCATAAAAAATTAATGTAACAGGTTGAATAGTACGTCAATGAAAGCTCTTCCAAAGCTTAGATTACGGATATAAAAAGTTACAGAAGACCTATGTGCGACAGGAATGACGCTCTACAACCTGTTTGTGATTGTCTTGATTTTCTCTTTCTAAAGATCGCCTTTCATTATTTACAGCCGGGTATTATTTGCTCAATAAATCTAAAACAAATTATAAATGTGCACTTTGTCGTTGCACCTTACGGCATGAAAATTATTTTGAAGTACATCTTTTTTTTTTATAGACAGCGCGACACGTGGCGCTTAGCCACCCATGAGGTGTCTAACGACGCCCATGGACCGGTGCCAAGTCACGCTCCTCTTGAAGGACCGAGACTGTACTTGGGGGGAAATATATGGGCAGGGAGAGCGTTCTAGAGTTTACCGGTTTATCATACCACAGTTATAGAGAAATAGCATTCTTATGAGCAAAGGTCTCGTATCGGTTGGACGCGCGGCAGAGTGAGAAGGGGCGCAGCGATAGCTCAGTGGTACAGACAGTTGACTGTTGCTATTGGTCGACTGTTGTTGCAACGCTGAGCGCGGTCAGTACTTGGATGGGTGACCGCTCCACGGTTGGAGGCTGACCGAGGTTCGGGTTCCACGTAAAACTGTAGGTCCCTTCCCTTCTTACCTTACTAGGTGGTAGGGTTCAACCCGCCCGGGTTGATACCAACGCAGTTCATTCAGTGCGGTCCGCACTGAATGAAACGGCGGTCGAAACGGCTATGTAAATAGTTTTCCGTCCAGTTCAGTGTAGCCGGCACGACCGAAGGGAAGCACTGACATGGCACCTAGTTCACCCGGCGTTATGGGCTGACATCACGGATGTTGTAGGCGAATCTAGCCAACCGTGACAGTTTCCATAAAAAAAAGCGATACTGGGAACTCGTGCGGGGTACGATACGAAGCTACCGCGCACGCATTCGCTTTGCGTGCAAGAAGGAAATGGCCACGGAACCTCTGTCTGCCTGTGAACAACGTTCCCACTTAACAGGCTTCTTAGTTAATTTTACCGTCGTCACTTACAAGCACCTATATATGCACATCACTTTGAAAACAAATCAATAAGAAGAATTACAAAAATCCCAAACAAATTAACCACAAAAATGAAAAAAAAACGCACACACCGCAAACCAAGTATTGAAACATGTCACTTCGACACAATGGCACCTGTCCGACTGAGAGAGCAGTGGGAATGGCACTTTACGTCGGAGTCGTAGGTTCCACGCCGAGTGCCGACAATGGAACTGTTATACGTAACAGTTCGGGGGGCCAATGTCAATGACAGTAGATTTAATTTGAACGTTATGATAATTCGCAGAGATTAAAATTGTTAGGTGAAAGGTTTGAGATAAGTCAATTTATTTATGCTACTAGCTTTTGCCCGCGGCTTCGCTCGCGTGAAATTCGTATTTAAAAAGAAGAAAGTAAGGAAGCCAGCTACCGTACCTTTATTTCGGCGCCCGGAACAATTCGGTTTGTATGAGAGCGGAGAGCCACATCTTAGCGTAACCGAAAGTGAATTTTATTTAGCCTATCCTGTGTCCCGTATAGTTAAATGTGCTTGTACCTACTAAGTTTCATCGAATTTGGATGATTGATTTAAGAATTATGGAGGAACATACATACATACAGAAAATATTTCTAAAAATAATCAATTTAATTTTAGTATCATACACAGTCTACAAACTCAGTATCTCATAAAACAAAGTAACTTACTCCATGACCATTTCTTACAGATTTATTATAAGTATTGATGATTGATGATGTGACCGACAGCTGGGAGTCCAGTTCCAGTTTCGAACACGAAGACACTTCCGAACACACACACAATCCGAACTTTTTGATAGAGTTTACAAACGCAATATCTCATCAAACAAAGTAACTTACTCCATGACCATCCCTTACAGATTTTTATTAGTATTGATACCGGATGACGTGTAAAGAAGTAGCGTGCGGGAAAGCAGTGTTTCCGTACCGCTGAAGGCCGGGAGGACTGGAGGAAAATTGGAGAGGTGTGTGTCCAGCAGTGGACGCTTACACGCTGACTGACTGACTGAGGCCCCTTAATTTAGAATTCTTTGTAAAACTCTCAAAGGCCGCAACGCCCGCTGCTGATTTGGAAAGCTGAAAGTGGACTGTAGGATGATGTCTGGATTTCCATGGGCGTGATTCCGTCGGTGTTTCCTGCTTACGGTTTTCGGTGGTATCCAGGGTCGACCCTTTCTTGAATGGAAAGTCCTTTTAATGTTCTCGCTCCGATAAAGATGATGAAGTTTCTTTTTGTCACCGGTTTGTTGTTGGAAGTCAGGGAGAACGAATGCGAATGAAAAATTATATGGAGGTAGGTTTGGAAAGAAATTTTTAATTTTACTCGTGAATTTTTCGACCTACCTACGATAATCTCCTTGCCATATAAAATTTAGTGATGCCAATGAAATATATTTGAAAATCCTTAAAATGTGAAGAATAACCACCCGCAGTGCTATCATAACTTTCATCATCAGTACAGGCTACAGCAGCAGAGCTGGGGGCATGATGCGACGGAGCTTCGTAATGTTTTCAAACTCGCCTAGATGAGAGTTTTCGTCATTGTGTCCGCTGATGATCTCTTTGTAAGAAAGACGGTGTAAGCATTACGCAACTGCGGCTTGAATAGAAAACATGTTTGATTTTTTTTTAGGATTCCGCACCTTAAGACGAGATGGAAGTTAACTTTCTCCATACAAAATCGTCTTTCGGAATTTATGTTTTTGGCTCCGGGGTTACCCCCTTAAACCTTATCCGATTTTTAATTTTTTTTTCTTGTCTTAAAAGACAGTCCAATCTACGTTCCTGTCATGTTTTTTGGTTTAGATGAAATATACCTACAACACCGGAGCTAAAAATTTGTATTTCGACCGAAAAAATTGGAAATTGGTGTAGGTATGCACGTAAATTTTCCTTCAGAAAATACTCATTGGTGCACGCGCCGACCGGATTCGAACCTCGGACCTCTCGCGAGATAAGCCGACGCTCATTTTAGTTACACACACAAATCGGATTGGTTGGTTGAACTCAAGGTCGGAGTCAAACTGCTTTCTTGGCGATTTCGACGGACATTTCATTCAGTGCGGTGGTATCAAACTGGAAAGGTTAAACACACCATCTATGTATTAATAGGTAAGGGAAGGGACCTGCAGTTTTACGTGGAATCCGAAACAAGCCCCAGCCAGTTGAACGGTCAACAATCCAAAGTTCGGCCGCGTCGACACAGCTACCGAGGCTTTATCAGGGTCACTGGCTGCGGTTCAAAACTATACGAGTAATAGCCTGGATTCAATTCTCTATGTCCTGACAAGTGGAAAAAAATGTAGTTACATCATCAAAACCTGCGAAGAGAAAAAATACAGATAAAAGCGCACAAACGAAAGGCCTATTCGTTTATATTCAGGCGTTGAAGCAGTGTACCCGCGGGAATTTATATCTAGAAGCGGCATTCAATTTGTCGAAGATGTGAAAATAGGCCGATGAGCCTAAAGACTCAAACAAAACGTGTCTGCAATGTGGAAATCGGATGCGCCAAAAATCTAGTGGTCCAAAATGAAACTGGGTGAGTCAGGTCGGGTGGGAGCGACGGCCAATCAAACGTGGGCGTTCAGCGGCGCGTGTCGGCACAGATTACTTAATAGTTACTTCGTGTGTCGGTTGGCATGGTCGCACCGCCGGCGCCGCCGCTCGTTGCACAGCGGTCTAATGCGCGCGCACCACGGTTTTGGCGATGTATGCCAGTATTTCGACGGGAGGCTCGCTATATGTATTCCCCAGCTAGGACATGACACGTGTACACGTGTGCGTGCGTGCGTGCACTCAACAAGGGGATAACCGGCTGCAAAATGACATATAAGTGTAGTGTACACTAAAAGAAAAAAATAATACTTAACCAAAACAATAAAAACCCGGCTTGGAATTAACATCGAGAATGCTGTAGTCGAGCTAGCTTTATATTCGAATGCTTCTACACGCAAGACTACAGCATTTTCGTTCAACTTTCCTTGTTTTTTCCCTCGTTTTTCGTAGTCGGGTTTTATAAAAAAAAATATATATATATTTTTAAATTCATTTTAGTTTAAACCATTTAGTATTATATATTTTTTATCTCTATTTCTGTGTTCGAAAATCTCTGCAGATGAAAATCGATCACTGATTAGTAGTATGGAGTGGAAATCAAGCAATATGAAGAAAAGTCGTAGCCATCTCTTCTATATACCTACAACAGGTATGGATGTGTTCGCCTTGGTCTCTAGTATACTGAACTGCCTGTTGTAATGCGGGAAAGTGGGGACTTTGGTAGCTATGACGTCACGTTTTAACTTTATATATGTTAATCTGATCTTTTTGTTTCGATTCTTCATCGTATGATGATAATTATTTTGTTGGTATTTTAATTTTTTTTTCTCTTCAAAAATCACATTTAAGTATTAGCTAAGATCAACACTACATTTTGTTCTCTCTCTTTTCTATTGTCTATTGTTAACGGAATCTTCGCTGGTCTGTTTTTATTTTCTTATTATTTGTTTTGTTTTTATGTATTTATGTTGACTGTTTGATTCCTAAATAAATAAAAAAAAAAAAAAAACAAAGATGGCTGCCGACCGTTATAGATTTTTGCACATATCTCGGGATCTATTTCATCGAATTGAATGTGTGAGGTATTGTTGGAAAGCTAATTAAATGTTCTATGATTGCTTCCTTCACCCGAAGAGTGTGGCTGGAGATTGGATAACAAGACTCTGATTCCAATCACTAGCTTGAAATCTCCGATATCTATGAAAGATCTGGAACTGATATCCTGCCAGTGTAAGACAGACTGCCGGACAGCGAGATGCGGCTGTGCCAGCAAAAAGCAAAAGTGTATGATAGGAGTATGCCATATTGGGAAAGAATCGTGTTACATTACGTATAGTCTGCCACACTCATTTACTCACACACGCGCCTGCAGCAAATGGTGTGTATGCCGACCAACTATTGGTAACAAAGATGTACATGCAGTGCACGACAATACCGCTTCTTAATTTCCACGACCTCCACTCGAGAGATTTCGAACCTTTTTTACGTAAAGCTCTTTTTATTAGGATAAGAGCTATCTGTAGGGCTCCAGTTCAAGTTCCACCTAAAAGTTCTAGCGCCTGCGGTGTTATACCTTCGTCCCACCCACCGCACAACGTGACATATCTCTCAATCTAGCTAGAAAAACTGGCTTAGATTTTGTATCATCAATTTACAGATGGCCGCATAGCAACCTCGGTTTTGTTCTCCTCTAGTTCAGTATAGCCAGTATTTTGTCAGCCTCGGTAGCTCAGTGGCGCGATCGGTCGGCTGTCGCTCGTGATCATAAGCACACCTGGGCGCGGTCAGAACTTGGGAGGGGCGACCGTTCAAACGTTGGATGCTGAACGTAGTTCGGATTCCACGTAAAACTAGGTCCGTTCCATTCTTTCTTACCTTACTAGGTGGTAGGTCCGGATTGGTACCATCGCGCTGAATGAAAGGCCGGTCGAAGTGGCTATGTAAATAGTTCGTGTTCTCCGTTTAGTTCAGAGTAGCCGGCACGAAAAAAAGAAGTACTGACATGGAACCCAGTTCACCAAGCTGTTATGGGCTGACATCGCGGATGTTGTAGGTGATGCAGCCAACCGTGTCAGTTTACATAAAATACAAAGGCAAGTCTCTGGTATGGTACCATTTCGGAGGTGATATGATGATGATGAGCCCGTCTGACCCTTGGTGCGCGAGTCCGACTCGCACTTAGACGGATTTTTCAATTCATGCAGCTCTTCAGGGAGTGATTATGTCCCGAACTGCCTAAAAAGGCAGTTTTGTTGTTGTATTTTTTAATCGGTCCCTATCACAGAGCACGGAATACCCCCGCCCGCGCCCCCTCCTAGAGGCGCCATAAGCGATAATATTTGAAACCCAATAACTGGACGCAGTGCTACTAGCGCTTCGTATGTGTGTGTGTGTGTGTTAGTATCGACACTACACACAAAGAGGAGCAAGTTAGGCACACGCACAAAACAAATGCACACGCACAACACACATATGTAAGTCATAGGCCACGCCTACACGCTTCAACGGCGTTGTAGGGAAATCGCGCTCAGGGCGCCTCTAGGAGGGGGCGCGGGCGTGGCTCTGTGGTCCCTATCCAGCGAGCACTCTCGCAAGATAACCATCTGCACTTCTAATGGTTGTTTCATACCCAATTAACGCTGCAAACGACTGAGTTGTCACACCGAACTCGACAAGGTTTGTCATTCTTGAATTCCTTTGAGAATATGCAAATCTGCGCTCGCGCATCTTTCCCACGACCAGTGAAATTGCCACTTTCCTTCGCGAACAATCGCATCCGTAACACCATCTAATGTTGTACTTACGCTCCCTCTGCCACATTAATGGGCGTTTTTACCACCTCCGGTTTCGCCTGGTCCAACAGTCCATTAAAATTTTTTTATTATGTAATCCGGTATGGGTGGCTGAGTCGGAGGGAACAAAGCGCATGCTCCGACCAGCCAATATCACCTCCGAGAAGGTAGGTTCCGTACCGGATACTTCCCTGGATTGCTAGCTATACTGCACTAGAGGAGAACACAGCCGAGGCTGCTATGCGGCCATCTTACATCCAGTACGGTGGTATCAACCCAGTCGGCTACCATTTGAGCCTACCACCTAGTAAGGGGCAAGGGAAGGGACCTACAGTTTTACACCGGTTCCGAACGGTGAAGCAGCAGGTGTAGGTATGTACGTTAATTTTTTCATCAGAAAAAACTCATTGGTACACACCGACCGGATTCGAACCTCTGACCACTCGCATGAGAAGCCGATGCCCAATCCACTCGGCCACCCGCCGCTTAAGGTCATACATTTGACAGGAGTTTACCGGCAGCCACATTTTGGCCAAAGGTGATAAAATCAGCCAATGCTATACCACCGTATTCTCTACTCAATCAACGTTCTTGTCTCTACTATTGTAAAATATATTAGTGAATGAAAAATGAAAATTATTTTTATAATAATAAACAAACCCTACAACCTATTTTTAACCAATATGGCTGACTGCGTCGAGATGACGTAGAGGGACCAAAGGTGGTCGACACTGCCGTACACTCCTTACTTCGCGAAACCAAACTCAGCGAGGCACCACACCAGAAGAATTGCAGACTATTGAAGCGCTAACTTAGCTTGTTAGAGGTTTCGAGGAACAAAGGTGGTCGACACTGCCGTTCACTTCTTACTTCGGGAAATCAAACTCAGCGAGGCATCACACCAGAAGATTTGCGGACTATTGAAAAGCTAACTTACTTATCAGAGGTTTCGAGGAACAAAGGTGGTCGACACTGCCGTTCACTTTTTACTTCGGGAAATCAAACTCAGCGAGGCACCACACCAGAAGATTTGCGGACTATTGAAAAGTTAACTTAGCTTGTTAGAGGTTTCGATGAACAAAAGTGGTCGGCACTGCCGTACACTCCTTACTTTGCGAAACCAAACTCAGCGAGGCACCACACCAGAAGATTTACGGACTAGTAAAACGCTAACTTAGCTTGTTAGAGGTTTCGAGGAACAAAGGTGGTCGACACTGCCGTACACTCCTTACTTTGCGAAACCAAACTCAGCGAGGCACCACACCAGAAGAATTACAGACTATTGAAGCGCTAACTTAGCTTGTTAGAAGTTTCGAGGAACAAAGGTGGTCGACACTGCCGTACACTCCTTACTTCGCAAAGCCAAGCTCAGCGAGGCACCACACCAGAAGAATTACAGACTATTGAAGCGCTAACTTAGCTTGTTAGAAGTTTCGAGGAACAAAGGTGGTCGACACTGCCGTACACTCCTTACTTCGCAAAACCAAGCTCAGCGAGGCACCACACCAGAAGAATTACAGACTATTGAAGCGCTAACTTAGCTTGTTAGAGGTTTCGAGGAACAAAGGTGGTCGACACTGCCGTTCACTTCTTACTTCGGGAAATCAAACTCAGCGAGACACCACACCAGAAGATTTGCGGACTATTGAAAAGTTAACTTAGCTTGTTAGAGGTTTCGAGGAACAAAGGTGGTCGACACTGCCGTAAACTCGTTACTTTGCGAAACCAAACTCAGCGAGGCACCACACCAGAAGATTTGGGGACTATTGAAGCGCTAACTTAGCTTGTATCGGGGAATATACTCGCCGGAATACAATTTTCAACAACCACACCCGAGTTATATTCTGTCACATCATCATCAAGAGATCATTTATTGGATACTTAATTAGGCATGTACAGCAATACAGTGTTATAATCTTTAGCTATTACCTACAACTACCGTTATAATGTTCCTCGTAATGGCAACCACATAATGGCTCTAGACTACTGTATTGAAATAATGTGGTTTCGTTAATTTAATGTGGCGTCTCTCGAGACTTTTAATGCTATGTACTATAATGATATTTCTGTAAGGGCTAAGCAGTAAAAGAAAACTTGCGCGGAAATAATACTCTGTTAGATGAACATAAAAAACCTGTTAACCTTGTTCACACACACAGGGTTCCGTAGCCATATGTTCTTTCTGCACGTATATCGAGTGTGCGCAGCAATCACGCGGTCGCACACGCACGTATCTCGCGTGCGGCGCAGCTCATTTTGTATCTAGCAAGTAAGATGGCAACCTAATTACATGTGCTCACCGATAGATGGAGTGATCCCTCACGCCATCTATCTGTGACCTTTCATACTTTTGTTGTTAAAACGTTTGATCATTCGGTAGAGGGCGCTCATTCGCATATTATGGACCCCCCCCCCCATAATTTTAAACTTTTTTACGTGATAACGTCACGTCTTATAAATTGATGAACACCGGCTGCACGCACGAAAGAGTGTCACGTTCCATCTGAGCCTGTGTGTGCAAGCGAGAGCGCGTAACAAGCGATAGAGAGGCACAATCGGCCCAAGCGTCGGCTTGTACACATTTATCTCTCTGGTTCTAAAGTACCAGGGCAGCACAAATTGAAAGGAGGTTACTCGTACCATAATATATTAAGCGCATCTTCTCAGTAGTCTTACCACTTTATGACGTTATCACGTAAAACTATCGTCCGTAAACCGACTTTACAGACAACCAATTTTTTTTATTATTTTTTGGCACACCCGCCATAATAACAGCTATTCTCTGAACATTTCATACGCTGTCTATTACGGTACAAAACGGCACAGCCCTCGGACGACCAGACTGACAGACAGACGGCGGCGTAGGCTTAGCGATGGGCTTACGGAACTCTACAGACGAGTAGAAATAGTCAATCTGTCAGCGTGTATGCGTCTACTGATGAACATGGGTCTCTCTACAAATTTCCTCCAGTCCTTTCGGCTTTCAGCGGTACGGAACCACTGTTTTCCGCCGACGTACTTGATGTCGTCCCACCAGGCGGGTGGTCTTCCCACACTCCGTTTCCCTGTCCACGGCCGCCAGTGTACTGCACGGTTACTCCAACGGTCGTCGTCTCTTCGGTTCACGCGCTCAGCCCACTGCATTGGCCTGTTCCACTAATCCCTACCAACGTATCCCCCCTGGTGGGTAATTAATCACCCGGTGTCCAATTTAGACTACTTTGGTGCGTCGGCGGATTGCCTCGTTGCGCACCCAATCACATAGCGATATTCCCAGCATGACTCGCTCCATTGTTCGCTGGGCAACTTTCAACCTTTGGACAACAGTGACCGTCAGAGTCCACGTTTCACATCAGTACGTCATAACCGGGAGAACGCACTGGTCATAAAGGCGGGTTTTTTGCAGACGGTCAGACTTAAGGACGAATTTTAACTTTCCGAAGTAGAAGTAGTGATCTTTACTAATTATAAGTTTGTGTAAGAACACATTACCCTCCTTTTGGCTTCGGCGTAGTTCGGTAATAAATGTTATTAAAGCAATGACGCTACTAAGTAGGCTCGTAAAAGTAGATACTCGTAGATAGATTGTATGCCTGAACGTAGCCGTTATCGTACTAGGTTTAAAACAAGACTAAGTGACGGTACGCATCAACATTGTAAAGTACATGGTCATATTAAATGTAGAGTTTAATCTTTGGCAGAATATTATTAATTTTTTTATGGAAACTGGCACAGTTGATGTGAGCCCATAACACCTTGGTGAACTAGGCGCCTCCAGTGCTTCTCTTGGATGAAACTGGATGGAAAACATGAACTATTTACGTAGCCTGTCAGTGCTTCCCTTTATTTCATGTCGGCTACACTGAATTGGACGGAAAACACGACCTATTTACGTAGCCGTTTCGACCGACGACGTTTCATTCAGTGGCAGCAACCCGGGCGGGATAAACCCTACCACCTAGTAAGGTAAGAAGGGAAGGGACCTACAACTTTACGTGGAATCCGAACCACGGTCAGCCTCCAACTGTCGAGCGGACACCCATCCAAGAACTGACCGCGCCCAGGCGTGCTGAACAAAAGTCGACCGAGCGCACCACTGAGCTAGCGAGGCTGACATTAATGCCAGGATGACATTCCTTTAAGCTGCGGAACTTAATTAGGATTAACTATATTTTTAGAGTGATTCTAGAAGTATCACGTGGTAGGTACGTAACCAAAATTATAAAATGCTGACGCCGACCGACACCTCGTGCGTGACACATTTCGTGACAACGAGCTGGCGCACTGAGGCCATTGCGTCCATTGTGCCTTGCCTCGCGTGACACGTGTGTTACTTATCACAATATCACAATGTCTACCTACGTCATTGTGCATTCTACCGGCGGGGCCGAGGCGACCGCTATGCGGGCTAACTGCCAATCAGCAGTTCTACCAATCAACAATTCTATTTGAACACGAATTAAGGACTCTTATGACATCACGACACTTTCTGTTGTTTCGCCGTTTTGAACGATAACCGGTAATTGCACTCAACCTGTGAGATACTGCTATTTCATCTTTATTTCCGTTGTCGGCGAGCTCCAAAGCCCGTGATTGAAAGATAAAGCATATCTAATCGCAAGCAGTATGAATCTTAAGAAAAATTGTGCAACGGTAAATAATACGTACTCAGGTAAGAGCGATCCTTCGGCGGAGTGGAGAACACGAAGGCTGCGTTCACCTTCCCTCCCCCCGCGCCCTGTTCGCCTGCCTCCCCCTCGGAACCTCTCCGTAGCCGCTTCTCCCCCACTGGCAGAGCGTTCACCGTTCCGTTCTCCCTCGACTTCATGGCACTTAGTGACTCCGACTTTCCAACGTTCTTCAAGTTGAGCATCTTGAATCGCATCTTGTCTTTGCCCCTCACCGGAGCCGCCTTCTCCTCTTGCAGGCCAGTCGGGATCTGCAGCAGCGCGGCCGCCTTCGGAGGCACCGTCAGCGCCGGGATCTCACACGACCGGCTGCTCTTGTACTTCCCCTTGCTCGAGAACAGGTCGCTCAACTTCGGCTTCTCAGCCTTGTGATTTTGGGGCTTCAATATGAGGTCGATGTCTCCGCTCCTTTTTGACACTTTGCCTTCGTGCTTCCGCTTCGGCATTATAGGCGTCTTCGGTATGAACCTTCCCTCGGCACCGAGGTCGGCCAGGTCGTAGTCGAGCTTCGGTTTCGACCAGATCTGCACGACGGCGATGTTCCTGCGCTTATCCTCGGGCGACTCGAGCGGCGGATCTTCGTCCTCGAGCTTCTCCTTCCCGTCGTCGTCCTTCTGGGAGCGCCACTTGTTCCCTATCATCCGCAGTGACGCGCGCACCGAGCGCGAGCGGCGCAGCGCGGCGGGCGGCTGCTGCGAGCTCTTCAGCTTCTCAATGATGGTCTCCATCGGTGCGAGGGTCCCGCGCCGACGATCTCTAATCTCCGCGGCACTCGGGGACCGACCATCGCTCGTTGGTCGCGTTCGGCTGTACCTGCGTCCGGTTTCTCTAGGATTTCTCTCGCGACGTGGCCGGACGTGCGAGTGCAACGGTTATGTTCTGTCGACAATGAATAGAAATTATCGACCCGCTCAATTGGCTCGGGCCAAACGTGTCAATCCGTAGAGCGATCGAACTGTCCCGCGTTTCGAGCTGTAAGTGGTCGAGGATTCGCGGGAGGATATCTTGCGAGTGTCAATCTGTGTCTGTTTTGTGCGCGGCAGGCGGCTGGCTGGCGTCAGATAAGATTAGAACTGATATTCAAATCTTGAGAAAACATAATTACATTTCCTTCTGTTTCGGAGTTTAGACAGAGATGTTGCGTAAATATACTTATACGAGAGGATTGCTCGTCCTAATTTTTGTTAAGATTAGATTGTATGTAATTAGAGTAAGTAGCCTTGCTCGAAAAAATTCGACTTCTGTGAAATTGTCTGTGCGCATGAAAATTCTGTGGATTAGTCAAAACGCCGGTTGATCCTTATTTCTACAACCACACGGGTGTGATGTCGCTGCCAGATCCGCGGAGACAACGCGAACTTCATCTCGAATAAGAAGTTGAGAAAATAGCCGAAGTTATTTCCACGTTAAAGACACCCGTATTCAAATGAGGGCCTTTATTCCGAAAGTTCCTCCATCGAATAACAAGTAAGCCGTGATCGCTGGGGCCTGCTTTTAAGCCGCACGTGTCAAAGGGTCGGGTGACAGCGGCAGCTTTATGCTGAGCTTAGAGACCTCGCGCTAATGAAGCGGTATTTCGTTCACGACGAAGATGGGATCACGGAAAATATGTCTAACATAATATCAATATTTTAAAACCGACCTGATTTTATTTCCTCCAAATTTCAGATGTAAATATTTACAAAGGACTAGGTAGGTACCTCTTGTGTGCGGCTTCTCGCTAGAATGAATATTCAAGATTATTCGCCCTGCCAGATACTTACCTGCTTGCAAAATTCTCAAGTTAAAAGGTGGCTTAGAAGGTTCGTTTAATAGTAACAAAGTGAATAATTTTAATAAAATCAGGTAAACGGAGGGACTAGTATATAATTGGCCTTAAGCGTTTGTATCTGAAATGCAGGTTTTTGAAATCAATGCTATTGAACCTGTCTTTTCATCGAGCATATCAACATACGCAGAACAGATAATGTAAGGGATACGTGATCGAACAAACAATAATATCCAGATGAGATGAAAATCATGATCGATCACTTTGACGACTGCTGACGTGGAGACTTTTACAGCTTAGGTGTGGTTCTACTAGTCAACCAGAATTGCGCAATTACCCCGCGGTCATGAAATCGAAGTAACAATAACGAGGCTTAGAAATTAACGTATCCATATTATTGTGAATTTGTTTTATGGAAACTGACATCGTTGGCTACATCACCTACAACATCCGTGATGTTAGCCCATAGCACCGGGTGAACTAGGCGCCATGTCAGTGCTTCCCTTCATTTCATATCGGCTACACTGAACTGGACGGAAAACACAAAATATTTACATAGCCGTTTCGACCGACGTTTCATTTGACGGTTCCAAGCTTTACGATTCCTCTCTCGAAAAAGTATGACCACTGATGGGAAGTTGATTTTTCTGACATCTGGTCATTGTGCTTGTTTTGTGTGTGACTCGCCAATTTGAAATACATTACGAGAATATGGATGATGATTCCTATTGTGAGCATACCACAATTCATTCAGATGACTAACTCGAAACTCAGATGACGATCTGCATTATCAACTGCACTTTTGAGTGTAAAATATCATTTCTCGTTTGTATCAGAACTTATCACTAAGGTTGTAATCATAGAGAAATAATATACGGGGTTATTTATATTTATACGTCTATGGTTGTAATGTATCAGAGAATGTTCACTAAGCAAAGTGTAAAGATTTATTTAACGCTGTAAGTCTTGATTACAATACACCAAGCAATTAATTAAGCATAAGTACCTATTAGACGGAGATTCTTTGAACTGAAAGTATCTTTGAGTAATTAGAAAAGTAGTCTACCAAATCTTGGCAATTTGATCTGTTGTTACGAGTACTTTTGCGGTATTCAGCCGTCCATCTTTTCAGTTCGAAGATTTCTCGGAACCTAAATCAAATTAATGTCCGTTACTTTAATTAAAACATTTTAAATTTTAACCAACATTAAACTTCGGCTAACCAAACACTATTACCCCTAATGACTTTTAGTCCGGCAGTTGGGCTTTCACGCCTCTCGCCAAAAAACATCGGTCCTTGTCTGCGGGGAGTCCGATTCAACGTATGTGACAGTCGTCCTCGCGAGCCAAGCGAGAGCCATTGTGCGAATTTGTACATTCGAATTTCGAATTGGTTTGGAGGACGGTTAGGAGCTCGCTGGAACGGAAACGCGTTAATACGAATTCCAAAATTGAATGGAACCGCGGCCATTGTTCCACGTGGAGATGTCTCTAAAACTATCCGTCAGCCGAAGTTTAAGTCATTCCGAAACACACGGCTATGAGACTTCCAATCCAGGTAACCCTGCCACCCTCTCTCTCTCCTTCTCTGTCAAGTGGGTGAAGAATGAAAGGGACTAAAATATTATCTGCTTGCAGCTATAGAATTGAACTTGCCGCGTTGGCTGGCTTGACTGTTTTTTTTTATTGCGCCTGATCTGAGTGTCTCAGGCACAGCCAATTTAACCCCCGAGGAGGTGCCAGTCCGGATTGTAGACGGACTAAAGTAGCTGAGGATAGACTATTAATTAACCCGTGATTTGAAGATTCGTGGACTGTAGGATTAGAGAAATATTTTACCCGTAAACCTATTCCACACTTTGTTGTTGTTCTTTCTTCTATTCCTTTCCTTTATTTTTGACTCAAAACATGTTAAACTATAAAATGACATACGCAAAAAAGTATTGAGGAGTGATGGTATGGCGCCTGTCTATGCTCGTAACGAAAAAAATCCAAATAGGAATTCCGAAGCCGCGAAGGAATCTCGCAATTTGGGAAATACTTGTTAAAAAATTCAAGGGATAAAACGCCGATCTCGCGCCGATCTACAAATGTAGAGTGACACTCGGGGCGCGAACAAGCCAGCGTGAATTTTGTGACAGGTACCAAGGTCCTGTGAACACTCGGAAAGGGCTATTTGCTTGCGATTTAGTGACAGGACTTAGAGGATAACGTCGGAGGTTTTGCAAAAGGTTTTCCCCTATGAAGAAATAATTTAAACCAGGTTTATGGGCTTTGATGACTATTTTGAATCATGAATTTTACTAGTATTTTGAAGAGCATCTTCAAAATACTAGTACTAGGTCAAAATAATAAAATTTCTGATTTTTTTTAAAGATAATTTGAAATAGATGTGCAACTCGACGTGTGGACAAACTGATACGTACTGACATCTAAGAAGTTTATAAACAATTTGACTAATTGTATTCACGTCTGTTTATTGTCGTCTTCAAATTTGCAGATGATCTCACAAGTCACCAATTCAATTCAGTAGTAACCCAAAATAGATAAATATGAGGTGTGTCAGGATCGTGGCACGTGGAGATCGGTTGTCTCTGCCTACCCCACCGGGAAACAGGCGTGACGCTATGTATGTATGTATGTAGATTACTAATACAACGTGTGACTTGTCTCAATGTTTCTTGTCTATCAACTTCTATGGAGATCAAGTGCTCATGGAATTTCTTGATGACTACCGATCTCAATTCTCCCGTAGACTTGGATTATACTCTGATCGGCCAGTGTTGAGTGACTCATCGCAAATAATGGGCATTTACATAGAGGCGAATTCTCTGAATCGGTCGGATCAGAATGGAATTTTGTTATCAGAGTTAATCCTTTTGAAAAATATATTAGGTAATAAAGTTTGTAAAGAAATAATGTAGAAATTGTTAATTCCTCAAATAAGATGAAAAAAAAAAATTACCCAGATTCGTTTTATTCTGGGAAATTGTCTACTTTGGATGTAATACTTTTGGAAACCCGCAAATAGTTTTCGGAATGTCTCTCAGTTATTATAAGTATTAATGGCAACAATTTTCATGAATTACGGTAAGAATTGCGTTGCACGCAAAAACAAAAGCATGCGTTCGTGTCCAGTGACTTCCAAATGAAGACGACTAGGCTTGAAATGAACGTGGATGACGTTTGTGCGAGGGCGCTGCTGCAGTATTAGGGTTGGCAATTTTGAAAAATTCCTTACACTAGGGGAAAATACCGCTGCCAAAGAAAATGTAGGTACAGTGCCTATAGGGTAGGTAGGTACTTAGGTACTATTTTTTATTTTATGTATTGAATTTTAGGAAGACTAGCTCACTAATAAAAAATAACAGATAGACTTAGATTTCTGCTAACAACACCACAGACTAAGAATAGATACAACGTACGCGTGAACGGGTGAAACGCGGGGACGGTCATCTGGCAACACTGTGGCGGCGTTAGTTCCGCTGTCAGCCACGTTCATTTCAAGCCTTGTCGCACTGTAAACGTGCATTCACCCCCTCGGGGGTCGGGAGGCGTGTTAACCTGTGATGGATGACGATGAGTCACTCTCAACACTGGTGGAAAAGAGTATAATTAAATATAGGTGGTAAATTACATTCACGCACATAAAACGTCTAGTTAGCACTAACTAAAATATCACTACCTATAAAATGTCTCGCGTACAAAAACAGCATAATGTAGATATAACAAAAATAATAAATGGAAAAATACTTTCGATCATTCTCTACGAGCGCGCGCATATCTCATCACAGTGTAGCCTAAACCAAACAAATCATGTCATAAACTCATAACAGAGTGGGGCCATATCGTCTGCTGTCACTGAGATTTCTCTGCGATTTCACTATCACAGACCACTATCTTATCGATGTTTCGTCATTTTGAGCTTTTCACGGAGAATGTATTGTCCTTCGATCACACACGCCGCCGGTGACGTTACTAGACGGCTACGAAGAGAAAACAGAGAAAACTACTGATGCACGCTGACAATGCTGTATCGGTTCTATTGTGTTAGTAAACATATTCGTTTCAACAGCTGCTGCTCTATCATTTGAAAAAGTGACTTGTGACTAAAAACGCATACGTTCTTGTTTCTAGTTTCTACTAAGTAACAGTGATTTCTTTTCTTCTATGGTGTGGTTCTTCTAAACTAACCTAACCTAAAGAATTCAAATGTACCTACGTTTTTTAGAGGAATGATTGATTTTATTTTAATTTTTTCAGGGTTTTTAACAATTATTTGTTAATATCAGCCCCATAGTACTCATCTTCCCTATCACTTTGGGCCCAGAGGCCCTAAGGGATAGAGAACGCTCAACGAAATCCAACACAATTTACTAAATCCTTCTTACATGGGCTCGCCAACACCAGTTTATGTACTTATACTAAAAACAAAGTAGCAATTAAAGCTAAAATTTTATTCAGCCATTATGTCTTCATCATCTTCCTCTGCTTCTATCTTTCCAGCGTTAGCTGCTTTATGAGATCGGCATTTGAGATCACTTCTTTGATCTTGTAGAACAAACGTAACCTTCCTCTATCGCCCTCTTCTTTTTTTTCCTTTTCTTTTCCAGTTTTTTTGGGTCGCACGATTTTAGCATCTTACCATCAATCATGAATACTAGTCTAACTAATCTCTTCATTCCTCGCACACTTAAACTCTCTCTTATTCTCCTTCTTTTCAAGGCGCCCTACTCCAGTCTTCGATTGAATCGCAAAACGGAAACGATACACCGCAAGAGAATACACGTGTTTTATCATTTCTCAAGGAAAATCTGTCACGCTAAAAATAGCTCACTTCAACTTTGCATGCAGTCCCTTCAACTTCCTACGTAAATGTAGCCAAACAGCCAAATGCGTAATCGTGTACTAATACAGTTGTACAATAAAACAGTAAATAATCTATGGTAAATATTATTATTTTTATAATGTTTTTTATAAAAACCGGTGTGGGTTTGTATACGGTACGGTACGGTATGGGAACCCTGGGCGCGGTCAGTACTTGGATGGGTGACCGCTCGACCGGTCGAGGCTGACCGTGGTTCGGATTCCACGTTAAACTGTAGGTTCCTTCCCTTCTTACCTTGCTTGGTGGTACGGTTTATCCCGGCCGGGTTGGTGCCACCACCGCACTGAACAAAACGTCGGTCGAAATGACTATGTAATGTAAATAGTTCTTGTGTTCCATTCAGTTCAGTGTAGCCGACATGAAATGAAGGGAAGCACTGACATGGCACGGCACCTAGTTCACCCGGTGTTATGGGCTGACATCACGGATGTTGTAGGTGATGTAGCCAAACGTGTCAGTTTCCATAAAAAAAAATGTGTGTCTTGAGTTCGAGTGTCAACAACGCATGGTGCAAAATATCGATTTTGGGAGAAAAAAGGTGGGAACAAAAATTGTTCAGAATTTGATTCTCTACAAGTTTAGTCCTCTTCATTTATGCCGTAAAGTTAAATAAACGAGACGATGAAAATATTTTGAATTTGTCGCTTTTTTTCAAATTTAATTTCCAAAATATCGATCCTAGAAGAAAAATTGTGAGCACCAAACTTGTAGAGAATCAAATTTCCTACAATTTTCGTCCTCACAGTTTTACTGTAAAATCAAAAATAGCGAGACTCCGAGGGCCCACGAAAAAAAAATCCAAGAACAGATTATTCACGGGTCAAAATCTATAATGACTGAACTAAGACCAATGCCGCGCCGAAGCTGATATGCCGGTACGGAGGTTTTTTTTTTATGGAAACTGACACGGTTGGCTACATCACCTACAACATCCGTGATGTCAGCCCATAACACCGGGTGAACTTGGTGCCACGTCAGCATTCCCTTCGATCGTACCGGCTACACTGAACGGAAAACACAAACTATTTACATAGCCGTTTCGACCGACCTTTCATTCAGTGCGGTGGTACCAACCCGGGCGGGTTTAAACCCTACCACCTAATAATATATAAGAAGGGAGTAATATCCCTTAGTCGCCTTTTACGACATACACGGGGAGAGATTCTGCAGTGGGGCTATTCTTTTAAAGTACCGGCCCCACACTGTACCCAGTTGACTTCAATTAGAGCCTACCACAAACGTGACCGCTTTATGTCCGCGAACACAATTGTCCGGCTGTCGTATGTCACATAGGCTGTACTGTGCGACCCTGGCTTGGACGCGCACGAATCAAGAGGTAGTTTTGTTTGAGGTCGAGCCACACGCTCACATCGCGTGTTTCATTCGATTCGTGCCGTATAGCCGATGTCACACTATTGCCGAGAGCTAACTTCAGAACAGTCAACTTTGAAGTGAACTCTGCGCGATCAATTTGCGGAACCACTCCTGATGGGTCGGTACAGGGGGGTGGAACTTTTATGGCGGTGACATTTTCAATTTAGGCCCGGTTTCGAATCCGCAGCGAGATCGAATTGAGTTTGACACTGTGTCACCTAGGAATTCAATTTGTTTGCATGTTTTAAAGCAGTTAGAACAGTTGTGTATTTCGTAGAAACTGCAGGTCGTTTTGAAGGTTTAACTTACGGTACAACGTCACTGTTGGTTTCAGATTCAGATATTTATTTCGCCATTAAGAACACACAACATTTGGTAACAACTAATGTTTTTAAGTTTACTCTGTTATAAATTATACTTATTTTGAATGTTTACGGATTAACAGTAGGTAATGAAGACTTACATAAGTCGACGTTTCGCCCGCTACGTCACGGGCTTCTTTTTATAAATGGTTTTCGAGATAATTGTTTTAAAGTCTCCAAAAAGGAGCGTCGAAAAAAAAAAATTTTAGTACATTAATAATTGGAATTTAAATTTCAAACTACCGATTCTTCTTTATAAAGAGTGTATCAATAACATATATTTTTTTGAAGAAGTAACCATGTCTCCTTTTTTAGATATTTAAATCGAAATATAGCGATTTCCAAAATTTCCACGTATGTTATATTATAACCTTAATATTTTGCATTCAAGTTGTAATGTAAATTATGCTAAGTACTATGTCTGATATAAACTATTTTATACAGGCGGCTGTTAGCAAGGATTAATGTCTTTAATTAGTCAGTGGTTTTGATTAAAGCTATTGTGCCTGTGTGGAAACAGCGCCCGGCCATATTTGTAGCATAATCGCCATATTAGAGGATTAAACATGGTTATTGCATTAGATTAAGTGTCGTTTATCCTTTATCTATCAGACAGTGTTGCAGGTATATCATGCAATTAGGTTTGAATTAGTTTACAGTAACATGTACTGACAGGTAAATAATAAACATTATTTACTGGCCGTTGCAAGATAATAGCTCGATATTGTTTAAAAAAATATACATACATACATAACACACGCTGTATCCCGACAATCAGGGTAAGCAGAGTAATCGGTGTTGTGCTATAAGGACTCTGGTAAATTACAGCACAACACCGACCACCACGTTTAGCACAGTATACGGACAAGACAACTATCAAGCAGCAAGTAAGACACAAAGAGCCCACCTGCTGCATGACTAGGTGGAAGGACTGCGCCAAGGTGAGAAGTGGCTAGCCTGTCGCCCTTTAGCGCAGTATTTTGTCCTTATCCCTTAGTCGCCTCTTACGACATGCACGGGGAGAGATGCAGTGGGGCTATTCTTTTTAAGTACCGGCCCCACACGGTACAATACCGGCCCCACACGGTACAGTACCGGCCCCACACGGTAAAAAAATATTTTATTTAAAATAGTAGAAATTTCAACAGACCAAACAGCCAGCTTATTACTATTATCATAAGTATCATTAACCATGCCTGCTTTTAGGGTTCCGTATCCATACGGATGCCTGTTACTAAGTCGACGCTGTCTGTCTGCCTGTCTGTCCGTCCATCCGTCCTTGGGCCGTATCGTTTGAACCATAATAGCACAGATTACTTAGTAATAGGTAGCCAGTTGAAATTTTCACAACCTTGTTGTTGAATATGTGTTATTATGGCGGATGTGCTAACAAATAATAAAAAAAAACAAAAAGTAAAAAAATCAGGGGGTTCCCATACAATAAACACGTGCTAATAATCGATTAGTACATTTTGTTGGCTACATCACCTACAACGTCCGTGATGTCAGCCCATAACACCGGGTGAACTAGGTGCCATGTCAGTGCTTCCCCCTTTGATCGTGCCGGCTACACTGAACTGGTCGGAAAACACAAACTATTTACATAGCCGTTTAGACCGACGTTTCATTCAGTGCGGTGGTACCAACCCGGGCGGGTTAAACCCTACCACCAAGCAAGATTAGGAGGGAAGGGACCTACAGTTTTACGAGGAATCCGAACCTCGGTCAGCCTCCAACGGTCAGCGGTCACCCATCCAAGTACTGACCGCACCCAGCGTTGCTTAACATTCAATAGCGACAGTTGACTGTCTGCACCACTGAGCTATCGAGGCGGACAAGATTCACCCTACTGAATAATAGATGGCGCCACAAGTATTCATATTTTGCATTATAGAAAGACAACATATAGACGAATATGGGTTTTGACAGGTATGATGTAGCGGATCTACGGAACCCTCCGCGCGCGAGTGAAACTCGAACTTGACGGATTTTTTATTAGAACTCTAGAACGTTTGCTGCCTGTTATCACGAAAGTGGGTTACCATACTGAACCAGGAATGTTACATCTCGTGTTACATGCATGTTGTGTTACATGAAAATTTAATTAATATTCAAAGCGGAACCAGAACATGCGAGTAGCGAGGCCGCAGGCACAAAATTAATATTCAATTTCTTGGATTAATTATTATAAGATAATAAATCCATTCCAGGAAACGTATCGGTTTAATTAAACGGATTGCCGTGATCAATATTCGACTAATCAGATTTAGTCTGAAATATTATTGAAGATATTTCTAATGTGTTATTATAAATTTAGAAATAAAACAAATTAATAAAGACAACTTATAAATAAAAGATTTCCTCTATAGGGAGGGGCCAAACACATTGGCCCTAGGACGGACGCAGCATTCCCCCTCTGAATGGCGATAGAAACACGAATCATATATAATCCACGTTAGAAATCTGTCACATATTATCCTAATAAATAAAGTTTCTACGGCAGTGTAACGATAAGGACAAGTTGCCGTCAGGACGACAGGATAGCCACCTCTCACCTTGGCACGGTGCTTCCACCGAGTCGCCCAGCAGGTGGATCTTCGTGCCTTACTTGCTGCTTGATTTTTGGAACCGTAATAGCTAGCTGGTTGAAATGTTCAATTATGGCGGATATAACAACAATATAACTGATAATAAAATAATATATAAAAAAAATTATTAAAAATTAAACGTTTCTTGTATGGGGGTTGGGACCACCATATAAGAAACGTATCTTTTCAACGTCTTGTTCAAACAAACACGTTGGTCTTAGTATTTTTATGAAAGTCAGAACTATTGCATGGGATTAATAATTATGGTGCTGTCGATACATCCCTGATCGACCTCAAGTCGCCATTCTACTGGCATGATCACGCCAGTAGAATGGAATTATTGCAAGGCTGTTTACGATACATTGTGACGCTTGAAGGCCCACCAGGTTGAAAACTTTCCAACCGCAAGTAAGAAACCACAGTAGCATTGTGCTATATCGGCTAACACAATTCACATTTTCCTCATTCGCAGCAAGTGACTCGTTACGTAGTTTCACAGCGATGCCCAAAGGACATGCGATTAGGGTTGCCACATTAGGATAACGGAATTCCGGGATACTATATCCTAGAGGAAATGTATATTACTAAAATTTTGTAGGGGGTTTAAATAAACGGTTTTATTATTTTTGTAGATACGAGTAGATGGTTAATTTTTATTAGTTTAATTTTTTAATAATAATTTTACATAATTTATTAGAATTATACACACTAGTATTTATCGTGAACTTGAACTTACAGCACATCCTAGCCAGGAGTTCTCCCACAACGGTGTAAGACCGAAGACACCAGGAGGACAAGTTCCCACGTAGATTCCGCAGAAAACAACGACGCCTACAACGCAGAGCATATTATATCCCATAGAATTAATTATTTAAAACTACAAGGAAATCCAATATCAAGCAAGAACAACATTGGGTGTGGTAGGTACTCGTACCAACAACGTATGCAAGTGAACAAGAATATTTTGTAGCAATTGTATTAAATTGTAAAGAAATACTTATGGTAGACTACAAGCAATATATGTATTAAATATAATATTTAAGAGACTTACAGTTCTCGCCAGCAAATAATGTGTGTCGACCTTTAGAAAGAGACCATCCGGTTGTAGAGCGTCGTCCCTGTCGCACGAACTCGCACGTCTCTGTGCGACAGGGACGACGCTCTACAACCGGATCGTTTCTTTCTAAAGCTCGACTCGCATTATTTGTTGTCGGTTACTGTACGTACATAATATTATGTAAATCTGCCAGTGGGTGTGGTGCTCTACAATCAAACTGATGCACCCTGGACTGTCAAGGCGAGGACGATGAGCAGAAGGGGAGGGAACAGGAATTTACAAAATTAATGTTTGCTAGATGAGAGTTGGAAACACTTTGTACCGTGTGGGGTCGGTACTTAAAAAGAATAGCCCCCACTGCATCTTTCCCCGTCGCATGTCGTAAAAGTCGACTAAGGGATAAGAAAATTCGTCAGCCTCGGTAGCTCAGTGGCGCGGTTGGTTAGTCAACTGTTTTTAAGCAACGCTGAGCGCGGTCAGTGATTGGATGGGTGACCGCTCGACCGTTGGAGGCTGACCGTGGTTCGGATTCCACGTTAAACTGTAGGTCCCTTCCCTTCTTACCTTACTAGGTGGTAGGGTTTATCCCGGCCGGATTGGTACCACCGCACTGAACGAAACGTCGGTCGAAACGGCTATGTAAATAGTTCGTGTTTTCCGTCCAGTTTAGTGTAGCCGACATGAAATGAAGGGAAGCACTGACATGGCACCTAGTTCACCCTGTGTTATGGGCTGACATCACGGATGTTGTAGGTGATGTAGCCAACCGTGTGAGGTTCCATAAAAAAAAAAAAAAAAAAACAAACATTCATCGTGTCTATCGGCATTTACTATTGTAACTTTTTGATGGAACTCGACACAGGAAGAATCCGTAGTATTTTTTATTTTTATAGATAGCGCGACATGTGGCATAGTAGGTGTCTAACGATGTCCATGGACATTCTGTGATGCACGGGGATTGCGAATGCCATGCCGGCCTGACAGGAGCCTTTGCACGCCCCTTTTGAAAAACCCCAGGCTGTACTTTGGAGGAAATAGATGGGCAGGGAGTGCGTTACACATTTTCCCGGTTCTGTGAATAAAAGACCTACAGAACCGGTTGGTGCGCATCCGTGGTAGGTCGACTGAATGGGGGTGCATCCCCTGCCCAGTATGCGTAGTGCGGAGGTGGAATGGGGACGGCGGAATCGCGTTAAACATCTCCTCCGAACACTCCCCACGAAATAGACGATAGAACACACTTAGGGAGCCGACGTCCCTACGGAAATAGAAATAGAAATACTTAATTGCTCCAAAACATTTAACAGTAACAAACGATAAGTAATTTACATGAGGGGCAAAGGCGGACTTATCCCTTACAGGGATTTCTCCCAGTCAACCTTTGGATGTTTGAGAGTCGTATGTTGTGAGATATAAGTAGGTAGTAGCAAAAGACTTGAGTGTGGGAATGTAAAATATAATATATGGGAAATAACTATGATAAACTATAATATACACTACATATAAGTACATACTAGTTAATTAAACGTAGAAATCGCAAAATAAAAATTAAATTAAATACATATGAATTACCGATTATATAATACATAATACCTTAATAAGGTAAACTGGGGTAATTCCGAACGAGTTAAAAAATCCCACGTAATTACCGAACGTTTTTGTTTTGTCTGTATTCTAGTATTTTTGTACTATGCGACACAAAATTTAAATGTAAAAACATCCAACATTTATCAAGGAAGAAAATGGCGTACAACTTTGCTAGTATATATTAGTCAATTTTTTTAAACTGCAATTAGTCTCGCGCGCTAGAGCGTCAGCGACGTACGTCCATACAATTTTGGCGCAAAACTCGCGGGTGACGTCTTTTCAAAAGTACCGTAGCCGCGGCAAGAAACGTTATATGTAAGACTATATTGACATACAGAAGAAGGTGATACGTTGCTCTGTGAAATGAAGTAAATAAAATTTCAGGTTTTTACTTAGAATTGTAGAAATAGCGTAGTTCGGATTTACGATGATTCGTTGTATGGACTACCTAATTCCGAACGACGTTCGCAGTTAGGTATTTCTATTGCTTATGTATTATAACATTTGCACAGAAAGTACAATTCCCAACAATTTTCTATTTAGTTATTTGAAAAGCTAAAGGCTTTTGAAATCTATTTACCAAAATCCGTCGTTCTTTCTGTTAATTGTTATAATTTTAAAGACTAAAGAATAAAGCTAAAGTATGTTTCTTTATATAAGTAGAGAAATACTTTTTCTGCCAATATTTTAGAAAATAACTTCATTTGACTGTTTAAAATAATAAAGAAATATTATTAACGAATTTATTACTTAAAATAAAGCAATTTCACTGTTTTTTCTCGTTCGTAATTAGGGTTAAACATTTTGCCATATAAAGTTCTAATTCCGAACTATCATATTCACTTAAGGGCCCTTCGTCATTAATACTTCATAAAAAAATCTTTAGTTTCTCACACCCTCATTTTTAAAATCTAAATCAATTTGGCTTTACAAGACCAATTACTATGATTCTATTGAATTAGAAAACTACAAATGTGTTTACTGTAGGAATCGGGTTCTTATAGTATAGGATCGCTCGGTGTCTGTCTGTATGTCACACATTTTTGTCCCCGGAACTGTGCAATAAATACTAATCCAAAAAAATCTGAAAAATAATGACACGTGTTGCATTTATAAGGTCTTTTTTTTAACTGACGATGCGTAAAGGGGGTTTTCTGTATCGGAAATAGATCATATTAAAATTATAAAATATTTTTATATTTTATTTAATATTAAAAAAAAACTCGCTTTTACATATTAAACACCTTTTGCTAAGAAACTATGTTTCTATTTTTAATAATAAAACAAGGCCAAACTTGTCCGACTTATGTTTTACCTATTAAATAGATGCACGTTAATTATACAATTAAATTATACAAACTTAATTATACAATTAAAAAAAACTGTACATCCGATTCAAGAATTCCACCAATTTAACTATTATTTGATCGCGCACATGTAAATTTAATAAAATTGGTATTAAAAAAAACTAATATTAGATAATATTATTTCATGATATTGAACATTTTAAACAATATTCGGAAATATAGATTGGCAGTTTTAAATAATACTTACTTAATGTAATCTAAAGCCAGATTGAAATTAATTTGAATAAAAAAAAATACAGAAAATGCTCCCATAATACATTATAACAAGTGAATGTGGCGCCTTAAATGTGCTGTTGAGCACAGAGAGAAAATATTGTTTTCTTATGGAAATTTTCATAAAAATTACCAGTTATGTGAAAAATAATATGCCTAGATTTATTTGCCAATTTTTCCTAATTTCTAAAGTCGAATTATTCGCATTTTTATGAAAATAAAATGTACGTTCGGAATTAGGCACTCATAGTTCGGAATTAGATTTTTACGTTCGGAATTAGGAGGTTCTGCTTTCCGGCGCATTTTTATTATTATTATTTTTGCTCTTTGAGAATATAACTCTTTTCGCACGGATTAACAAAGCTTAATATATTCTTAGCTTATAAAAAAAACCTTCAAAGAAAAATATCGCCGTTAGGGCACAATAAGACGGCGATGTAAGATATCGTAAAAGCGTTCGGAATTACCCCAGTTTACCTTATATACGCACGGAATGATTGGACAATTCTGGATTTCCGGCAACCCTACTGCTTGTTCGAGAAGAAGGTAAAACAGTCACTGTATCAGTCGACGCGGGACGAGTTTCGTATCACTTTTGGGGCACGTTTGGGTTCACCCGTAACGTTGTTTTTATTGCGCTGGTCAGCAAAAAGGGGTCTAATCGCCCGCGACACCAGATTTGGAAGAGTTAGGATTGTGTTCTCGGGACAGATCCTTATTCTTATTTATTTATTTAGAAACTGAACTAGCAAACCTTACATGATATCTTAACTCGTTTACCAATCAACTTAACTTACGCTTGTAATTTATTAAAATGACTTTATAATTAGCATCTTAAATTTGTGTGGTCTATTATTAAATATAATCCCTATTATTTATTTAATGTTTGGAGCACTAAAGCATTTTCTATCCATTTCTATCTTCTATCCTTACCTATAATAAAATCCAACGGCTGCTTTCTGTCTGTCTGAGTGTCTGTCTGTCCGCTTATAACTCGAGAACTACTGAACCGATTTTAATAAAACAAAATTCTACGGATAGCTTGATTCTTCCCATCAACTATAGGCTACTTACTATCACGCTAAATAGCTTATGAGGTTAGCAGTGAAGTGAAATAATGAGAGCGGGCGGAGCCGCGGGCACAGCGAACTGTAAACAACTTCTTATCATCTAACGTATCTGTATGTTTCAGTTGCATTTCCAATAGAGTCAGAGAATAGTTGGTGACGTCTGCGTCATGGATGAAAGTATTGTGAAAGTGGTCTGCTGGTGATCTCCTAGCGTACGTCACTCACCTTTGCGTGGAATCGCTTGAAGGTAGGGTTACGGTTATCCATGGATCCGGATTTGTCCAGAAATGTCCGCACTTTTACGGCCTTCCGTCCGGACTTCGGCAAGCTATTTAATTTGTCCGGATTTTTGCTTTAGACGGAAAAATTTTGAATGAATGTTTAATTTTTGCATATTACTTATTCATTTAAAAGTACTAAATTTTGTGACTAAAATGGCCATACTTTTTTTTTAATGTCCGACTATTTGTCAGAACTCTACACATTTCGAATTGTTAACCCTACTTGAACGTCATGGTGAATCCTTGGCCTTGATATTGCCAAGGCATTTGACCGGGTTTGCCACTAGTCTCTCTTGGGTAAATTGCCGGCTTACGGACTTCCGTCTGGCCTCTGTGACTGGATCGCCGATTTCCTACATGGGCGTAGCATTCAGATCCTAGTGGACGGTTGCTCATCGGACGTCATGTCAGTGAACGCCGGCGTACCACAGGGATCTATGTTGTCACCCCCACTCTTTCTTCTGCATATCAATGATATGTTGCTTCTGGGCAACTGTATTGTTAAGCGCAGCATCCTACACCCTTCAGCCAGACGGGATGTTGTGAATGAGATGAGGCGAAGACTTGTGTCTGAGTGAACTCGAACAAAGACTCGGTTCTATTTCCGAATGGGGTCGTAATTTGGTCGAGTTCAGCGTTCACTCACACCAGCTCATTCCTTCCAAGGCACGTCTCGCGGAACGCTCTCTCTTAATTCTCCGGAATTGAGCTACCTTTACCTAATCTGTGATAGATAATGTATATATCTATATTAACCCAGCAATTCTCGCGTGACCCGTTCACGCGAGAATCTTGTCGGTTAGCCCTAAAATCAGTATTATTTATATGTGTATAGAGATTGTATTTTATACGTAAGTCTGACTTACTGTTCTAAGCGTATACTGTGGGAGCAGTTTCAGTTTCAGAGTGTGAGAACTTAGGCGCGGAAAGGTTTGAGCGTCGGCATAGAAGAGATAAGGAACGATGATGACGCAGCAACGACATTGTGCCCCATTTTACATAATTCTATGGATATTATCGGAGATGGTTATGATATAATAACAGTGAAATATCGCGGGAAAGTTTCCGTAGAGTGTGATTTTTTTTTTCTTTATTCTGTGGATAAAGTTTGTAAATCTGGACTTGTGGGTTTAGGGGTTATTCAAAATTGATTTTATTCGCGAATGAGTTAACTGGGTTGGTATCACCGTACTGGATGTAAGATGGCCGCATAGCAGCCTCGGTTGTGTTCTCCTCTAGTCAAGTATAGCCAGCAATCCAAGTCTCGGGTATGGCATCTATCTTCTCGGAGGCGTTATTGGCTGGTCGGAGCATGCGCTTTGGACCCTCCGAATCAGCCACCCATATGGGATTACATAAAAAAAACTGCGTCTCGAAAAAATTGCGAACACAGCTATTACGAGTACACAGCCCTCAGTTTTTTTTAATACTAAACACATTATAGGTAATATGATAATGAAAAAAATATTCAGTAAGTACCGCAATCGACAATCATCCATGAAACTGCAGATTATGCGTTATGTACGAGTGTGGAAGAGGCGCCAGAGGTTTATCAGGAGTCAGGTGAAATGGCGCCTAGTTCACCAAGGTGTCATGGGCTGACATCGCGTACGTTGTAGGTGATGTGGCCAGCCGTATCAGTTTCCATAAAAAAAGTCGAAAATAATTCTCACATTCCTCTTACTGACATTTGGCTTCTAAAAAATTGGTTGTCTGTAAAGTCGGTTTACGGACGATAATTTTACGTGATGACGCTTGGGCCGATTGTGCCTCTCTATCGCTTGTTACGCGCTCTCGCTTGCACACACAGGCTCAGATGGAACGTGACACTTTTTCGTGTGTGCAGCCGGTGTTCATCAATTTATAAGACGTGACGTTATCACGTCAAAAATTGTCTCCTGCGTAATTATGAGCACGCAGAGAGAGATCCATCAGTATTCAAGAACAACTACACTATCAAGACGCATCCTCGAACCTAAATTGTTCCTCAATATCTAAGATCTTTGTATACCGTGTGGGGCCGGTACTTTAAAAGAATAGCCCCACTGCATCTCTTCCCGTGTGTGTCGTAAAAGGCGACTAAGGGATATGACTCCCTTCTTATATCACTAGGTGGTAGGGTTTAACCCGCCCGGGTTGGTACCACCGCACTGAATGAAAGGTCGGTCGAAACGGCTATGTAAATAGTTTGTGTTTTCCGTCCAGTTCAGTGTAGCCGGCACGACCGAAGGGATGCACTGACGTGGCACCAAATTCACCCGGTGTTATGGGCTGACATCACGGATGTTGTAGGTGATGTAAACAACCGTGTCAGTTTCGATAAAAAAAAAAAAAGCGTAGGTCAAAGGACGCGCCAATGTTACACAGAAGATAATAGAGAGTAAAATATTCAAGAGGTTCTAAGTAGACCGCTGAGAGCGACAGCGCCGCCGCCGCCGCTCCGCAGGAGTTTCGGTGAAACGAGAGATACTTCCCTCTAAACATTACGAAGTTTATTAGAGCACAGTGTTTTTCAATCTTTTTGAATACGCGACCCCTTTACATGTTGAAAAATTCTCGCGACCCCCTTGGGCCATAGACAAAAAAAGTTAGTAATTTAAAACACTACGTTTATGATTTTCTATATTTTTAACCCCCGACGAAAAAAACGGAAGGGTGTTATAAGTTTGACGTGTGTGTGTGTGTGTGTGTGTGTGTGTGTGTGTGTCTGTCTGTGGCATCGTAGCTCCCAAACGGATGGACCGATTTGGATGCGGTTTTTTTTATTAGGAAGCCTGTTTAATCGGGATGGTTCTTAGCTATGTTTGTAATCAAGTAATTAAGTAATAAAAAAAATTATTATCTTCAAAAGTGGACCGATTTGCATGCGGTTTTTTTTAAAAAGCTTGAAATAAAAGTTAAATTACAAATTTAAAAAACCCCCGACTCTTAAAAAGTCAAAAATAATTTCCGTTTACTTACTTAAAGGAGTCGGGGGACCGCTAAGTAAATTAAATATAAAGACTCAAAAGTTGCGCGGGAATTTACTTAGCGGTCTACCGACTCCTTTAAGTAAGTAAACGGAAATTATTTTTGACTTTTTAAGAGTCGGGGGTTTTTTAAATTTGTAATTTAATGGTACCTATATTCATTATTACTATGTGGACTGACGTTCTCTTCAATTTAACATTAAAAATAAAAAGAGAAATATACTTCTATTAGAAAATGATTTGATTGTTAACACTTCAAGAATAGCACCACGATTTGACAAATTTTCGAAAAATAAACAGGCCCATTCTTCTCACTGAAATTGTGTAAATTGTGTTTTATTGTAGTGTAAAACTTTGCCTTTTTCCTTTTGCCGGCGACCCTCCGACCGAGTAAGACTTCGCGACCCCACCCAGGGGTCGCGACCCACAGATTGAAAAACACTGTATTAGAGTTATGTCATACGCATGCCCGAAGCCTCGCCCGCCACTCAGTCCCTCATTTGCCAGCCACTTTACCACCGGTAATATTTTGATTTTCTTTTATTTTTAACCCGCGACGCAAAAGGAGGGGTGTTATAAGTTTGACGCCTGTGTGTCTGTGGCATCGTAGCTCCCAAACGGATGGGCCAATTTGGCTGCGGTTTTCTTTATTAGAAAGCCGACTTCACCGGAATGGTTCTTACCTAGCTATCTTTTAAAAAGATCAGGTCAACCGATTCGAAGATAATCAGCACTTTTCCTAATTAGTGAAGAGATATCTGCTGTAAATTGGAAATTTATTACACTTTCGCTCGTCGCCTTTAAGTAAACAAACTTTTTTATGTAATTATTACAAATAATTACATAAAAAAATTTATTTACTAACCTAACCTAACAAAATTATTACAAGTTCAAATTAATCACAAATAAAAAAAAAAACGCCCGACACATTAACAACCCTTGAAAAGTAAAAACTAATTTCTCTTTCTTCTTTAACTAACTAAGCGGAAATTATTTTTTAATTTTTAAGGGTTGTTAAAGTCAGCGAGCAGGGGTTTTATAAATCTGTAATTATTATTTCATAGGTAAAATATTATGTTTTCTTAGGGAGACGGGTAAGACGCCGTGATAAAGGGTGATAGCATAGCCTCGTCTAATTTTGGCAAGGTTCTTACACAGTCAAGCAGTAGGTAACTTTACATAGTGCTTATTATCTTGTCCTAATATTTTGCTAAAATTGGTGGTCGGTCGGTGTTGTGCTGCAAAATACCAGAGTTCTTGAGCACAACATCGATTACTCTGCCCGATTGCCGGGATGTAGCGCGATGGTACTTATTGTATATCTATATGCATGTATTTTTTTATTTGTATTAATAGTTGCCAGGATAAAACATTGGCGTGTGATTTTTTTTTTATTACCTATATTCCCGCAATCGCCAGAACCGCTGACGGCTGTCGGCCATGAACACCGAAGCCATGAAAGTTGGTAAATATTATATCATCATCTGCTACACCTAGTATTATCAGGTCAACCGTAACACCTTATTATTTCTGTTCTGGCATGGCGCCTCTCTCAGCGTGGTTGTGTCTAATTTTCTTTTGACCTTTTGGGCACAGCCACCCGTGTCGATTGTACATAAAAAAAGTAGGTGTCGCGTGAGTGCTCCCCTTTGGATCTTAAGAGGCTACTCCCAACCCGGTTCATCTGTACTTTAGAATTGATGCACACCTGTGAAAAGTTATAAATAAGTATAGGGGATGTTTCAGGTTTTTAATCTACAGAATTATCTTTAGTAAACTGAAACGTTGAAACAGCAAGTTTTTTAACTTCGCTCGATAGAAAAAAAATCCAAACACTCCTCTATTTTTACAGCAATTTCTATTGTAAAAATATAAATAATTAATGTACATTTTTTATAACTTTTCTCCAAACACAATTTATATATTCTTAGTAAAATATATTAAAAAAAGTCACAACGCTAAAATGTTTCATACTTATTAAAATAAAAAAGATTTGCGCGTTATTCATCTTCGCTTTGTTTTATCGTAAGCGCCTTGTGGCGAATTCCATCCCGCTCTAGTAAAGAGGAAACTGCCTCGCGCCCGCTTTGTCTCGCGACGCTCCCCACTCCGCTGAGCCATAGCCGTCTCTATTTTGAGCGCATGAAATTAGACATTCTGTGGCATGAGTGGAACAGACTTAACCATTCAAGAGTCTCAACAGGGCGAGTGAAACTGTAGAGGTTTCTTTTCCAACAATTCAGACAACAGAAGCTCACAAAGCAGCAGTTCGCGATACATTTCTAAGTAAAGAGGGTTATTAATAAAAAATACAATGGATGCAGTCAAAGGGAATTTCACACAAAAGCGACGAGAACCGAGTATCTACGTTGAAGCTCTTTCGCAATCGTGAAGAAGTGAATTCCTGAAATATGTTAATTACGGACAATTATATTGAACAAAGTAATTTAAGTACCCACTTTCGAAATGTCGCAGACATAACGTCAAAATCGGTTGTTAAGACGCACCGGCTGCGTTCACGTAAAACATCGTAAAAAAATTAGATATTTTCTCAAAAGGAAGTCGTCGTGCGCGAGGCCGAAGGCTGAAACCGTTAAACGATTGCGATGTTTTCATACTCGCGCGGCCTAGAGACAAAATCAGCTGTTTAGGTACCTAGTGTCACGTTTTATCGTTAGAGCATAGACATGCTTTGTTAAAGGTTAAAGGGCATTGCCTAAAAGTGGTGCCTTTTTTATCATAGTTTTGTTTTTCGCGCGGCCATCAATCAAACTTTGTTATTTTAGTTCAGAATAATGTTACAAACAAAACTTGTTATGACATGTATATGCCTAAACTCAGTCCGAACGAAGTTATATTATATATAAGGGTCAGAAGTTCGAATAATATTATGTTTCTATGCATTTTCATCAGGTTTAGTTTTTATAACTTCGTTCGGACTGAGTTTAGGCATACTGATGTCATAACAAGTTTTGTTTGTAATATTATTGTGAAGTAAAGTAACCAAGTTTGGTTGATGGCCGCGCGAAAAAAAAGGCACCACCTTCCATACAGAATGTGGCATTGCCCTTCTCGAAAACGAATGCTAATACTTAATACTTTTTTTTTTTGTTTAACGTGTTTATTATGAAAAACATTATGGGAGTGGAAGAGGCGGCAGAGCTGTGTCAGGATCGTGGCACGTGGAGATCCGTTGTCTCTGCCTACCCCACCGGGAAACAGGCGTGACGCTATGTATGTATGTGTTTATTATGATGTGTCCCTCCCAAATTATTTGCAGAAAGTATGGGAACACCTTAAGTATTATACATTTATTTGTAAGTAATGAATGAGTCAATTTATTACATAAATTGAATATTCAAATGCGGTTAAATCTCAGAATTTCCTTGACGCCAACGACATGTATTCCGTTCGATGAAGTAATCGAATGTACATTTTTCTGAAATAATCGCGTGGACTGTGGAATGCGCAAACGTAAATCGGAGACAAGCATTTCGCTGAATTTCTGTCGCATTCGTGCGAGCATCTGATAAATTTCATACCTACTTATAATTTTTTTTATAAGCCCACAAGCGTGAAACTCGAAAAGTATTTTTACAAATCAGTTCGATTAAAATGACTAAAACAATATTGTCACCATGATGTTGCCACACAATTACGTACCGTATCTTTGATGTTTCGTGGGGAAAAAACGAAGGCCCTACAAAATTCGCGTTATTTAAAAAAATACGATTTAAATACCGCAAAACTAAAATCGAAAAACTCGACCAAATCTTTTAAAACAAAAAAAAAACGATTTAAAAAAATATAAAAACCGCCTTCAAAATTGTATGAAATAAAAAAAAATCGAACCCTAGAGTTGAAGGCGGAAGTGCATCATTTTTGCTTGCTTTAGCACCGCCTTCAACTCTAGGGTTCGATATTTTTTTATTTCATACATTTTTGAAGGCGGTTTTTATATTTTTTTAAATAGTTTTTTTGTTTTAAAAGTTTTTTAAGTAATTTTTTGCTATTGATGTACTCGGCGGAATCGCTCGGCCTTCGGCCTCGCGATTCCGCCTCGCTTTCCAATGCGATCTTGACCAAATTAAATTGGGACCACACGGGAAGCACCAGCTTTCCAATAAAAAAAGAATTTTCAAAATCGGCCCACCCAGTCGAAAGTTCTGAGGTAACAAACTTAAAAAAAAACAAAAAACAAAAAAAAAACAGTCGAATTGAGAACCTCCTCCTTTTTTTGAAGTCGGTTAAAAAGAGATAAGTTAAACCCATAAGTATAATATAACTCTATAAAAGTAAACTAAATTTCGGCTTAGTTAATTAAAGGCGTCGGTGGACCGAGTTGATTTTTTTAATAGCGGTCCTCCCACGCCTTTAATTGACTAAGCGGAAATTATTTTGTACTTTTTTAGAGTTTCTTTTAAATAACTTACACATTTAACTTTTATTTCAAGCTGTTTTAAGATACTCTCACCTTGGCATGGTACTACCACCGAGTCATGCAGCAGGTGGGTCTTCCTTACTTGCTGCTTGATCGATTGAATCTTGTTCGAATAATTTGCGAAACCTGGTGGTCGGTGTTGTGCTGTAATTTACCAGAGTTCTTGCAGCACAACACCGATTACTCTGCTTACCCCGATTGTCGGGATTCAGCGTGTGTGATATGTATGTACATATGTATGTATTTAAGATACGTAATTTGAACTTGTAATGATTTTGTTAGGTTAGGTTAGGTTACAAGTATATAAATAGTGTAATAAATTTCCATTTTACAGCAGATGTATCACTTAACCCCAATTAGGAAAAGTGTCGATGATCTTCGAATCGGCTGAACTGATCTTCATCAAACATCCACCACCGGTTAAAACAGTTTTTTTTTACTATAAAACCCCGCATCCAAATCGTTCCATCCGTTTGGTAGCTACGATGCCACAGACAGACACACAGACAGACAGTAGACGGAGGTGTCGAAAAAATAACACGACCCCTTTTGCGTCGGGGGATAAAAATGTGTAAAATTATAATGGTCACGCTTTCGTTTGATAGATAGAGACACCACGGAACAGTATTCACACACAAATATTGCAAAATATAAAAACCGCCTTCAAAAATGTATGAAATAAAAAAAATCTAACCCTAGAGTTGAAGGCGGTCGGTTATTTTTGCTTGCTTTAGCACCGCCTTCATTCAACTCTAGGGTTCGATTTATTTTTTATTTCATACATTTTTGAAGGCGCTTTTTATATTTTTTTAAATAGTTTTTTATTTCGCAGTTTTTTTAGTAATTTTTTTGCTATTAATGTACTCGGCGGAATCCGCCTCCCTTTCCAATCCGATCTTGACCAAATTGAAATGGGAAAGCACCAGCTTTCAAACAAAAAAAAAATCTTCGAAATCGGTTCACCCAGTGGAAAGTTCTGTGGTAACAAACATAAAAAAAAATACAGTCGAATTGAGAACCTCCTCCTTTTTTTGAAGTCGGTTAATAAAATACGTACATACACATACCACGCCACACGATGTATTCTGTCAACCGGGCTAAGCAGAGTAATCGGTGTTGTGCTACAATGACTCTGGTAAATTACAGCACAACACCGGCCACCACGTTTCGCAAAGTAACCATTATTAGGACAAGACATAAGCTATCAGGCAGCTATAAGGTGAGGCACGAAAACTTACCTACTGTATGATTCGGTGGAAGGGCCGTGTCAAGGTGAGAGGTGACTAGCCTGTCACCTTAAAGCACGGATTCTTGTCTTTATCGCTTATTTTGTCGTATTTTACGACATGCATGGAAATATTTAGGATCTAAATTTGTATCTATTGGCGATCAGATTATAACCCAGGAATAGCGGTGACTGACAATACCACCACGGTCCATGTTTCACGGACAAACTGACCCCGTTCTGCGACCCGCCAAAAATAGTACAGGCGGGTGCGTCAAGTGAGATGGTAGAAAATTGTTCCGAACTTCCTAGAAACAAGGTTACTCCTACCGACGACGACGACCCTTCCCGTGCTTTGTTCTATCTTACCCCCAGCCCCGTTGGCCGGAAGGCATATTTCCAAAGTCTACTCTACGTAGGCTTGCCATACATCCGGATTTAGTCCGGACTGTTCGGATTTGGCAACCATGTCCGGACTCGTAATTATGTCCGGATTTTTTTATATTCGCGCGCAAATCGATTTCTTCCACCGCGCCAGCGCTACGCGACTTGTACGCGAATTGTGTTGATTTTTAGTCTTTTAATTTTTTTTATGCACCTGACTTAGACGGGCTTTACCACCGACAATAGCGGTGATATCAGCCCAACACACTTTGGTGAACTGGGTGCCATGTCAGTGCTTCCTCCTTTTTGACCGTGCTGAACTGGTAGGAAAACATGAACTATTTATTTTATTTCATAGCTGCTTCGACCAATCTTCATTCAATGCGGTGGTGGTGGTACCCATCCGGAAGAGGGAGGCCCTTGTTTTTGAGGATCAGTGTGGCGTCCGGACTTGAGTCTGGAAAATTATGGCAAGCCTATCTACGGTAGTTCGCGAAGATTTTTCAAATTTTTTTGAGATGCCCTTTTTGAGTTGAGACATTTTTGAGTCAGGTGCAGTCATTTGAATTTAAAAAATTGTGACTGAACTGAACGCAGGGTCTGGAAAAAATACTCGTTTTATGTAGTTTTGTTTGTGTTTTCCAGCCCCTTCTGACGATGAATCCTCGCCATACATGACACTGGTCAAAATTTCTTAAAAATATAATAGTAAAAAAAAATTAATAAAAAAAAGGTTTTCGCGTAATCCCATAGTGGACTTTTGAAATATGCGGTCGGGAGTGAGAGGGGCGAGTTGTAGGGTTGCAGAACAAGTTTGTTATGTTAATTTGATTTTAAGTTTCAAGTTTTTTTTTCCGAAATAAAAACTATAAGATTTAATTTCGTATTCAGGATTTTGTTTATTTCTTAAATAAGAAATAAATTAAAAAAGGAGGTTATTGGAAAATTTATTGGAATTTTTTTTTGTAGATATATAATATCACACACGCTGAATCCCGACAATCGGGGTAAGCAGGGTAATCGGTCTTGTGCTGCAAGAACTCTGCAAATAAATTACAGCACAACACCGACCACCACGTTTCGAAACGTATTCGAACAAGATTCAATCGATCAAGCAGCAAGTATGTTTCACTACCTATTCCTTTAGGGTATGATAACTGCTAGGTGAGTGGCGAAAATAAAATACATATAAGTAAGTATACTTAAATACTTTTATACGTAAAATTACCAATTCAGATATGTATTACAATACAGCAGTACTAAAAAAACAACTGGGTACATTGGCGTCGGCAGAGACGGCGATTCGGCGGACTTTTCAGAAATTTATTTTTTGTAGGTTTTCTAAATGTTAATTTTAGATTAGTTTTAGTTTTAGTGTATTAGTGTGGGGCCGGTACTTAAAAAGAATAGCCCCACTGCATCTCTCCCCGTGCATGTCGTAAGAGGCGACTAAGGGATAAGGACAAGATACTGCGCTAAAGGGCGACAGGCTAGCCACCTCTCACCTTGGCGCAGTCCTTCCACCTAGTCATGCAGCAGGTGGGTTCTTCGTGTCTTACTTGCTGCTTGATACCTAGTTGTCTTGTCCGTATACTGTGCTAAACGTGGTGGTCGGTGTTGTGCTGTAATTTACCAGAGTCCTTATAGCACAACACCGATTACTCTGCTTACCCTGATTGTCGGGATACAGCGTGTGTTATGTATGTATGTATTAGTGTATGGTTGTATTTACTTTATATACTTATTATATTTTGTTGATACTCTATGAATAAAGCAATACTTGACAATTTAAACTATGTATACATACATACATACGAGTACGTACGTTGTACACGTATGTATGTATACATAGTTATTTACGATATGGTATCGAATAAATAAACAAAAGTAAAATTTACTAGGATCAAATCAAATCAAATCAAATCATTTATTGTGCACAAAAGAACAATCACGTTAAGATACATAAACAAAAACAAGTTTCACATAAATTTACATTTTTGAGATGCTTCGAGAGTATCTTAACATATTTTAGCGACATTCGAGACAAAACACTAGACTTGCGTCTGTTTTGTTTTGTTCGGTTTGAAGTTTGGCATGAGTTTTATGCGCCTGTTTAGGATATAAAGATTGTTCGTAATTGAATGCTGCTATTGAATTTGGCTAAGTTATATCCTATTGTTCTGTTAGAAATCTAATAACAAACGTTTATAGACAATACATACATACCTACATGAAAGAAACATACAGAACAACAGTACATAAATGACAATAGCGAGAAGTGGCAGACTTATCACTAGTAGTGATTTCTTCCAGTCATACAATTCAATGTTATGAACATTTAAACTAATCCATCCACGTACTTGTGGAGACGAAATTTTTTGCCCCACCGTACGTCCCCAAGGCAAGGTAGCGGGTCTTGTTCAAAGAGAACGAGGGGTGAGGACGCCAGAGGGGAAGTAAAGTTGAAGGGGTGGGGGAGGAGGTACTAGCAGCCAGCAGGTAACAGGTGCAGCTATACAACGCGGGACCCCATTCAAAGCTCCGGACATTTTTTGTGGGTTTTTTAAAGCATTCTCCCGGCCGTCTCGACGTGAGAAATTTTTTATTTTAAATAATCTCTTCTTACAAATGTAAAGCTCGTGAAATTCAGCGGACTTGTATTGTGATAATTCTTGAAAAAATATTCTAGGTATAGAAATACCTAATGTCAGCCTCGATAGCTCAGTGGTGCAGACAGTCAACTGTCGCTATTGAATGTTAAGCAACGCTGGGTGCGGTCAGTACTTGGATGGGTGACCGCTGACCGTTGGAGGCTGACCGAGGTTCGGATTCCTCGTAAAACTGTAGGTCCCTTCCCTCCTAATCTTACTTGGTGGTTGGGTTTAACCCGCCCGGGTTGGTACCACCGCACTGAATGAAGCGTCGGTCAAAACGGCTATGTAAATAGTTTGTGTTTTCCGACCAGTTCAGTGTAGCCGGCACGATCAAAGGGGGAAGCACTGACATGGCACCTAGTTCACCCGGTGTTATGGGCTGACATCACGGACGTTGTAGGTGATGTAGCCAACCGTGTCAGTTTCCATAAAAAAACAAAAAAAAAACCTAACACTGCTTTGTTGAATTAACTCTTCTTACAAATATAACGCACGTAAAATTCAGCGGACTTGTATTGTGATAATAAATGATAATTCTTGAAAATATTCTGGATATAAAAATACCTAACAAGGCTTATTAAATTAAATGCCTAAAGTACTGTATATTTCATGTCATTGCAAATAATATAAATTATTCATCGAATATCAACAATTCTCCTCAAAATTCGTTCATATCAAGGGGGCCCATGGGCGGCCGGGGTGAGCAGCGCGCTACGGCTGAAGGGTGGACGGCCGCCGATCGCTGTTCTGTGGTACATATACAGCGCGGTTCAATGTGGTGATCCTACCATACGCACCAGAGAAATATCCACAGGTAGGAAATATTATTATCCGTGCGTCGATTACTAAGTGGGGTTTTTCAAAAGTGGCGTAAAAAGACTGCTGTCAGCCCGGCAAGGCAGTCGCAATCCCCCTGCATCACAGAATGTCCATGGGCATAGTTGGATACTTACTTGTATCGGCATAAAAATGCCACATGTCGCGCTTTCCATAAAAAAAACAGCAATGTATTTATGTAGAACATAATGTAACATACATAATATATTAACGTATAATTTTAACCTCAGATCTAAGTGACTCCCTTCTTATATTACTAGGGGGTAGGGTTTAACCCGCCCGGGTTGATACCATCACCGCACTGAATGAAAGGTTGGTCGAAATGGCTATGTAAATAGTTCGTGTTTTCCGTCCAGTTCAGTGTAGCCGGCACGACCGAAGGGAAGCACTGACGTGGCACCAAGTTCACCCGGTGTTATGGGCTGACATCACGGATGCGATGTTGTAGGTGATGTAGCCAAACGTGTCAGTTTCCATAAAAAAAAGTGGTTGTCTGTAAAGTTGGTTTACGGACGATAGCTTTACGTGATGATGTCATAAAGTAAATCAGTTCCGGCGGATATTTACCATGTAAAATTAATTTAAGTACATGGTAAAGATGTGATGTGCACACACAGGTCTCTATCGCGCTCTCGCTTGCACACACAGGTTTAGATGGAACGTTACACTTCTTCGTGCGTGCAGACGGTGTTCATCAATTTATAAGACGTGAAAAGTACCTCACGTCAAAAGTACCTAGAAAAGCAAGTAACATTATGTTAATAAATCATTAACATGTCACATTAATTGCTATTGTATAGACGAAGAAAGAAAGGGAAGTTAACCCAGATATGTACAGTACGAGTAATCTCGTACGTAATGAAGAGGCATTCATTCCCCTCGATGTTGAAATCTACTAACGTTATGTAGTTTAATACCCGACTATGGCAAAACCAAAAGGAGGGTTATGCGAGGGGTTATGGTTTTGGCCGCGTGTATGTATGTATGTATTTTTTATAATATGTGTTCGTTTGCTCCCTCACTAATTACTAACTGATTTTGAAATCTGAGTAAGATGTGATGTTGTGTGTTGTGTGTTGTACAGTGTGGGGTCGGTACTTAATAAGAATAGTCCCACTGCATCTCTCCCCGTGCATGTCGTAAAAGGCGACTAAGGGATAAGCGGCCTGCAGACACCCCGGTCGACTTGTGGCTTCCATGGAAGAAATAGGCTGGCTGGGGTAGCTGTAGACTGCGGGGTTTTGCACGAAGGTCCCCAACCAAGCGGGATTAGTTTGCAGGCCTAGAGCCAACCCCAAACCAAAACAACAACAACAACAAAAACAAAGATGTGTTGTTAGATTCGTGTCCATATAGTCCGGTTTATTTTTGTCCTTGGCTAGATTTGTTTTATGAAAAATTCAAAATGGCGCGCTCGCAAGGAGCCCATATTATTTTAACTTTGAAATGTTTTCTTTCTTCAAACTTAACTTCGAGTGCGCTATCAAAGTGTGCGCTTCAAACTTATAGAGGTCAAGAGCCTTGAAGAGGCAAATTTAAAATATATGCCAAAATTAATAGAACTAAAAGGAATTTATTAAAAATAAATCAAATTTTATAAAAAATCCAATAAAAATCGACATCAAAAAACAAGGAAAGTTAATCGAAAATGCCATAGTAGGGCATGTAGAAGGATTCGAATAGACAGGTTCCAAGAACGACTACACCATATTCGATCAACTTTTCTTGTTATTTCATTCGTTTTTAGTAGTCGGGTTTTAAACTAAAAAAAAATTGACTTTGAATAGAATAGAACGGAGATTTTTTTTTATAGAAACTTACACGGTTGTCTAAATCACCTACTACACTACAACATCCGTTATGTCAGCCCATAACACCGGGTGAACTAGGTGCCATATCAGTGCTTCCCTTCATTTCGCGCCGGCTACACTGAACTGGACGGAAAACACAAACTATTTGCATACCCGTTTCGACCGACGTTTCGCTCAGTGCGGTGGTACCAACCCGGCCGGGATTTAAACCCTACCACCTAGTAAGTAAGGTAAGAAGGGAAGGAACGGGACCTACAGTTTAACGTGGAACGAGATACTTTACCGCACAGATAGAACTATAGAAATATACCAGAATACAGAGAGAAACAAATAGGACAATAGCGCGCGAGGGCGGACTTATCACTGGTAGTGATTTCTTCCAGTTAAGGTTGCCATGCATGAGTTATGGTGAAATGTTCGCTTACTTATAGGTATGTATAAAAACACGAGCATGCCGAGCATCTCGAAAGCAATTCCCAGAAGGCATCTGGAGTTTCAAACTTAACTGTAGTCAAAGTAGGTACTTCGTCATCGAATAAACAATGCCTTATTGTTACTTTATGGCTTTGCTTCCAAGTATTCATTTTACCTTCACACATGGTTTCGGATTATGGTTTGGTTGGTTACTCGGTTTTGTACTGATCTGAGGTTTTGTAGGTAATGTCAGTCAGCTTGTATGTGTCCACGCTGGACATAAGCCTCCCCAATTTTCCTCTAGTCCACTAACCGTAATAAATAACGCTAGTACGGAATCACTGCTTTCCGCCGACGTACTTACTCGATATCGTCGTCCCACCTGGCGGGTGGTCTTCCCAGCCCTTTCCAATTCGATGCTTCCCACATTCCGTTTTCCTTTCCACGGATGTTAGTTTTTACAATAGGAAATTTGAAAAAAATTATACCTAGGTATAACATCGAAAAATAACAAATATCGTATGTCAGTCAGTTATCTAAATTAACGTTTAAAAACGCAATTTTTTATCATCACAGCCTTATGCCAAAATTAATAGCATTTTACCTTTCGTTTTGGAAATCTCGTCGCTCGCTATGGCGAATTATGTCATACACGTGTGTGCCAGTTATCAAGCCATAAAACATACGACCGATTTTATTTATTCCTCTATCCCAGTCACTATGGTGCTAACTTTCCTTGGTCACGCACCAGACAGACAGCAGACCAGTTGATAAATAGATGTCACCAAAAATATACACTCGACGACGACGGTATGACAACATGACCTACAGACGCGCTACGCCCCGGCTGACATAGGACACAATAGCAAGGCTAAAATCGATTCGATCTGTGTCACAGACGAAATTATATCAAAATTTGAACACGCTTGTGACCTACATTTTGATATCGGAGCGTGGGTACTGGCGGCGAAGTGGTTCGGAAAACTAAACTAGGTACTTACGTAGGTATTTGCATTTGTATAAGTTCCGAAACCTGATTTAGGCAAAAGTGACGGTTTGATACCGTTCATAATTATAATATTATGCACGGTGAGAAAAAGAGATCTCATCTCTTGTATATTAATAAAGAATTTGAATTTTGAAAAATCTTATTTCGAAAACATAAAATATCTGAATGACATTTATTGCTTAAATATGATAGGTTTATATCTAACATCGATGGTTTATAAGAAATAGTGTAAAGACGTATGACTGGATGAAAAGTAACAAACATTAGTTACCTACCTACTTATTTGACAGGATATTGTCAATGTATATGTTTTGAATATTGTGGTCACTTTTCCCTATGACAGGTTATTTCTTTCCTTGAGTATTTATGGTTCATGTGATATCATTGGGTGCATTACCTACTGCTACTACGAAAGAGGTTAACGATAGATGTAAGTAGGTTATTTATCATAGTTCGTAACACGTAAATAGAGCACTCGCCGTCATTCAAAACATAATATTATGATGACAGTTCGGAGCTCTATTTATGCGTAACGAACTATACTAATATTTACACTTGAATTGGTTAGTAAGTATACCATAAAGATAAATAATATTAGGACATTTGAAGGAAATGCTTTACAATTTCGCAAATCTTTGGAAAGAAAGGACAAAACATATAGAAATAACTAATACTCTGTACTTACCTAAAGATTTTACAATTTTGGATGATGATAGTGGTATTACTAGTGTTTTTCAGAAATACAAAACTGTAATTGATAGTAACGCAAAAGTCGTTGAAGTAACTAAAGTATGTAGACCGGTAGACGAGGCAGACGAAGATAATAATAAATATATCACATTGTAGATTTTTAACGCGGACCTTATCAGTAAATAATATTGTTAATACCAGGTTAATTCCTAGTAAAACAATACCATAAAGTTAGTTAGTGATTACATTTACAACTTAATTGCTGACAGCGTCGTTAATAGCAGACACAGATTGCACGTTCTCGCAGCCACTTCCTTTCGTACTATAATTACATATTTAATCGATGTATTCTCGTAGAGATCGCACGATCGCTTGCCTTAAATAGCCAGCGAGGTCGTATCCGCACCTCATTGATAAATTGCTCTGTGAGATTTCAAATTAATTAAAGCAAGTAAGTCTGGCAGGGTCAAATAAACCTTATCCGCGCACGACCGCTCAAGGATCGACGCGTTTAGCCGCGAGCAATAACCGCTCTGTTGTTTTAATATAGGTAGCACCAAAGAGATACATGATACGTCATTGGGTAGCACCTAAATTGTTGAAACACTTACATCCAATATCTCACATTAAACTAATAGTGAAAATCCGTTCCTCATTGTGAAGAAGACGTTTGTTTTGGAGACGTCAAAAATACCACAGATCACATCAAAACATTTTCACACACTTTCTTCAGCACGAGGTGCTTTCACAATTTGACGTTTAACAATAATGATCACATTATTTACACTGAAAATACAGCTGTTTATCACATGCCACAGAATTTTGAAAACAACGCGAACGACGAACCACAAACAAACAGATACCGCACAAGCGTTGCGTTCAAAACATAACCAACAACAAACAAACGGTAGTTGTGCGTGCTGTGCGGGGCGAAGTTGTACCACGCGAGCGAACAGTCAGTCGTACCAACCGAACCAAACCAAACTAATTGCGATAGGGGGAATGGTTCGTTCGTCAACGGCCGATGCCGCCTCGTTCCCCCACTCGCGCGCTTACATCGCTTTAGCATAACCAGTTTAGACTACCACAATGGATCGAGTGAACGGCAGCGCTAAAGCTATAGGATGAGTTTGCTGGGTCAGAACAAGTGACATAATACGTCACCCATCCCATCCATCACACACAACTCGTGCATTCATTCACTTCAAAGCTAATGAATAAGATTAAAAACTGACAGTAGTTCAAGTGAACTATACTCTAATATGAAATATCATACTAGCTAAGCCTAAATAAATCGAGACCAAAATTATTGCAAACATAATTGACAAATATTGAAACTATTTGGAAGGTGATGACAAAATTAATTTATACTTGTACAACTGCAACTATTTACTGTGCAGTCGACGGATGCAGCATACATGGTCATACATACCGTACCTAACAAATTCATAGAATTAGAAGTTACGAACAACAATTAGAAGATTTACAAACAACAGACAATTATTATTTATTAATCTTTCCGGAAAGTTCTCGAGCAGTGACAAATGTATATTTAATCCAACTGAAGCTTTGAGTGCAAATTAAAACATACAAAGAAACCATAGTAAAAATATGAAGTTTCCGTTGTTTTCCTAGATACTAGGAAAACAATGATTATGTCAGCCTCGATAGCTCAGTGGTGCAGACAGTCAACTGTCGCTATTGAATGTTAAGCAACGTTGGGTGCGGTCAGTACTTGGATGGGCGACCGCTGACCGTTGGAGGCTGACCGAGGTTCGGATTCCTCGTAAAACTGTAGGTCCCTTCCCTCCTAATCTTACTTGGTGGTAGGGTTTAACCCGCCCGGGTTGGTACCACCGCACTGAATGAAATGTCGGTCTAAAACGGCTATGTAAATAGTTTGTGTTTTCCGACCAGTTCAATGTAGCCGGCACGATCAAAGGGGGAAGCACTGACATGGCACCTAGTTCACCCGGTGTTATGGGCTGACATCACGGACGTTGTAGGTGATCTAGCCAACCGTGTCAGTTTCCATAAAAAAAAAATTGCAGCACAAAGTTGAGATCTGTTTCCGTCCGCAGTCACCTGTTTTAAATGTCATAGTAGATAATGTGATTACTTATTTTCAAAACCGTACGTTGTGTATCTTTTAAATCGATAGTTCCTTTCCGATTTGGAAAATAGCTTTAAAACCTTTTTTCAGATAACTTTCTTCTCCAGTATTTCCACATCTTGAAACTCTACCAACAAACGACATTAAAATGACATCACTCAAGTAAAGAAAAGACGCTACATTCCCCCAAAGTGGTTCAGCATTTTCCCAGTAAAGTAACTCTTACGCAAGATAATATTTAGAAGCATTCGCATGTGGCTCAATTAAAGTAAACAACGATAGTGAAAGTGATAGAGATAAAAAACACCGACGCTCGCGTGCACAAAGAAATAATTACAGCCATGGTTATCATACTTAGAAGAGGTATAAACTTATAGGGACGTGAAAAAAGGTGTACGAAAACGAAAGTAAAATTGTGATTATTTTGGAGTTAGGTATCTTTAAAATGTGAAATTATTAGAATGATAGTTGTCAAAGTGGCTTGAATAATAGTAATAATTAAAAATAAATCTATGAGAACTATTTGTGACACTTTGACAGACATTTAATATTACACAATTTATAGATTCCACTCAGAAGGAGCCGGGTTATAGGCGAGATTTTAGATTATAAGTATAAGATAATAATAAATATTAGTTTTTTTATGGAAACTGATCCGGTTGGCTACATCACATATAGTGGGGTGGGTTAGCTGAAAAACATTTCACATCTGGCAACCAACGCGCCCTTTTGGATTCAGATAGTACATGATTAGACGCGTCCAAAAAGCCCGGAACACAAATTTTCCTGGACCTCTAGCGGCGTTGATGACGTCATCAAGATGGCCGCCAAAATTTTGTGACATGCTTCTATATTTCCTTAAATAACTCGAGTTTGTATTTTGATATTAACTATATTATTATAGATTATGAATCAGGAGAAAACGCGCTTTCCATTGGTGGTATCTGACATTATCGTAAACTCAGATGTAGCGGTTATATCAATATCACTGTTCCCACAAATAAAAGATATTGATGAACTATGGATTGAGTATCATACTGGTTGTGGGAAATACCGGAAATTTATTCCAATTCACGAGATTTGTGTCAAACTCTCGCCGGAGATTTGCAGAAATTTGTTGGCTTTTCATTCTGTAACTGGTTGCGACACAGTTTCCACATTTTGTGGCATTAGCAAGAAGACAGCTTGGAAGGTCTGGATGTCATTTCGTGAAATAGATTGTGTATGGCATCAGCTCTGTACAGGCACCTCAGATAATGATGGAGAATGTCATGATTTGTTGCAGCGATTTGTTATACTACTTTATGATCAAACATCAGACCTTCAGAGCATCAATGACTGCAGACGAGAGTTATTTACAAGAAAGAATCGATCAATCGAATACATTCCTCCTACAGCAGATGCTTTAACACAACACATCAAACGAGCTACTCTCCAAGCAAGAATTTGGAACAACAGCCTCGTTGCACAATACACAATACCTTCGCCAACCGAGTGGGTATGGGTAGTAACTTCAGGAGGATCATACCGACCTGTGTGGGGAACAATTCCAGAAGTGTCAAAACACTGTGTACGACTTACCTCCTGTACTTGCCGCAAGCGATGTACCTCTTGCAAATGTGTTGAAATGAGAATACGATGTACGAAACTTTGTGTATGTGAAGGGCAGTGCTCCAACAGTGATCGGTTGTCACAAGTGAATTTAGACAAATTATTTGGTTATTATTGCATGGGATAGCAAGATTTTAATTTTATTTGGATATTATAGCTGACATTACTGTATTTGACAATGTATAAGATATGATTGAACTTGGATATTAAATTTTAATAATATTGTATTGACATTCTTTTGTTTCTCTTTCTAGAACTTAATTGAAACTTCTTCTTTTTATGGATACTGACACGGTTGGCTACATTACCTACATACAACATCCGTGATATCAGCCCATAACGCTGGGTGAACTAGGTGCAATGTTAATGTTTCTTGGTCGTGCCGGATACACTGAACTGGACGGAAAATAAACTATTTACATAGCCGTTTCGGCCGACGACGTTTAATTTAGTGCGTTAGTACCAACCCGGGCAGGTTAAACCCTACCACCAAGTAAGATAAGAAGGGATGGGACCTACAGTTTTACGCTGAATTCGAACCACGGTCACAGTCTTACAGTTACGCCTTGAGTGCCTCATGTAACTCATTTAAAAGGTAATTGAAAGTTTCATAGCCCCAAAAAAGCTAGAATGTATCAACATATACATAAAAAAATACAATAATTATATTTACAACTTAAACAGTTATAAGGCCGCTCTTTTACATTTCGGAACACATATAAATTACATTGTTGCCATAACGACTCGCTGTGCAACGCTTCAAATTTTCAGCAACTGTTTGCGATAAAATAGAAGATATATATACCGTTCGAAAGGCAATTTTTAGGCCAACAAAAATGTACATTTCAAGTATATTTACAGAATTCTAAGTTATTTAGCAAAATGTTTCGAAGAAAATAATTTTTTTTTAATTCGCTAGTATTACTAGTATTATAAACATAAACAATTATGTCAGATATACCTATGGAAAGCGCGTTTTCTCCTGATTCATAATGTATGTAATAATATAGTTAATATCAAAATACAAACTCGAGTTATTTAAGGAAATATAGAAGCATGTCACAAAATTTTGGCGGCCATCTTGATGACGTCATCAACAGATAGAGATCCAGGAAAATTTGTGTCCCGGGCGTTTTGGACGCGTCTACTCATGTACTATCTGAATCCAAAAGGGCGCGTTGGTTGCCAGATGTGAAATGTTTTGGTGATATTTTCAGCTAACCGACCCCACTAATACAACATACTTGATGTCAGCCCATAACACCGGATGAACTTGGTTCCACGTCAGTGCTTCCCTTCGGTCGTGCCGGTTACACTGAACTGGACGGAAAACTATTTACATAGCCGTTTCGACCGACCTTTCATTCAGTGCGGTGGTACCAACCCGGGCGGGTTAAACCTTACCACCTAGTAATATAAGAAGGGAGTCATATCCCGTTAGTCAATATAACATTATAAGATTCGTTTGGCCAACGACGGATGCAGAAATTCAAACAATGGGCGTCAACCCGCTGATGCCTTGCTTCATAATGTAAACATTAAATGTATAAAACATGACAATAAACGAATTTGAATTATTAATGTCTATGTTGCAAGTGGTGTGCATGCTGACCAATTGGTGATAACAAGGTAAAATGCATTGTATAATAATGCCGCTTCTATGTATTAACTTCCATTATGACAGTCGGCGGCGCGGCGACGAGACGGCTTCCTAGCACGACATAGCTAGCGGTTCGGAAAATTCGGTCTAGTGCGCACTGTGTACGTATAAGACTTCCGTAAATGCCTATGTGAAGAACCAGAAGGCACAATTAATTATGGACGATATAGATGCTGATAAGTGCGAGCGTGCACAAATACTTTAAATTTTGCAGACATGTTAAGAATATCTGAATTGAATCTCAGTTGTCGATTATTTCAAGCGAATCAAATAAAACAATAAAGGTTCGAGCGGGAGAGGTTTCCCTCTCCCGCTCGCGCGGAGTTTGACGTCCTCTTGAAAACGAAAGTAATGGCGGAGAATGCCATACGCATTAAGTACTACCTTATGTTATGTACAATTTTAAGTGCAATAAACGTTTTTTTTGATTGATTTTGACATTTCTTCACTTTTCTGTATTAATTATTAAAGTTGCAAGCATACAGCAATTTCGCATCAGATCATCAAAACTTCCCACCGTGCATCTCGGGCGGATTGCGATGGACTAACTCAGTTGCGGATGGATGGCTACAATTCGGTGGCGCAAGGCAAGCTGTCTGAATGGACTCTCTACGTAAGGAGCACATCTCGATGTTATCCTTACTATTAAACACTTTATAGCGTTTGTCGTTTGTGTGTTAGTCCTAAAGAAGTAACTCATTTAGACCAGATCTTTACCTGAAATTTTGCATGGATGCTTTCAGAAGTAAAAAAAATACATTTTAAGTGCATCATTTGGCATATCATTGAAAGGAACTCGTTCTAAGGAATACAAATATATATTTTTTATAAAGATATATTTGTATTCCGCGAAATTCGCGCCGTGATTGGCTTGCTTACTTACCTCGTATGGAGATATCGCTTATATATAAATATACAAAATTTTTTAGGGTTCCGTATCCGCCGTACGGGACCCTATTACTAAACCTACGCAGTCTTTCTGTCTGAACCGTAATAGGTAGCCCGTTGAAATTTTCACAGAATAAGTGTTATTATGGCCGATATAACAATAAATAATAAAAATAAGAAAAAGTAAAAAATTCACGGGGTTCCTATAGAAGAAACTAAAAAGTGTATGCGCGCCATCTTCCGAAAAGAGTATGAAGCGTTTTAACTAATCAATCATGCATTTTAACTAATATGAAGCATTTCATAAACACGCCATAGATGGCGTGAGTGGCGCTGACCATGCCATGGCGATACGGAACTCTCGGTGCGCGAGTTGAACTCGTACTTGGACGGTTTTTTGTTTTTCAAACCTATCTTCACTCGGACGGAGAGCTAGTGGCTAGCTAGTGTAATTAAATTTTATTACCTACCTAATATCATTTATTTATTAGGTTAATTTTGTCAATGTTATACATTGTTAGTTAGGTTTTAATTATTTAGTTATTAGTATTTATTTTTTATATTTGATGAAAATTTATAATAATGATCTGTGAATGAATAATATATCATCCTAGCTATATAAGGTCTTTCAATAGTAGGTAACGATACGCTAAGGGGTGTATGTGTATCAGATAAGTACTGATCACGTTCCCATACCAATTTTTTTTTACGATATAAAGAACCTACTCACTCCTCAAATTTAATACGTGAAGTGCGCATATTTCACCTTAACAAGTACGTTTTTTATATCGTAAAAAAAATATTCGTATGGGAATGTGATCAGTATCTGATAAACATACACCCCTTTTTTATGAAAACTGACACGGTTGGCCACACCACCGCGATGTCAGCCCACAACACCGGGTGAACTAGGTACCACGTCAGTGCCTCCCTTCGTTCGCGCCGGCTACACTGAACTGGACGGAAAACACGAACTATTTACATAGCCGTTTCAACCGACGTTTCATTCAGTGCGGTGGTACCAACCCGAGCAGGTTACACCCTACCACCTAGTAATATAAGAAGGGAATCATATCCCTTAGTCGCGGTTGTTAGACATTATTTTTAAAAACAAAACAGCTTTACTCACGGTGAGTAAAGCTGTTTTGTTTTTAAAAATAATCCCTTAGTCGCCTTTTACGACATACACGGGGATAGATGCAGTGGGGCTATTCTTTTAAAGTACCGGCCCCACACAAATGCCCACACGGTACACTTTTAAATTAGGTACCGGCCACAGAGCATCAAATACCTACCGCCCGGACCCCCTAATAGAGGCGCCCTAAGCGATGATATTTGAAACCCAATAACCGTACGCTGAGCTGCTAGCGCTTCGTATGTGTGTGTGTGTGCTAGTATCGACACTACACACAAAGAGGAGCAAGTTAGGCACACGCACAAAACAAATGCACACGCACAGCACACATAATGTAAGTCATAGGCCACGCCCACAGGCTTCAACATGCTCTGTGGTACCGGCCCACACGGTACATTAGGGCCCCTTAGCGTATCGTTACCTGCTATTGAAAGACCTTATATACAACCTGCGACCACTAATATCTACCTGTGTGTGCCCCCGGAAGCCTGGCAGTCGTCAGGAAATAGAGCATGCGATGTATTGGCATGTATTGGTCTAGCTAGATCGCTCGCGTTATGTTCATAATTGTTACATGACTATTATGTCTAGATTCATGACAACGTGTTTGTTCGATTGTTATCACATTGCCATCAGTTCTGGAACTATCAAGAAGAGTTATGCAGTAAGCAAGTATAGAAGGTACCTACTCAGGGTTGCCAGATGGTCCAGATAAGAAAAGAGGACATTTTTCACCAAAGGGTCTTTGATTTTTTATTTTTCGGGTATAACTTTTACGAAAAATTTATCCCCCCTTTTGTTTTGTCCGCGGTAGTCTAAGACTTTTCCGCGGACAAGACTTCAAAAAAGAGGACTGTCCGCGGTAAAAGCAGACACCTGGCAACCCTGTACCTACTTGAAAGGCAGTCGCGGCAGGTTGGTGGTGCAGCGTATTGGGGTGCGATCGCCTCCGTTGGAGGCTGACCGTGGTTCGGATTCCACGTAAAACTGTAGGTCCCTTAATTCCCTTCTTACCTTACTCGGTGGTAAGGTTTATGCCGGCCAGGTTGGTACCATCGCACTGAACGAAACGTCGGTCGTAACGGCTATGTAAATAGTTCGCGTTTTCCGTCCAGTTCTGTGTAGCCGACACGAAATGAAGGGAAGCACTGACATGGCACCTGGTAGACCCGGTGTTATGGGCTGACATCGCGAATGTTTTAGGTGATGTAGCCAACCGTGTCAGTTTCCATAAAAAACACACACACAATATATATTATTGTATGGTGGATACGGAACCCTCCGGTTTTTTGGTTTATCAAGGCTAACTATCAGTAGGTACGTTCTCAGATTATGCTCGGCTTTCCCTTTCTCTCGCGATGGGAAGATCTGCTTGATTACCATGATGATACCTGTAATTGCTTTGTGAATACACTCCATTTCTTGTACACGAGTGAATTAGTTAGAAAGCCGCGTAGGTTACGTGAAATTACCAGCAACAATGGTAGAGCCAAAGGGCGTTATGTCTCTTTTAACATCGCGTCCTTTCACGGACACTGTTGTATTTGTATCAGTCACGGGGAAGGGCCACAGAACGGATATAGTTTTTAGGGTTCCGTATCCGTCGTACGGGACCTGAATCCATCAAAAGAAAAAGAGGACTGGATTGCACTCCCTAGATCTAGAAATCACTCTTGCCAAAATCTCCCCAGACTCACTGTCCATCGAGTAAGTATTAATAACAATTTTCAATTTTTGTATGAAAAAAAAATACGGAATTTCGATTTGAGTGATAAGGATTATTGCTTTAGGCCCCTGGTCAGATGAAGCAAAGTCTCTCTGCAAGGATTTAGGCAGACGACTGATAGAAGTGTCCGGGGAGGCCCGAGCTGGGGCCTACCTCTTTCAGCGCATTAGTCTGGCCATACAGAGGGCTAATGCGCTGAGTGTCTTGGGAACTTTCCCTGGATCGGTCGGTATGGATGAGATTTTTTATTGATCAACCTGATTTACAGATCTCATTCATATCATTGGCCCGGGGTCGTTCTTTTTTCTTTTATATTTTTAGATTAACAAAATCAGTCTGTATATACGATACAGCTATTCTTTAATAAAGTTTACTACAAATCTCATAAGGATTATTTTCTTCCAATAATGAGTACTTTCTATTCGTGAAGTTTCTCAAGCCTATCCTGAAACACCCGTATAATTATGTATCTCTTTGACAGCGGCCTCGTATTTACATATTGTTTGAATTGAAAACGCGTGTTCTTCCAAGTGCTATTAGGCAAAGTGGTGAGGTATTTCCATCCGATATATATTTCGGCGGACCTATTCAATTACAAACGCCCGACAACAAAGTTTGATCCGCAGATAAGCGGCACGGCACTTGATACTAGCAGGACCGCTGAAAAATTTTCAGGCTTCTGTGGGTAAACAACGTTTTGTAGCTAGGTTTTATCGCTTTATCTGTCGTGCTTCCTGCCCCTCGTTGTTAACACTTCCTAATTCCTAAGGTATTAATTATAAGAAGGGTGTTTCAGGATAGGCTTGAGAAATTTCAGGAATAGAAAGTACTCATTATTAAAGAAAAAAATCCTTATCACTCAAATCGAAATTTCGCACTTTTTTTTCATACAAAAATTGAAAAAATTAAAACTCGATGGACAATGAGTACGAATAGATTTGACAACAGTGATGTCTAGGTCTAGGGAGTGCCTAGTCCAGTCCCCCTTTACTTTTGATGTCATTCAAATTATTTTTAATTTTTTTTTTTATTTAATTTATTTTTAGGGCTTTTAAAGCAATTCGTCAATATCAGCCCCATGGTACCTTTCCTCTCGATTCCTCAGGGCTCAGAGTCCCTAAGGGATAGAGAACGTTTAACAAACTCCAATACACATGTTAAATCCTTCCCACTTGGGCTCGCCAACAGCCTATGAATACAAAAAAACAAATTAAGTCTGTCCACCCTGAGTGAAACCTGCAATTTCCTTCGTAATTCTTCATTCTGACCACACACCATCAACAAATGGTATATATCATCCTCCTTATTGCACCAATCACAATTTGGTGACTCTTTCTTTTTCATCAGAAATTTAAATTTATTTAATGGCATGTGGCCAGAACGAAGTCTTAGAGCTAAAACTATTTTAGGCCTCTGGAAATTGCACGCCTGAAACCAGGGAACATGTGGAGGTTCCGATTGCAAGGTTTTGTACCATATACCACTCTGTAAAGAACGGCTGTCAAAATGTTCTTTCCATAGATTTTGGCAGAATGTTTTTACATCTGACAATCGATCCATACAGAATGGTTTACCTACTACAATTGAAATATCAGCATGTGTGTAGGAACTGGCAAAACAATTTGTAAACGTATACTAAGTGAAAGTTGAAAACATTTCTAACATAGTTTCTTGCCAGTTCTTCTTCGCTGTGATAATCGAACTGGCGGAATGTAAGAATGTTAAAGTATGAAGAAACAATAAACAATTGCCTCTATTCGTGGTATAAGTAAACATAAGAAATCACGTTCGCATAATTTATTTTATTTTTATTTTATTTTATAACTAGCTGTGCCCGCCACTTCGTCCGCGTGGACTTATCACGACGCCATCTGCCGGGTTGAATTGTATTTTCAAACCATCCGAGGACCCACTCAAATATACACACAAAATTTCATCCATATCGGTCCAGCCGTTTAGGAGGAGTTAGGTGACTAACACACGTACAGAAGAATTATATACCGGGGACCCACTCAAATATACACACAAAATTTCATCCATATCGGTCCAGCCGTTTAGGAGGAGTTAGGTGACTAACACACGTACGGAAGAATTATTATATAAGGTGTTTCGTTAGTCATGTCAAAAATTTCGGGAGGGTTACATACACACTCAAATAAACACGTTACGCAAAAAAAAATGTTTTCAGCATTACTTATAAAGAAATATAACAAAATATGTTTGCTACCTAAATATTAACCTGTGTGTAACAGTAGGTAACTTGCATTGTACGGGGTCAATGACCATACTATGTTCAAACGCAGAACAGCTGTTTGTTGTAAGTAAGTCACAAGGTCACTATGATTGGTTTTTACAGCTACTTATTTGATTTTATTTTTTTGTTAGGAGAAAAAATTATCCTATAAACATATTTTACGCTGCAGCTTCCGTTCTTACTTTCGTGACGTTTCACTTTTCCTGAGTTGGAACCCCAACCCAAACGTGTGTTAAAAAGCTTCGTTTAAAAAAAACACACACATTTTTTTTATGTAATCCGGTATGGGTGGCAGGGACGGATGGGCCAAAGCACATGCTCCGACCAGCCAATATCACTTCCGAGAAGGTAGGTGCTGTACCGGAGACTTCCCTGGATTGCTGGCTAGAGGAGAACACAACGGAGGTTGCTATGCAGCCATCTTATATCCAGTAAGACGGTACCAATCCAGTCGGCTACAATTTGAGCCTACCACCTAGTAAGGGGCAAGGGACAATGTACACACGACTGCTCTCATTTCTCACACTTTAGGAAACTTGTCAAATTAGCATTCACTCATTACCCCTACAAAATTATACAAATAATCAAATATTTTATTTTGAAAGGGTTCCTGAAGTGTGAGAAATGAGAGCAGTGGTCTGTACATACAAGTTTCATGGCACACAAAACACAAATTGTAACTACTTCTATTACCTCAAGACAAGACGCCCCGCGTACACGACGTACACGTAAACCTGAAGCATCCTGAAGCAGACTGATAGCGAATCTGGTCGACTGAGGAACAGCTGGTGGAAGGTGGACCCGCGGCGTTCTAGTATGTTTGCCCCAGCCATTGGAAACAATGGATAACTGATCATTGTGGAAACAATGGATAATATAGAATTTATAACATCCGCCGACACAACGCGGAAATGTGCATTTTGTTCAGTCTCAGCGCATACAATTTACAGAATGTTACAAATTCTAACGCGAGAGTACTAAACAACGAAAGGATTTTCGCTCGTAAAAACCGGCTTTGTACACAAACAATCCCTACTGGTGGATACTAGAACGTCCAAATCTGGATCTTGCGCCGTTAACCGATTTAGCTGAGACAGCGCACGACTTATCTGACGCAGAAGGTTGGTCCGCAATTTCAGCGCCACAAAAATCGTAGCGAATACAGTTGGTCACATCACCTATACTATACTGGTCCTGTGCGGTAGGAAACTTTTTTTAAATTTATTTTTGGGCTTTATTCACTTTATAAATATACTAGATTTTGCCCGGGGATTGCCGAATTGATCCGCGCGCCGAAATTTTTGGAAATATTTCGTCGCGCGGATCAATTCGGTTTGTATGAGAGCCACATCTTAGCGTAACCGGAACTGAATTTTGTTAAGCCTTTCTATAATATATATATAACCTATGTCACGTATAGTTAAATGTGCTTGTGCTAAGTTTCATCTAATTGGGATGATCGGTTTAAGGGTTATGGAGGAACATACATACAGAAACAATTTCTAAAAATCGTCAATTTAGTTTTAGTATCATTCATAGAGTCCGCAAACGCAGTATCTCATAAAACAAAGTAACTTACTCCATGGCCATCCCTTACAGATTTATTATTAGTATAGTATATATATTGATCAGCCCCTTACCTAACAACACATTCACTTAAAGAAATTACATTACATAGTGGTACAAATAACACAAAACGTCAATACCTGATTGGGATGGGAATACCGTCGCAAACATACAAGATATAAAAAACTCATTAAATTACACGTAAATAGACAACATTATTAAAACTAAAATAATGAAATCTTTCTTAATCAATTACTAGTGGATATATAGGTACCTTCTAGCAAATTATTGTCTGTACTAAAGAATAAATATGTACGGCTGTGGGCTTTGCGAGAGCTGTAATGTAACCTCCTACATTAATATCAGCTGGTATGTTTAGTTGTTGCCTCTCGGCCGCGCCCCTTGCACACTCCACCAGCACATGATATACTTTTTCAGGCACCCCATAAACTTCGCAGTTTGGTGAGGAAACCTTCTTCATTCAATATGCGGATCCGATAAGTGGAAGATGACCGGAGCGCAGCCTAAAAAAACTACCAGTGTATTTCTTTTTCTTTGCTTTCTTAGAACCAGGATACTTGTGTAGGGTTGTACTGAAGCGTCCTGTACCAAATCCCTTTTCCTTCGAAATATTGTTGAAATGTGTTCTCTATTCCTCAAAGCATGCGCGCTTTGCTGCACCGATAAAACCAAGGAGATAAAACTGGTGAACACCATGTTCGAATATTCGAATATTGATTTAGAATTAGTTTATTTTTTTATTTATTTTTTTATTAGTTTAGTTAATGAAACGAGATTCATCATATTATTATGTATTTTCTCTTTGCTTTTATTGACACATTCCGCTGTTGTCAAAACTTTCCTTTTAAATTCTAAATCAATATTCGAACATGCCCCTCCTCGCCTTAAACTAATTAAAACAAACTTAAAAAATAATTATAACTATATTAAACTGAAGTTATTGCAGATACGAATAATTAATTAAACTAACATAACTAACTAGGTTAAGGTTACGTTATACCGGGTGTACGCAATTTTTTACTTTTTCTTATTTTTATTATTTGTCGTTATATCGGCCATAATAAATAACACATATTCTATGAAAATTTCAACAGGCTACCTACGTATTACAAGAGATACAGCCCTCGGACACACGGACAGACAGACAGACAGACATACAGACGGCGTAGGCTTAATAATAGGCTTCCGTACGGGATACGGAAACCTAAAAATGCTCCTCCTACATATTTGTCTCCAAGGTTTTCGAACTTCAATCGCAGAAATACATCACACTAATACGCCTACGGATAAGTTCGGTAATCCTGCTAAGGGTGTTGCTGCGGGCCGGATCATCGTGGGCCGCGGCCCTCTGTTGTTTTAGCCGTCTCTCAATCAGAAGGCGGTATTTATCTTGTAAGCCGGGGCGCAAGAACTCGCAAAGGAGTTTGGCGACATTGGAATCGAGCAACTGTACGGTGACATGATTATGCCCAGGCCCACTAAGTATTGTGTTAATGCGATGTGCTTATAATTTTTAAACCGTTTATTTTTTAAAACGGCATTAGTTATTATCCTTATTCTAAGTTTTATTCTGTTCTGTGTTCATTTTAAAATTATTTTTACACGTGTCTTTTATTGCCTAATTTTGTTTTTTTATTTACTCAGTTTAGTTTTAATGTTTAAGGCCCAATTGCGCCAACACGAATTTAGAGTTAAGTAGCGAGTTATGGATTTAAACGCGGTTCCCACAGTCAACGGGTGCTAGCTTAACGAGTTAAACTGGTTTATATCTTAAATTCGTGTTGGTGCAAGTGGGCCTAAGAAGTGTTAATTTTAAGATTTATCTATGTTTTAAGTTATGTATCTGAGCCAACAATAAATATATTTCATTTCATTTCATTTCATTTCATTAATAAAATGTAGGTTTTCTTTAGGGAAACTGACACGGTTGGCTACATCACCTACAACATCCGGGATGTCAGCCTATAACACCGGGTGAACTAGGTGCCATTTCAGTGCTTCCCTTCATTTCATGTCGGCTACACTAAACTGGACGGCAAACACGAACTATTGACATAGCCGTTTCGAGCGACGTTTCGCTCAGTGCGGTGGTACCAACCCGGCCGGGATAAATCCTACCACCTAGTAAGGTAAGAAAGGCGGAGGCGACCTACAGTTTAACGTAGAATCCCACATAGCCTGACAAAGTATTATCGTTTGTACAAAAAACTTTATTATGGAATCCAGTTTTTGTACATAGGAATGCCACCGCAAAACGTGAAGACGGATAAGAAAAATTATAATAAGAATTCTTGTATGTATGTAACTTATGAGCTGAGGAATTGCACGATCGTAATTCTAGGGCAAACATTACCGGTTCCAAATGCCTATTTCTGCAAATTTGAAAAAAATAAAATACAGGTTTGTGTAAGTCTCAAATTTATCGGCGAATATAGAGAGGAGACGCTCCTGCCAGCTGTCAAAACAAATGGAAAAGTAATCCCGCCTCCGGAGTCGTTAGCGTCATCTCATGCCATAATTAACAGACTTTTTCCGTTCTCCAATATCGAGCATCTTGAAATCTAAGGTTGAAATAAATACATTAAAAAATTAGGTTTTCCACACAAAGCCTATTTTTTGAGAATGATACAGAGGTTTGCGAAGGTTTTCTTACTTACAGTACAGCTCAGTTTAAAAGGTTTTTTTTTCCTTTTTATTCAGCGAATTCTTTTCCTCTTTTCAGTAAGCTTTACGAAGCAAATATTTCCAAGCTTGCCCACGTGTGGCAGGGAGTGAAAGAAATCTTTTTTTAGGGTGCCGTACCTCAAAAGAGGAAAAAACGGAACCCTTATAGGATCACTCTTGTGTCTGTCTGTCCGTCTGTCACAGCTTATTTTCTCCGAACCTACTGGATGAAAAAAGTTTGGTACATGAAGAAATTTGATGCGTAATGTAATGTTACATATCAATGAAAAGGGCTCGTTTTAAGGAAAATCTAAATATTTTTTCATAGTTTAAAACACATTAAAGACAATGTACAAAAATCTAGCATTAACACAACCCCCCCCCCCCCCCCCCCCCTCCCCCCCTCCCCCCTATCTGCGAAACTACTGAGTCTATAATTTCGAAAGAAATAAATAAATTAAGAACACAGGGCCCCTCTTATAGGTTACAGTAACATGTAAAAACCTTCACGAAAGTTGTCATGGAAAGCGGAATGGTACGGAACCCAGTGAGTTCGACTCGCTTGACCGCTTTTTTTGTCATTTCGGCTTGACCTAGAAGTACCTACATTCATTCCGAGCAAACAATTTGTTAAGTGAGTTTTGAATAGAGTTTGAAAATAATTTCAAAGTTCTGAAGTACTAAGTCCTTACGGCGGCATGCGTGGCCTTGAAAACATTTAAGTATTTAAAATTGATTTATTAAGATAGATAGATAGATAGAAATTGGTGATATTTGAGATTGAAGACTACGATTGAGAGAATTGGTAACGCGATGGCAGCTCAAGCCGGAGTTCCAGCTTCGAATACTGGTCGGAACGCAAAGAAAACACGGTACACTGTTACAGCCATATGTGGTGCAACTCTAATAGTAAAACAAATAATAAAAAAACTAAAACAAAAAAAAACACGTTTCTTGTAAGGGGACCTCTTCTCTAGTTTTTTTTTATTAAAAAAAAAAATATTTGTTAGGATATCCGCCATAACAACACATATTCTGTGAAAATTTAAACCGGCCACCTCTTACGGTTCAAAAGATACAGCAGTAGGACAGACAGACGGCGTAGGCTTAGTAATAGACTTCCGTACTGATATGGAACCCTAAAAACGGACAAATTAGGTCGTCGTACGGAACCCTCGGCGCGCGAGTCCGACTCGAACTTGGCCGGTTTTTTATTTGATAGTAATATGAAATATAAAAATCCATTTGTTTTACAAGTGAATGCACTCAAGTGCTTTTAACCAGGTTTAAAGCACTTGAACATTTAAATAACTTTGACGGTATATTAGAGAACCACCACTAAGCAAGTAAAATTTCAACATCGACCCAAAAAGTCCCAAAACGTACCAACTACAACAAATATGAGATACAGCCATTGTTACAGCAGGTAATATTCCCATATGGTTTGCCTTTTTGCCATTTTGAAGCCTGAAAATACGGCCCGCGCTCGCGGTATCGAGGCAAACAGAGAAAATCGACGAGAGATCGACCAACCAGAATGAGAACTCAACAGACTGAAAGAGTCTGCCGAGGCACAATACAATTTTATTATGTTAGAAATAAGTACACGTAAATGTGCCCACTTCAGCCTAGTCGAACGGTTTTACTTTGATTTCCCTAAGGCGTTTGAGCGTGTAGACAGAAAATATTGAGACAGTCTGGGTGTACGATACACTTCCCAAACTAGTGTCCCTATTTGCGTCGTTATTTATTACACACTCAAGTATTATGTAACTACGAGTATATTGATGAAGCATGTCATTTCTGAATTTGATGATTCAATCATTTTCATTCAGTTGCAGTCCAGGGATGTAGAATAGGCCCCATGTAAATAATATTCCCAAACTATCGTATCTATTTGCGTCGTTATTACACACTCAAATATATGTAATTATATTGATGAAGCATGTCATTTCTGAATTCGATGATTCAATCATTTTCATTCAGTTGCAGTCCAGAGATGTAGAATAGGCCCCATGTAAATAATATTCCCAAACTATCGTATCTATTTGCGTCGTTATTACACACTCAAATATATGTAATTATATTGATGAAGCATGTCATTTCTGAATTTGATGATTCAATCATTTTCATTCAGTTGCAGTCCAGGGATGTAGAATAGGCCCCATGTAAATAATATTCCCAAACTATCGTATCTATTTGCGTCGTTATTACACACTCAAATATATGTAATTATATTGATGAAGCATGTCATTTCTGAATTCGATGATTCAATCATTTTCATTCAGTTGCAGTCCAGGGATGTAGAATAGGCCCCATGTAAATAATATTCCCAAACTATCGTATCTATTTGCGTCGTTATTACACACTCAAATATATGTAATTATATTGATGAAGCATGTCATTTCTGAATTCGATGATTCAATCATTTTCATTCAGTTGCAGTCCAGGGATGTAGAATAGGCCCCATGTAAATAATATTCCCAAACTATCGTATCTATTTGCGTCGTTATTACACACTCAAATATATGTAATTATATTGATGAAGCATGTCATTTCTGAATTTGATGATTCAATCATTTTCATTCAGTTGCAGTCCAGGGATGTAGAATAGGCCCCATGTAAATAATATTCCCAAACTATCGTATCTATTTGCGTCGTTATTACACACTCAAATATATGTAATTATATTGATGAAGCATGTCATTTCTGAATTCGATGATTCAATCATTTTCATTCAGTTGCAGTCCAGGGATGTAGAATAGGCCCCATGTAAATAATATTCCCAAACTATCGTATCTATTTGCGTCGTTATTACACACTCAAATATATGTAATTATATTGATGAAGCATGTCATTTCTGAATTTGATGATTCAATCATTTTCATTCAGTTGCAGTCCAGGGATGTAGAATAGGCCCCATGTAAATAATATTCCCAAACTATCGTATCTATTTGCGTCGTTATTACACACTCAAATATATGTAATTACATTGATGAAGCATGTCATTTCTGAATTCGATGATTCAATCATTTTCATTCAGTTGCAGTCCAGGGATGTAGAATAGGCCCCATGTAAATAATATTCCCAAACTATCGTATCTATTTGCGTCGTTATTACACACTCAAATATATGTAATTATATTGATGAAGCATGTCATTTCTGAATTCGATGATTCAATCATTTTCATTCAGTTGCAGTCCAGGGATGTACAATAGGCCCCATGTAAATAATATTCCCAAACTATTGTATCTATTTGCGTCGTTATTACACACTCAAATATTATGTAATTATATTGATGAAGCATGTCATTTCTGAATTCGATGGTTCAATCATTTTCTTTCAGTTGTAGCCCAGAGATGTAGTCTAGGCCCTATATAAATAATCTATTATCAATACGAGATAAAACTGGTCTCTCTTGAATTAGTATTTTTTTAGGAATATTCACAAAATCTATGTAATCCGAACGATATAGGTCTTACGTCGATTCAAAGTACAGACTGAACGTATTAGCGATATGCACGAGTATGAGGTGCCTGAAAAGGCTTTCCCCTCTGCCGGAGACATTGTTACGACTTGTTATGAGCACAAAAGATTTCTTATTTAGCAAAAAGGTAAATATGTGAGCGAAGGTAGTCGAATTCGTTTCGTTGGAGCCTTACAATAGCATCAAGGAACGAAAATTCATATTTATTACCTTGGGATATATTCAGTTATGAGGGTTGTTACACGCTTCCAATGTACCTACTTACTTATTTATTAGGAATTATTAGGAATTGTCTACAAGTAATGTTCATGGTAAATAATATCAAGCGAGTTTTGTACCGTGTGGAGTCGGTACTTAAAAAGAATAGCCCCACTGCATCTCTCCCCGTCGCATGTCGTAAAAGTCGACTAAGGGATCGTCAGCCTCGGCAGCTTAATGGTGCGGTCAGTTATTGGATGGATGACCGCCCGACTGTTGGAGGCTGACCGTGGTTCGGATTCTACGTTAAACTGTAGGTCCCTTCCCTTCTTACCTTACTAGGTGGTAGGGTTTATCCCGGCCGGGTTGGTACCACCGCACTGAGCGAAACGTCGGTCGAAACGGCTATGTAAATAGTTCGTGTTTTCCGTCCAGTTCAGTGTAGCCGGCGCGAAATGAAGGGAAGCACTGACATGGCACCTAGTTCACCCGCTGTTATGGGCTGACATCACGGATGTTGTAGGTGATGTAGCCAACCGTGTCAAGTTTCCATAAAAAAAAAAAAAAGTTAATCAAATCGTGTCTTCAAAAAGCTATCGATCTGCGCTGATAGATGTACATTATCCTTCCTTACCTATAATAAAATCCAACGTCTGCTTACTGTCTGAGTGTCTGAGTGTCTGTCTGAGTGTATGTCTGTCTGTCCGCTTATAACTCGAGAACCACTGAACCGATTTTAATAAAACAAAATTCTACGGATACCTTGATTCTTCCCATCAACTATAGGCTACTTACTATCACGCTAAATGGCTTATGAGGTTAGTAGTGAAGTGAAATATGAGAGCGGGCGGAGCCGCGGGCACAGCTAGTCCTTACCTATAATAAAATCCAACGTCTGCTTTCTGTCTGTCTGAGTGTCTGAGTGTATGTCTGTCTGTCCGCTTATAACTCGAGAACCACTGAACCGAATTTAATAAAACCAAATTCTACGGATAGCTTGATTCTTCCCATCAACTATAGGCTACTTACTATCACGCTAAATGGCTTATGAGGTTAGCAGTGAAGTGAAATATGAGAGCGGGCGGAGCCGCGGGCACAGCTTGTAATAAAAAATAACTGAATCCGTCACGTGAGTAATATTGGTGGTAAACTTCTTGAAATTAAAATCAAATAAAAAAACGTTTATTGCACATATTGTTGTACAGAAGGTAGCACTTAATGCCTATGGCACTTTCCACTAGCCTACCCTTATTTACATATAGAACCATGATAGAAATTCGAGTCAGACGCAGCCTAACGTCAACTTAAGGGGACCGCTAAGTAAAAAAAAAATCTACTCGGTCCCACGACGCCTTTACGCCAACTAAGCAACTACTTTTACTAACTGACTTCTAAAAAGCTGGGCGTACTCCAATGGCGTACTCAATAAATACGCGACGGCATTGGCGTATCTAGGATTATTTTCCAGGGTGGGCCTGGCCCCTGAAAAGCGATGGCCGATGAAGCCGAAACCCGATGTACCTACATACGCAATAAAAGTAGGTAATTTGAACTTGAAGTGTTGGACTGTATTTCGACCATTGATTTCCGAAATTTTCTTTAACTAAATAAAATTTAACAAAAACATTTTTTTTTAAGTGTTTGCAAATGAAAATGAAATGATATGAGGTACGGATACAAGGTACGTTTTTTTTCAGATTTTTGCTCATATCTCGAATATCTGTACGAATAGCAATATAATTACTTCTGACAAAAGTTTCTACATATCATTTCCTACAAATTTGGTTATATTTATTTTTGCTCTACGATCAATACTTTAGGAGTTACAGGGTGTGTAAGTTTTAACAGAGAGATAAAAAATAGACGATTTAAGAAAACGGCGTGGTTTTTTCGTCATTGTTCATCATCACTTACATTTTTAGTTTAGAAAAAGCAAGCTTAGTCATCTGCCGACCCAACATAAAAAAAAACCATATCGATCTATTGATAATGATCCGGCCAAGGGCCGAGCGTGCGTGGTATGCGGACCGCCGCATACCACTGAGGTTAAATTAAAACCGTTGTTTCTCGTTCTCACTGCACTGCCCCGGCCACCCCGCCCTCCCGTCCTGCCACCGCCACCTTATCCACGCTGTTATTATTTGGCATTGTATCGTACAGTTTTTGTGATTTGGTTGTTGCATCTGTTCTAAAATGCAAGCATTATGACTGATAAATGTGCAATTTGTGATAAAGACGTGATTATTGACAGGGTAGAAGTGTCAAAGAAAGGAATTGAAGGGTTGATAAAGGCCAGTAAAAGTAGAAAGGATGGAAAACATTATCTGCTCAGTGGTGTTCGAAGTGTTGTCGTCCATTCGAGTTGCAGAAAAAGATACACACGGACTTGTTCCATCATGGCAGATCTCAGAGAAGCAACATCAGCAACAACAGCAGCAAACGGCGGGTGTCCGAGTGGTTTGGGCATCGGCTTCTCATGCGAGAGGTCCTCGCTTTGAATCCGGTCGGCGTGTACCAATGAGAGTTTTTTCTCACGAAAAAATGTACGTGCATACCTACACCTGCTGCTTTACCGTTCGGAACCGGTGTAAAACTGTAGGTCTTCCTTAGTCGCTGGGGAGCGATCGCAGTGGTAGACTTCGGTCTACCCAAGGTGTCGGGCCCGGCCACCAGGATCCATAGACCCGTATTAGCGACCTTTGTACGGGGTCGCAGAGGCGTTTAGTCGTCCAAGGTGTCGGAGTTGGGTACTAGTATCCGTGACGTTTCCCTATGCAGACCACACGGTGGCTACCCTTAAAACTAGCAGTTGGCTACCCTATCCCGCAACTGGGCGATGTAACGGGCGTCACTGTTAGAAATAATATGTGGTAGAGAACTTGTTCTCGACGATTACTCATTAAACGTTGCTAGTCTAACATGAGTACTAAGTTGGGGGTTTCGGCCTCCTCTTAGCTCACGCTGCTGACTCCACTCAGGTCGGTGGGTCAAATGAGATACTACCCTAAACGCTGGGTTGCGTACTGCGGGGTTCCGTTAAAAGCCCCAGAATGCTTCGTGCTTCTGCACGGAACACTGGAGTTGGTCTCGCAGGGGTTGTGGTTTTAGCGTTGATTCCCTGGTGCTTCCGTACCGTACGTAGTTAAAGCACCTAACACGGGAATAAGTAGCGAAAGCTGCGAGTGGTGAGCCACTTAGAGCTCCGTAACCAATGTGGATAATTGGTAGACATGCGAATAATGTAGATCGGTATGTCGGTGCAACACACACTTAATGTGGATGTGGGATTGATTTCTCACGAGCTAATGACGCTGACGTAAGTCTGTCATTCGAGACCGGTGGATCCCCGGTACACATTAGGTGGTGGTCATATGCACTTCCACGCATATACATAGCTGGTGAAAACAAAAGCCTTTAGGCTAGTACAAAACACTGAGGCCCTGGGCACAGGTTGAGGTTGGATAGGGTGCTGACCCCAGTGGCAGTGAAGGCTTCACCCCCGGCTCTCGACTTCGGTCGGAGGTTCCTTCGGGTGGACGGGTGGTGGCTCGGATCGGCTGGGGAAAGGTCGCAGCCTGTGTTTTCCATGGGATTTTTTCGGAAGAACGGATGTTCGACAGAGCAGCTATGGGGCCTCGATCTGGCATACATAATCACTGTACTCGCAAGAGTGCAGGTTGTAGACGTCTGGATTTTGTAGCCGGAAGGCTGGTATCTCTGGACGTCTATAAACAAAACGTAAATCAAATAAATGATAGTTAAAGGTGTGTAGGTCCCTTCCCTCGCCTCTTACTAGGTGGTAGGCTCAAATTGTAGCCGACTGGGTTGGTACCACCATACTGGATGTAAGATGACCGCACAGCAGCCTCGGCTGTGTTCTCCTCTAGTTCAGTATAGCCAGCAATCCAGGGAAGTCTCCGGTATGGCACCTACCTTCTCGGATGTGATATTGGCTGGTCGGGGCATGCGCTTTGGCCCCTCCGACTCAGCCACCCATACCGGATTACATAAAAAATACATTATCGACGTCTTCCGATTTAACATCCCGCTTACGCTCATCACGGCCTTTTTTCGAAAATCGAATGAAGTGTTTATTTTGCGCCGAAGCAATCGATAATGAATTCTACGCCAAACAGAAAAAAATAAATATAGAAAGACGTCGGGACGTATATCCTGTTCGAAGCTTACAGTTTTCTGCTACAATTTTGGACGCTGCCAAGTTCGGAATGATAAATGGAGTAACGATGTTTTTTGAGAGAATAGTAAATGCTGGTGAACTTGTGGCAGCCGAAAGTATATATCATCATCGTCACATGGATTGTTGTAGAATTGATCATCGATTGTTTCGGCGCAAAATAAATACTTCAATCGATATTCGAAAAAAGCCCGTGATGAGCGTAAGCGGGATGTTAAATCGGAAGACGTCGATGATGTTGCTTCTCTGAGATCTACAAGTCCGTGTGTATCTTTTTCTGCAACTCGAAAGGACTTCGAACACCACTGAGCAGATTATGTTTTCCATCCTTTTTACTTTTACTGGCCTTTATCAACCCTTCAATTCCTTTCTTTTACACTTCTATCCAGTCACTAATCACGTCTTTATCACAAATTGCACATTTATCAGCCATACATAAACATAATGCTTGCATTTTAGAACAGATGCAACAATCAAATCACAAAAACTGTACGATACGATGCCAAATAATAACAGCGTGGATAAGGTGGCGGTGGCAGGACGGGAGGGCGGAGCGGCCGGGGCAGTGCAGTGAGAACGAGAAACAACGGTTTTAATTTAATCTCAGTGGTATGCGGCGGTCCGCATACCACGCACGCTCGGCACTTGTTTACATTATCGCCTTTTTTGTTTAGAATTCTCAATAGATCGACATGTGGTTTTTTTATGTTAGGTCGGCAGATGACTAAGCTTGCTTTTTCTAAACTAAAAATGTAAGCGATGATAAACAATGAAGAAAAACCCACGCCGTTTTCTTAAATCGTCTATTTTTATCTCTCTGTTAAAACTTACACACCATGTAGCTCCTAAAATATTGATCGTAGAGCAAAAATAGATATGACCAAATTTGTAGGAAATTTTATGTAGAAACTTTTGTCAGGAGTAGTCATAATGCCATTCGTACAGATATTCGAGATATGAGCAAAAATCTGAAAAAACGTACCTTAACCCCCTACACCCTCAGCACACCCCCCACACTTAAGGACTTTTAGTCTGTTCATCTGGATACCGCAATTTACAAAACTACACCAATTATTTCCCCTGATTTTATTAATTTTCTTGAGATGGAAATGGAATTTTATGTTGATTCCTCAGCTGTAGATTATTTTAAGTGTTTTTGTGTGAAATTATTAAGTGCCCACCCTAGAATTTTGGGTTGGCAACCCAACATCCTGGGGTGGGCACCAGACACTTCTGGGGTGGGCCGTGCCCACCCGGCCCCCCCTCTATATACGCCTATGCGCGACGGTACTTCACGCCGGGCAAAAGGATGCTTTTGTATAATCGTAGATCAGGTCCTGCTTGGAGTACTGATCGCACTTGTGGGTTGGCTCAGCTAAATACCTACCAGCTTGCGCCTTTGGATTCGATCCAGCGTCGAGCCGTGCGACTAGTGGGTGACTCCGACGTGTCCCGCGATCTAGAACCACTGCAACTCCGTAGGGGTGTCGGGGCCCTAGTGTGTTCTATCGCTTATTCCAGGGGGTATGCTCGATCCCGCCGTCCCCTTTCCACCTCCGCACAACGCGCCCTGGGCAGGGATTGCATTCCTATACGCTGGACTTACCACGGATGCGTACCAATAACTGGTAACCTCTAGAACGCTCTCCCTGCCCACATATTTCCTCCCACCCAAGTATAGTCTCTGGTCCTTCAAGAGAGGCGTGAATAGGCACGTGTCAGGCCGACATGGCATTCGCAACGCCTGCGTACGACCGAATGTCCATGGGCGTCGTTAGACACCTTATGGGTGGCTCGGCGCCACATGCCGCGCTTTCTATGAAAAAAGGAGAAATTATTGTTTACTTTTTGAGGGTTCAGTTGTGTCGAGAGTTTCTTTTTGTAATTTAACCTTTTATTATTTTGTTCTAATAATTTCCTAAACCTCATTTTCACCACGGTGAGTGTTTTCCTGTAATATACGAGGCTCGATTATGATATATTTTTGATATGACTCCCTTCTTATATTATTAGGTGGTAGGGTTTAACCTACTTCTCTGATCTGTGGTTTAACCCGTCCGGGTTGCTATTGCTACCATCGCACTGAATGAAAGGTCGGTCGAAACGGCTATGTAAATAGTTTGTGTTTTCCGTCCAGTTCAGTGTAGCCGGCACGACCGAAGGGAAGCGCCGACGACGTGGCACCAAGTTCACCCGGTGTTATGGGCTGACATCACGGATGTGGTAGGTGATGTAGCCAACCGTGTCAGTTTCAATAAAAAAAAAAAAAGTCTCTGTGCGACAGGGACAACGCTCTACAACAGGATTGTCTCTTTCTATAGCTCGACACGCATTATTTGCTGCCGAGAACATACATCATCATCATCAGCCTGCATCGGTCCACTGCTGGACATAGGCCTCTCCCAAGGCACGCCACAACACGCGGTCTTCCGCTCTTCTTATCCATCCACTCCCGGCTACCTTTTTTAGGTCATCTACAGGACAGATGACCTAAAAAAGGTACATACATATCCACAGTCTTACGCTATAGGAACGTCCTTTGATAACGAAGTCACCCTAGTGGTGAATGCTTTTAGCGCGTTTTCAATGCGTGGCGGGCGACGATGGAGGGGCGTAATGTTGTATGTGTGTCTGTAATACTCTGAGGTGTCTATTTTACTTAAGGCGGAAACAAGACTCAAACCGCGCTACCCGAGCACTGATGATTAAAACACGAACCGTATCCAGATATAAATAGGTGCGAGATTCATTCTACTCGTGCGGTGGCTGATACGTCGCGCTGACGATGAACGTTTGCGCGAAAATCACACTATATATTTTAAACACGTGTTGGAAAGATGGAAAAAAATGTTTCTTTTAGCTACGATTGTAGGGAAAAATATTATCTATATTTCTAAGAGGGTCTTGTATTGAAACAATTTATGCTTCTCAAGAGAATTTAACTTGAAAGTACAATTTTCGTACTTTTCGTTTTTTTTTTTGGGGATTTATTTAACTCCTTTCCAAAGTAGTAAAATATAATTTTTTTAGCTATATTTGTTAATGAAAGACTTCATATATTTTTTACAGATTTTTTATCTTTACCAATAGCTCAACAATTACGTTCAAAGTTGACCTTTTGAATCTTATTTGCGCCTTAAGCCGTTAACTTATACATTACTAGCGTTGCATATCTCTGACTGACTTTAGCCAGCTAAGTAGACTTTAGGTAGCTCAGTGGTGCGGTCGGTTGACTGTCGGTCGTGATCATAAGCATACCTGAGCGCGGTCAGTTATTGGATGGGTGACCGCACGATCGTTGGAGGATGCCCGTGGTTCGGATTCCACGCAAAACTGTAGGCCCCTTCCCTTCTTACCTTACTAGGTACTAGGATTTAACCCGCCCGTGTTGGTACCACCGCGTTGGTAAGTAAACGGAAATTATTATTGACTTTTTAAAGGTCAGGGGTTTTTAATACAATGATCTTCAAGAGGTTTTTTGAAAGAAAAAACAACGAATCTTACACTAGTATACTACTGTAACCTGTAACATCTTTGGCTATAGCCAAAGATGTGTAACATTTATTTCAACCTGTCTTAGTCCAGCGGTTCTCGAGATATGACAAACAAAACCAAATGTTCGTGTGTCAGAAAGGTAGATGGGTAGATCTCTCGGAGATGTCCAGTTTTGCGTAGAGCGCGCGGCACGTAACTTGGCCTCTGTGCGAGAGGGACGGCGTTATACGCATGCGATCGTTGGTATAACGCTGTCCCGCTCGCACAGAGGCCAAGTTACGTGCCGGGGAGTATACCAACCAACGTGATGGGTCTGGGACCAGCGTTTCTCGATATGACCAAAACGAATGTTCATGTGACAGATGGGTAAATCTCATCGAGACGTCCAGTTTGAGTACCAACAAGATGGGTCCAGGTCCAGCTGTTCTCGAGATTTGACCAAAGAAATGTTAATGAGATAGATGGATTGTTTTATGTACCTAACTATAATAGTTCATGGGCGGCCGTGGACAGGAAAACGGAATAAGGGAAGACCGATATCACGTACTTTGGCGGAAAGCAGAGTTTTAGGGTTCCATATCCGGTACGGGACACTATTACTAAGCCTACGCCGTCTGTCTGTATGTCTGTCTGTCTGTCTGTCTGTCCGAGGGCTGTATCACTTGAACCGTAATAGGTAGCCCGTTGAAATTTTCACAGAACACCTATGTGTTATTATGGCGGATATAACAACAAATAATAAAAATAAGAAAAAGTAAAAAATTCACGGGGTTCCCATAGAAGAAACCAAAAAGTGTATGCGCGCGCGCCATCTACCGAATAGAGTTTGAAGCATTTTAACTAATCATGTCATGACATTTTAAACTGGCGCTTACCATGACATGGCGATACGGCACCTTCGGTGCGCGAGTTCGACTCGTAGTTGCCGGTTTTTTTTTTCAAATCAGTACAAGTCTAAACACAGCAATCCAGATTTGTAATAATAATTTATAATGTTTATGTTTTATGCGCAAAGTTGTCAGTCACCGAAGCTCTACAAGACTTCCGGCCGCGTTTGAAAGGCGTGTGAAGTGTTGTCGTTAAATTTTACGATCGACGATGTCGTTCGCTCTCCGCAGGATATTGCACAACACTAGCGTGAATAGGGTTGCCATATCTAATTTTATAAAATCAGAACAGGAGGCCAGGAAAACCAGGATATTTAGCAAAAAGATTAGGAACTTCACATTTACATCGTAAATTAAATACCTAATTATTATTTAAAATTTTGTTTTAAATATTATTTTATGGACGTACAGCGAATAACGTTAGTCACAGACATATTGTATTCAGAGACGTTGAAAAAAACCTCGCGAAGTTTTTTTTTATGGAAACTGACACGGTTGGCTACATCACCTATAACATCCGTGATGTCAGGCCATAACACCTTTTTGCTATAGGTACCATGTCAGTGCTTCCCTTCGGTCGTGCCGGCCACACTGAACTGGACGGAAATCACGAACTATTTGCATGGCCGTTTCGATCGACTTTTAATTCAGTGCGGTGGTACCAATCCGGGCGGGTTAAAACCTAGCAAATAAAAAAAAAATACAATTTGAACCACGGTCAGCCTCTAACGGCCGAGCGGCTTTCTTGCCGGCTATTCTTTGTGCGTGTAGGTAATCGAACGGGATTGTAAAAACAAAATATGACAAATTCAAGTGTAGTGTACCAAACGAATTACGAATGGTTAATAAATAATAAATAATAACTTAATATATATATAATATATATACAAGTCATTATTATATAATAATAAATAATGACTTGTATATTTATATAAGTATGTAGTATATATATATATATATATATATTACTTTCCTGTCCAAATGTCTGCACTACCCTTGTCATATTTCTTTCTCATTTACTCTCATCACCCAAAGGTTGACTGGAAGAAATCACTTAAAGTGATAAGTCCGCCTTTGCACGCTACTGTTCTCTTGTTTCTGTGTGAATTATTGTTAGCTTCCATTCTTCTTCTGTATGTTATCTTCTGTCTTGTGTATCTCTGTGTTTTTGTGTGCAATAAAGGATTTCTATTCTATTCTATTCTATTCTATTATTAATAACTATGTGTATGTATGTTGCACACGAGTAGTGTATGCAAATATAGGTAGGTAAGTTTGTACTGTGTGGGGCCGGTACTTTAAAAGAATAGCCCCACTGCATCTCTCCCCGTGTATGTCGTAAAAGGCGACTAAGGGATATGACTCCCTTCTTATATCACTAGGTGGTAGGGTTCAACCCGCCCGGGTTGGTACCACCGCACTGAATGAAAGGTCGGTCGAAACGGCTATGTAAATAGTTTGTGTTTTCCGTCCAGTTCAGTGTAGCCGGCACGACCGAAGGGAAGCACCGACGTGGCACCAAGTTCACCCGGTGTTATGGGCTGACATCACGGATGTTGTAGGTGATGTAGCCAACCGTGTCAGTTTCCATAAAAAAAAAAAAGTGTATATGTGGGTTAAATAAACATTCATAATTAATATTTTATTTTGATTCCAGCACGTAGATTGAAACAACGGACACCTATGAAAATCCTCCCGGGACGCTTCCGGGACGCACTAAAACCATTATATGTCCCGGGTAAAGAGGACGGATGGCAAACCTAAGCGCGACCCACGTCTGATTGAATTATGGATACTGAACTGACACAAAATATGATGCGTTTATAGTGTTTGCACATGGTATAAACTGCGGGTACATTCACTATCAGCCACACCGCACCTACGCCTTTTTTTTGAAGAACCTCCCATGCCCATTACCTGTAAAACTTACTCTCTTCAACCAAAGGTTGGCTGGAAGAAATCGCTTACAATGATAAGTCCAACTTTGCGAGTTTCTATGTGTTCTCCTATTGTTCTCCTGTATGTTTTCTTCACTTGTCATTGTTTTGTGTGCAATAAAGAATTTCTATATTTTTATCTACATTAGGCCTCTCGGCACAGCCAACCATCATCATCATCATCATCATCATCAGCCTGTATCGGTCCACTGCTGGACATAGCCCTCTCCCAAGGCACGCCAGCCAAACATAGTGGTTTTCATTAAAATTCTGCATCTCAGACAAGTAGCACACAGTTTCGCCGCCATAATACAAGCTGTAATTTGAATTTGTTCGTTATTATTATTTTTTAACAAATCTTTCTAAAAATACTGATTAAGTCTCTGCCACTCCTCCGCCGCGCGTCGGCGCGGAGATAAGGCACCTGAAAACGTTTTTTCATGCTTAGATGTCTTATCAACACGAACTGAGTGGCAGCGGCTGACATTTGCCACTTAAAAATACAGCAGTGCTTCGAAATATATACATAGACAAGGCATCAAAGTCGAAATAGTAAGCAAACTATTTAAAAAATATAAAAACCACCTTCAAAAATGCATCGACAATCACAAAGAATATCACCGCCTTCAACTCTAGGGTTCGATTTTTTTTTAATTTCTTACATTTACATTTTTGAAGGCGGTTTTTATATTTTTAAATAGATTTTTTTTTCACAGTTTTTTTTTGGAATTTTTTGCTATTAATGTACTCGGCGGAATCAGCCGCGCATTCCAATCCGATCTTGACAAAATTAAAATGAAACCACACGGGAAGCACCAGCTTTCAAATAAAAAAAGAATTTTCAAAATCGGTTCACCCAGTCGAAAGTTCTGAGGTAACAAACATAAAAAAAATAATAAAAAAAAATACAGTCGAATTGAGAACCTCCTCCTTTTTTTCAAGTCGGTGAAAAAGAAAGGATTAACGAAAAACTGAAATGGCGCCCCGGCCAAACTATTCTGTCTGTGCGCTGCCGCCGTACTTCTATGTTCACTTATAAGTCGAGAACCACTCAATAAATTAACATGGGATTTTAACTGGCGTTTTTTGGCATATCTAAGGATGGTTAGATAGAGGATATTTTGCCGTGAAGTGAAGCTACCGAAACAGCTAGTAAGAAATAAAACAGTGAATTTTTTTTATGATTTCCACGTAAGGACAAAGTTGAAGTTTTAATAAAACTTTCAACTGACTACCTATTATAGTTCAAACGATACAGCACTCGGACGGACGGACGGACAGACAGACGACGTAGGTTTAGTTCCGTATGGATACGGAACCCTAAAAATGGAGTGCATGCATGGTAACAAATTGTGGTAACAAGTTCAAATATATGCGATGACGTTTCTGTGTGTTGAAGTCTGCGTAGTTGGAAAACCCGCTGATAAATTAGTGGAGACATTTTTAGGGTTCCGTATCCGTCGTACGGGACCCTATTACTAAGCCTACGCCGTCTGTCTGTCTGTCTGTCTGTCCGTCTGTCCGAGGGCTGTATCTCTTGAACCGTAATAGGTAGCCCGTTGAAATTTTCACAAAATATGTGTTATTATGGCCGATATAACAACAAATAAGAAATAGTAAAAAGAAAACACGAGGGTCCCCGTACAAGAAACTTAAAAGTGTATGCGCGCCATCTACCGAAAACAGTATGAAGCATTTTAACTAATCCATAGATGGCGTGAGGGCGCTGAACATGACATGGCGATACGGAACACTCGGTGAGCGAGTGCGACTCGCACTTGGCCGGTTTTTTCGTTTTCTTTGTCCTTTATAAGTTAGATTAATAAATGAACTTACAGGTATTTGCTTTTGCACCATCTTAGAATTTAGAAATTGATAATGATCATATCCTATGGTTTTACGAATTCTGTCTATTTGATTTGACGATTTTTGCAAATAAATTTGTACATTAACTAGCTTTTGCCCGCGGCTTCGCTCGCGTGAAATTCGTATTTCAAAGGAAGAAAGTAAGTAACTAAGGCCGATCTGCGTTTAGGTAAATAAAAAACCTTTTCAACTAAAGTAAGTAACTAACGGTGAGGCTTTAGGCTGGGCTGCATTCTGGAAGATTGCTGCATACTTCTCGAAGAAAGTAAGTAACTGAGGGCGAGGCCGAAGGCCGAGTTGCGTTCAGGAAGACCATAAACCTTCTCGAAGAAAGTAAGTAACTGAGAGCGAAGCCAAAGGCCGAGCTGCGTTCAGGAAGACTAAACCTTCTCGATGAAAGTAAGTAACCGAGGGCGAGGCCGAAGGCCGAGCTGCGTTCAGGAAGACGATAACCTTTTCGAAGAAAGTAAGTAACAGTGGGCGAGGCCGAAGGCCGAGCTGCGTTCAGGAAGACCATAAACCTTCTCGAAGAAAGTAAGTAACTAAGGGCGAGGCCGAAGGCCGAGCTGCGTTCAGGAAGACTATAAACCTTTTCGAAGAAATCAAGTAATTGAGGGCGAGGCCGAAGGCCGAGCTGCGTTCAGGAAGACTATAAACCGTCTTGAGGAAAGTATGTAACTATCGCCCGTAGTTACTTACTATCCGCGTCTTCCAGGATACTGCTCGGTCTTCGGCCACGCCCTTAGTTACTTACTTTTTTTTATAATTTTTTTTATGGAAACTGACACGGTTGGCTACATCACCTACAACATTTTTTTTTTTTTTTTTTTTTTTTTTTATGGAAACTGACACGGTTGGCTACATCACCTACAACGTCCGTGATGTCAGCCCATAACACCGGGTGAACTAGGTGCCATGTCAGTGCTTCCCCCTTTGATCGTGCCGGCTACACTGAACTGGTCGGAAAACACAAACTATTTACATAGCCGTTTAGACCGACGTTTCATTCAGTGCGGTGGTACCAACCCGGGCGGGTTAAACCCTACCACCAAGTAAGATTATGAGGGAAGGGACCTACAGTTTTACGAGGAATCCGAACCTCGGTCAGCCTCCAACGGTCAGCGGTCACCCATCCAAGTACTGACCGCACCCAGCGTTGCTTAACATTCAATAGCGATAGTTGACTGTCTGCACCACTGAGCTAACGAGACATCCGTGATGTCAGCCCATAACACCGGATGAACTTGGTGCCACGTCAGTGCTTCCCTTCGAGAAGGTTTATGGTCCTCCTGAACGCAGCTCGGCCTTCGGCAAGGAGAATACCTACGGGAGACGCAACGCTACTGCGTTTGTATCGGAGCACGGCTAGCCAAAAATCCCTACTACTACGAAAATCGAAATCGCAATTTAATCTTTTATGACGTGACTTGTCTATCTCCGTTACCCATATCGCGCCCCGCGATATGGAGAGAGACAGAGCGAGCAAGGCGAGCGACAGGTTTGTTATCGCTGGCTTGGCTCGGGTATCTGGTAGTAAGAGCCGACCGTCCGACCAATCGGAAGCCTTGCTTGACGGCAACTTGACGGGATCACTACGAATGCCAGTCTGACGGACAATGATGGTGCGGTATATCTGTGAATTTTGAAATTGTTATTTGTAATATTATTTCAAATAGTTTTTACTGAACGAATATTATTGTTTGAATCCAAAAAAAATATTGAAAAATTAAACAAGACTGTTGTTTTAATATTTTTGAAAAGTTGTACTAATAATCAGTGATAGGAATAAGTAGGGCTTATTTACCTAAATTTCGAGGAACAGAGTAAAAGATTGGAGACTTCCTTAAAACAATATTTTTTTCCGGTTTAATAATATTCATGGTGTTTTAATTTCGCGATTTGAAAAAAGTGGCCACCATTTTGAACTTTTTAGTTACTGGACCGATTGCTTTCAAAATCGATATCTGGGTGTCAGTGTGGGCTCTGAATAAGAATCTGTAGTAAAAATTTAAAAAAGTAGCCGCCATTTTGAACTTTTTAGTTACTGGACCGATTTCTTTCAAAATCAATATATGGGCGTCTGTGTGGACTCTGGATACGAATCTATAGTCAAAATTTAAAAAAAGTAGCCGCCATTTTGAACTTTTTAGTTACTGGACCGATTGCTTTCAAAATCGATATCTAGGCGTCTGTGTGGACTCAGAATACGAATCTGTAGTCAAAATAAAAAAGAAGTGGCCGCCATTTTGAACTTTTTAGTTACTGGACCGATTTCTTTCAAAATCGATATCTGGGTGTCTATGTAGGCTCTGAATACGAATCCGTTGTCAAAATTTAAAAAGTGACCGCCATTTTGAACTTTTTAGTTACTGGACCGATTGCTTTCAAAATCGATATCTGGGTGTATGTGTGGGCTCTGAATACGAATCTGTAGTAAACATTTAAAAAAAGTGGCCGCCATTTTGAACTTTTTAGTTACTGGACCGATTGCTTTCAAAATCGATATCTGGGTGTCTGTGTGGGCTCTGAATACGAATCCGTTGTAAAATTTAAAAAAAGTGGCCGCCATTTTGAACTTTTTAGTTACTGGACCGATTGCTTTCAAAATCGATATCTGGGTGTATGTGTGGGCTCTGAATACGAATCTGTAGTAAACATTTAAAAAAAGTGGCCGCCATTTTGAACTTTTTAGTTACTGGACATTGACTTATATATTACTAACGTAAGGACGGGCCTATACGAACTGACGAAATGGCCTCACTGCACTGGATGTCCAAGCGAAGGTGACATCCAGTGACTTGTCAGTCAGTTGCTGGCTGTCAGTCGGCCGGGACGTGTTAGTTGTGTGGGTGTCGCTCCTTAATGCCTCATACTTGCGTACTCAAATCGTGCAGGTACTACAAAAAAGAAAGGGGAAATAACGTACCATAGGTGAGTAAGCCTTATTTTGTTGCATTCAGCGATATTTCCTAATAAAATCTGAATTGACATATTATTTACGCAACATCGCACGCCAGCCGCCACGCGCCGCCATGCAGTACGTGAGCGCTAACGAAGTAACTTTGTATCAACGTTTATAAAAACAAAATGTGTACGTGTTATATTTCGATAATTTTTATTTAATATTGAGAATTACGTTAACTAGTGTGAATTAATAATTTATTTATTTAAGCATTATTTTTGTTATTATTTATCTCAGACGAAATAAAAAATTAAGATAAAACGCAGCGACCAGCAGCGTAGCTGGGCCGTATTTAAGGTACACCACCTTAAGGCCAGTGTTGCCATAATGATTCTCCTCAGTACCCCAGTATTATAAAAATGTGACATTTTTTTAAATCTATGATAATAATAAATGTTACATAATAATTGATAACAACAAATTTTATTTTAGTAAATGAACATGAAAATTTGACATAAAATATCAATCTGCGCCACATGAACTTTTGTTTTGGTCATAACTCGAGAACGACTGGTGCTAGACCCACCGTGTTGGTACTCAAATTTCAGGTCTCGGTGAGATCTATCCATCTGTCACATGAACTTTTGTTTTGGTCATAACTCGAGAACCACTTGTGCTATATCCATCGTGTTGGTACTCAAACTTCAGGTCTCGGTGAGATCTATCCATCTGTCACGTGAACTTTTGTTTTGGTCATAACTCGAGAACCACTTGTGCTATACCCATCGTGTTGGTACTCAAACTTCAGGTCTCGGTGAGATCTATCCATCTGTCACATGAACTTTTGTTTTGGCCATAACTCGAGAACCGCTGGTCTCAGACCCATCGTGTTGGTACTCAAACTTCAAGTCTCGGTGAGATCTATCCATCTGTCACATGAACTTTTGTTGGTTACTGGACCGATTGCTTTCAAAATCGATATCTAAGTGTCTGTGTGGGCTCTGAATACGAATCCGTTGTCAAAATTTAAAAAAAGTGGCCGCCATTTTGAAGTTATTAGTTACTGGGCCGATTGCTTTCAAAATCGATATCTGGGTGTCTGTGTGGGCTCTGAATACGAATCCGTTGTCAAAATAAAAAAAAAGTGACCGCCATTTTGAACTTTTTAGTTAATGGACCGATTGCTTTTAAAATTGATATTTGTTTGTCTGTGTGGGCTCTGAATACGAATCCGTTGTCAAAATCTTAAAAAAGTGGCCGCCATTTTGAACTTTTTAGTTACTGGACTGATTACTTTCAAAACCCATATCTACATGTCTGTGTGGGCTCTGAATAACAATATGTAGTTAACATAAAAAATATGATATCGATTTTGAAAGCAATCGGTCCAGTAACTAAAAAGTTCAAAATGGCGGCCACTTTTTTTAAATTTTGACAACGGCTTCGTATTTAGAGCCCACACAGACACCCAGATATCGATTTTGAAAGCAATCGGTCCAGTAACTAAAAAGTTCAAAATGGCGGCCACTTTTTTAAAATTTTGACTACAGATTACTATTCAGAGCCCACACAGACAACCAGATATCGATTTTGAAAGCAATCGGTCCAGTAACTAAAAAGTTGAAAATGGCGGCCACTTTTTTTAAATTTTTACTACAGATTCGTATTCAGAGCCCCCACATACACCCAGATATCGATTTTGAAAGCAATCGGTCCAGTAACTAAAAAGTTCAAAATGGCGGCCACTTTTTTTTAATTTTGATTACAGATTCGTATTCAGAGCCCACACAGACATCCAGATATCGATTTTGAAAGTAATCGGTCCAGTAACTAAAAAGTTCAAAATGGCGGTCACTTTTTTAAATTTTGACAACGGATTCGTATTCAGAGCCTACATAAACACCCAGATATCGATTTTGAAAGCAATCGGTCCAGTAACTAAAAAGTTCAAAATGGCGGCCACTTTTTTTTAATTTTGACTACAGATTCGTATTCAGAGCCCACACAGACACCCAGATATCGATTTTGAAAGCAATCGGTCCAGTAACTAAAAAGTTCAAAATGGCGGTCACTTTTTTAAATTTTGACAACGGATTCGTATTCAGAGCCTACATAGACACCCAGATATCGATTTTGAAAGCAATCGGTCCAGTAACTAAAAATTTCAAAATGGCGGCTACTTTATTTAAATTTGACTACAGATTTGTATTCACTGACACCCAGATGTCGATTTTGAAAGCAATCTGTCCAGTTACTAAAAAGTTCAAAATGGCGGCCACTTTTTTTAAATCGCGAAATTATAACACCATGAATAGGTATTATTAAACCGGAAAAAAATATTGTCGTAAGGAAGTCTCCAATTTTTTACTCTGTTCCTCGAAGTTTAGGTAAATAAGTCCTACCTATTCCTATCACTGATAATAATAATACTTATTATAATAATACATAATATACAATATATTAGTTTTGTATAGGTATATTTGTTTTATAATTATAAAAAATAGAAAACGTAATATTAAAGAAATAATAACAATACATATTATAAATTGAATTCATCCATGTCATTGCCATAAAAAAACTAACAACACCCATATACAATAATTGATTTCAAATTTCTTTCCAGTCTGTCAAATTTGCCTATCATGTCATGTGTACGCGCCCAGTATGGCGCGCAGTCGTGCTCCTAGCTCGCGGAATTTTTGTATTTTACACGCTTTAAGCATTTTATTATCATTAAAATGACCTAATTATGAAAGGTTACGCCATCTTTTGTCATTCCTGATGATCTTGAGCTCTTTCGACACGCACGAACTGCACAAATCGCCATTTTGCGTAGTGCACATATACGTGTTCTTCGTTCCCAAGTCGCGAGCGCACTGACGGTCGATCCCGCAGCAGCGCTATATATTAGTGCAAATGCTCTAACACGCGGCTAATTTTCCTATATATTAGCGCTCGACGGTTGCCACTCCCGTAGGTATGCTCGGTGGCCTTCGGCCTCGCCCTCTGTTACTTACTTTCTTCGAAAAGGTTATCGTCTTCCTGAACGCAGCTAGGCCTTCGGCCTCGCCCTAAGTTATTTACTTTCATCAAGAAGGTTCATAGTCTTCCTGAACGCAGCTCGGCCTTCGGCCTCGACCTTAGTTACTTACTTTCTTCGAGAAGGTTTATGGTCTTCCTGAACGCAGCTCGGCCTTCGGCCTCGCCCACTGTTACTTACTTTCTTCGAAAAGGTTATCGTCTTCCTGAACGCAGCTCGGCCTTCGGCCTCGCCCTCGGTTACTTACTTTCATCGAGAAGGTTTAGTCTTCCTGAACGCAGCTCGGCCTTTGGCTTCGCTCTCAGTTACTTACTTTCTTCGAGAAGGTTTATGGTAATGCTGTATTTGAATTTGTTGTGTGTGCGATGGGACAAGTGCCTGAAAAAAATAAACGATTTGATTTGATTTGATTTTGATTTGATTTAGTATGTTACTTACTTTCTATGAGAGTTTTTATTGTTTATCTGAATCCAGTTCACCCTCCGGCCCCGGCCTAAGTTACTTACTTTCTTCTTTTGAAATACGAATTTCACGCGAGCGAATCCGCGGGAAAAAGCTATCGGTATTAAAATAAGAAACTTCAGTTAAAATAAATCAAATACTTTAGATACATAACTAAGTAAATATTCCACGTATTAGCGTACCGGAACTGAATTTTATTTAGCCTATTCTGTCTCTCGTATAGCTAAATGTGCGTGTACTAATTTTAATCGAATTTAGATGTTCGGCTTAAATTTTATGGAGGAAATTCATACATACATATTCGCCTCGCCCCGCTGCCCCCAGCCCCGCCCCTACTGTGCGCCGCACCGCAGGACGCCATGATAATATCAAGACATTCTCATCGTTGTAACTTTTAAACTATTTGTCCAAATTACTTAGTGCAAAAGCCAAAGTTTATCTACTTTAAATTTTTAAAGAAGCGACTTTTTTTCCGACTTACTTGACATTTATCAATATAACTATTGTTATTTTGATGTATATGTTAGTCTATATGTTATTTTGAGCCTAGCCTATATGTTATTTTGATGTACTGTAAAGGCTCATCAAAATCTGTTCAGTAGTTTTTGCGTGAAAGAGGAACAGAGGTCCATTCTATCATATTGCAACAGTAATTTAGTAATCTTTGATATTGCGGCTATTCATTTCGCTCGCTTCCCGCTCGCCGCAACTCCTCCGCGCCGCCGGAACATATCGATTTGTATGGGAGCCACATCTTAGCGTAACCGGAAGTGAATTTTATTTAGCCTATCCTGTGTCCCGTGTAGGTAAATGTACTTGTACGAAATTTCATCGAATTCAGATGATCGGTTAAAGAGTTATGGTGGAACATACATACATACAGAAATGATTTCTAAAAATCGTAAATTTAGTTTTAGTATCATACACAGAGTCTACAAACCCAATATCTCAAAAAACAAAGCAACTTACTCCATGACCATCCCTTACAGATTTATTATTAGTATTGATGATTGATTGATTGATGATTGATGATGATAATAATGCCCGTTAATGTCTGGCAAGGGCGCAGTTATTGCTTAAGGCAATTTCTTTCAGTCAACCTACAGTTTTAGATGGAATCCGTGCCACGGAGCTTGGTATGCACGCAAATGTAGAGTCAAAAAAAAATTTGTTGTGTTCAACTTTCATTAGTCAATTAATATGTCACAGGGCTGACACAAAATTATTAATATTTATTTTTAGCAACCCTTTTATCTATTAACCAAATTGTAATTTAAGGTAAGTCCCTTTTGTATAAAATATGAAATTCATTATTTTCTTGTACTTTAGTTACTTAATTCAGCACTAACAATGTAATAGAGTAATAGACACAATATTGAACCCTTTTGAACTAGATCTTTAAATTAAGAAAATTAGCATGCTATTTTTTCTTTCTGAATGCAGACTTTTCATAGTTAGTTACTTTCTAAAAGTATTTTTTTTACATAACGTCGTGTCTGTTTCCCGGTGGGGTAGGCAGAGACAACGGATCTCCACGTGCCGCGATCCTGACACATGTCTGCCGCCTTTTCCACTCACATCTGACCACCATCTTCAATCTAGTAAGTATTTCTATCACAAATCAATAAAAGTATATCTAGATCAATTACCTATCTAAAGAGCTAGAGGAATCACACAGGCACTGGGCACACACACACACAGACACATACACATAGCCCCATCGGACGTTGCTGTGGTCAAGTTAGTGTCGATTCACACTGTCCGGTATCGCCTTTAGTCCGCCTTCACTCCTCATGAAAATTAAAATATATCGTGCAAATATTTTTGAAGCAATAAAGTATCTTTATCTATCTCTGCTTGCCCCGATTGTCGGGATAAAGCGTGATGGTATTTATGTATGTAAGTATGTATGTATTTACTTAGAATTATTCTAAATAATTCGAATGGAGGCCACGTACAAGCAAACGTAGCGTGGGACGCCCCCCGGCTAGGTGGACAGATGACCTAAAAAAGGTAGCCGGGAGTGGATGGATGAGAAGAGCGGAAGACCGCGTGTGGTGGCGTGCCTTGGGAGAGGCCTATGTCCAGCAGTGGACCGATACAGGCTGATGATGATGATGATGATTCTAAATAAAAAAAATATCAGAATAAAATTAAGCCAATTTGTAGAGCATACGGTCGATAATCATTATCGACCATTTCATGTGAAAAAGTAAAAAAAAAATTATCACGATATTTCTACACTACTATTGACGATAGCACGATGTAGAAGATTAATATTTATCGACGACGGATGAAGTATTTTCGTAATTTTGTGGAACGACATGCCTGACACCTCGTTCCTGTCGGTACTACATAGGTGCCACACCAGTGCTTTCGGTAACGTGCAGAAAAAAAAGCCTGATTCCTTCCCAGCGCGCACGGTCTGATTCATACCTTAAAAGTAAAACGTATCTAATCAATACAGTGGAGATGGCTGAATCGAACCCTCTCATTCGTTTCATTTCCTTCGTGAGATAGCAGCCTCCGCGATTCTAAGGAGCAAAATCGGAAGCTGATTTAGTCTGCGGTCGTTTCTATACACACGTATTGATACTGAAATGCGAAGAAACCTTTCGACGAGACTTAAATGGAAACTGAACTTTTTTGCAGTAACTGATGGATTCTCAATAGGGGTAGGATTTTTTTGAATGAAAGGCTTTTAACTAGATTGAAATGAAATTAAATTAAATGACGGTTTTGTAAGGGCAGTAATTTTATTAAAAACTAAACTAAACATGAGCATTTTATTTTTTGATGTCACGAAGTTCATTAAGCTTTAATCACTTTAGATATTCGAAAAATAAAAAGACAGGAACGTAGATTCGACTGTCCTTATTACAACAACAAAAAAACCGATAAGGTTTAGGGGGGTAAAAACATCAATGCCGAAAGACGATTTTGTTAAGAAAGTTAACTTGCGTCTCGTCTTACATTAAATTAAAACTAATTAATCTATATTGTTATCAGTATCACCATAAGTCCCTTTGGATGACGAGTCTTACCTGTGAGGTTTTTAGATATTAAGTTAATTTGTAAAATCACATTTGATCTCATACATAACAAAGTTTCTCCTAAATACTCGACGAATGGTACCTGGTGATTTGGAAGGCTGAAAGTGGACTGTAGGATGTGTGGATTTCTGACCTTAGTTCCATAGGCGTGATTCCGTCGGTATTTCCTGCTTACGGTTTTCGGTGGTATCCAGGGTCGACCCTTTCTTGAATGGAATGTCCTTTTAATGTTCTTGCTCCGATAAAGATGATGAACTTTCTTTTTGTCACCGGTTGGTTGTTGAAAGTCAGGGAGAACGAATGCGAATGAAAAATGATATGGAGGTAGGTTGGAAAGGAAATTTAAATTTTACTCGTGAAGTATTCGACCTACCTACTATAATCTCCTTGCCATATGAAATTTAGTGATGCCAATGAAATAAATATATTGAAAATCCCTAAAATGTGACGAATAACCAGTACCTACTTCTGTGTATACAAAGCAGCATTCGAAAAGAGTTTCCTAGAATAAAATCAGCGTTGAGATAGGAGCCTCTTGCAATAATGACATCCGGGAGCTAACGACGAATTTTAACGAATACTCGTTGCGGCATAATTGGTACTCCAGCCCACTGCGGCCACAATGAATGCGACTGAAAGACTCCAAGCCCTCGACGAAACTCCCTTACGATACAACAAGCACGCGGATAGCTTTGAAATTTTTGAGAGAAATAATCTCCCAAATCTTTTGTTTAAATCTTTTGAAATAATCACTCACATCAATATCTTTTGTTGATTCGGCCGTGAAGCGTTATGTGAGTGGCAACTATTATTATGATATGAATAGCTGATTCAGAATGCGGTGCCACTTCCACTTTTCCAGTATTCGAAATTCAAAATCCCCAAAATTATTTAACCCGAGCGTTCAGCCTCACAAATCCCCAAAGACGTGGAAGCTGGCTGCAACTGCGCGTTTTTTGTCACTCGCCTCGAGTGCAAACGACGCAAAATGAAGAACGCATTCGGGTCGAAATCCCATCGCTACGCTGCTGCCGCCAGAACGACGACCAGCGGGACTTAATCCTTCGGCTGAGTACTGCGCTGTGTCCGTTTGGGAACTGAGGGTCAATTCACAACCAGTCCAATTGTACATCGAATACGTAATTTCGCAAAGTGCGGCTGCGTTGCCGGTGCCTGCGTTTTCGTTGTGTTCGTCGTCGATACCCTTGGTGCGTGGGCACCAGAATCAAAAGAAACATATTATACATTTTCTTATATATAAGTTGTCAGAGAATAAGAAGTCTTGTTAAGTCAAAGTCAATACTTTTATTCTCATAGAGCATGCTCTTATAGTACATACATACATACATAACTCACGCTTTTGTATCCCGACAATCAGGGTAAGCAGAGTAATCGGTGTTGTGCTATAAGTTCATACCTACATACATACACATACTTAACGTCACGCCTGCCTGCCTCCCAGTGGGGCAGGCAAAGACAACGGACCCAACCCACGCAAACAACCCAACCCCCACGCGCCACGATCCTGACACACTTTTGCCGTCTCTTCCACTCTCATAATGTTCTTCATACATGCTCGTCGGTTACGGGTACTACGCACCTGACCCTTTTCGAGCACATGCCCGATCTGGTCCAGGTACGTGCGTCTAGGGCGACCCTTCCCGACTCTTCCACTAACATTCGCTCCATAGATTTATTTCATTAGTATCCATTCTACAGACACACATACTCCTCCTATTCCACAAATACTCCTCTCGACGCGCGCATTTCGACATCATTTATCCTGCTCTCATGCTTCGCCTGCCATACCCAACTTTCACTCACATAAGTAGTCTGGTAAATTAAAGCACAACCACCGACCACCACGTTTAGCACAGTATACGGACAAGATAACTATCAAGCAGCAAGTGAGGCACGAATACCCACCTGCTGCATGACAAGGTGGAAGGACCGCGCCAAGGTGAGAGGTGGCTAGCCTTTCGCCCTTTAGCGCGACATCTTGTCCTTATCCCTTATAGTAACTCTTCCTTCCTTATAGTAACTCTTCCTTCCTTATAGTTAGCTCTTATAGTAATTATAATATATAGTATAAATTAGTGTTGTAACGTTTCACGTTTCACTTCACTTTCACGTTTCTATAGTGCGTGGAGTCGGATCGAACATAGCTAAGAACCATCCCGATTAAACCAGCTTTCTAATAAAAAAAAAACGCATCCAAATCGGCTCATCCGTTTGGGAGCTACGATGCCACAGACAAACACACATACAGACACACAGGCAGACACACGGACACATAGACAGACGGAGACGTCAAACTTATAAAACCCTCCTATTGCGGCGCGCGTTAAAAACCCCAAATGATGAGATTATCGTATACACCGACTGCCTAGGTTTTCTACCGTTCACGATTCCCCTGAAATATCTTCATGAAAGCTTTGATATAAGTGTTCTCTATTGCAAACATTTTAATTATGTCACATGCAGACGAAACCGCGAGGCGATGGTCGCAGCAACAGAGATATTATTTACTGAAATTAACGCCGCAGTACTGAACCTGATTATGATTTTCTTTGTAGCTTCGTTATTTTAAAGTAAACATTTATAGAAGATATAATATTATTATGTGTATTGCTTAAAATTAAGCTTCAAATAGATTTAACACGCAGGCGCTGTAAAACTTTGTTGTTTTTTATTTCTTTAGTGTGCGCCAACCCTCCTTGCGGACGCAGGTTTTCTGACCATATGGTTAAATTTTTGGTAAATCGCGTATCTGGCCATGTGCGTATTTTAGTTTTGGTAAATTGCGTATCTGGCCATGTGCGTATTTCAGTTTTGGTCAATTTCGTTTGCAATTCAGATAAACTAAAGTCAATTCAACCACATATCGCATTTCACCTCCTTAAAAACTGTTTCGCCATCCCCAAATTAATTTACCTGTTTAGATCAACCCCCTTGTTTGAATGCCACATCCTACATATTTTCGACGCAGCCATCCGGAATACATTGCAATCAATTATCAACACAGAACTGAATGAATTACAATGGACACAGGCTTCCTTGCCAGTCATCAATAGCGGACTTGGCATTAGAAAAGCATCTGACCTTACCATACCAGCCTACCTGTCATCAATCCACAGTGTCTCCAAAATAACTGTTCAAGTACTGGAGAAATTATCTAATAACACTGTAAACAAGTTTGAAGAAGCCGCTCTTGATAACTGGAAAAAAAATTGTCCCACTGAATCTTTACCAGACAATCAAGGTATACAAAAAAACTGGGACAATCCTTTATGTAAAAAAATATTTCAAGATTTAAAAAATAAAGATAATTCACCGAAAACGGTTGCTCGTCTGAGCGCCGCCACTCAGAGAGAGTCGGGGGCCTGGTTGCATGCTCTTCCCTCCCATACAATCGGTACGCTTCTGGACCCGGACTCTCTCAGAATAGGAATGGCGCTCAGTCTGGGCTGCAACATTTACGAACAACACCAATGTGACACCCAGGGTCACCACGGATTAAGCTGTAACAAAAACTCGGGCAGATTCCCAAGACATCACATGCTTAACGACTTACTGAAAAGAGCATTAACTTCTGTTGACGTGCCATGCCTACTGGAGCCGCCGGGCCTGTGTAGAGACGACGGAAAAAGGCCCGACGGAATGACGATTCTGCCGTGGAAGCACGGTCGCGCTGTGGTGTGGGACGCAACGTGTGTGGACACCGTCTGTGCGAGCAACATAAAGCTGTCCTGCTCGCGTGCGGGTGCGGCGGCGGAAGCCGCGGCCAGTAGGAAGCACAAAAAATACGAAGATATTAGGTGCAACTACTGGTTCGTGGCCTTCGCCGTCGAGACATTTGGTACGTGGTCGGAGGAGGCCAAGGCCTTCGTCCTTGAGGTGGGTTCCAGGATGGTGACCGCAACTGGAAACCCGTGTTGCCTCTCGTATCTCCGGCAACGAGTTAGTCTGGGGATACAGAGGGGCAACGCGGCCGCCATCCTGGGAACCATCCCGGGGACGACGCCCCTTGAGGAAATATATAATTTATAAGTTTTTAGTTTTTAGTGGTTTTTTAGTTATAGGTTTTTTTTTTTTTTTTTTATTAGTTATATTTGTCTATTTAATTTGATAGGTAGTTATAGTTTATGTATTTTCTGTATGTTTAATTCAATAAAGTTTGATTGCGTATCTGGCCATATGCATATTTCAGTTTTGGTAAATCACGTATCTGGAATCTGGCCATGTGCGTATATCAGTTTTGGTAAATCGCGTATCTGGCCATGTGCGTATTTCAGTGTTCGTCAATCGCGTATTGTACATGTACGTATTGGGCCGTTTGAGTATCTGGCTAAATGCGTCTAAGTATTGAGAGAAGTACTTAAGAGAACCCGGAAGTCCACTTTTCTATACACCAGACCAGGGGAAGTCTCTTTCCAACCCGTAAATCTTGCACTACCATTTTTAAAAATTTGTATGTAAAAGATATTATCGTTATCTATGTCCCTATGTTGTCCGTTTTTCGTTATTTCATTTTAAATGATTTTTTTATTACTTCCGAACTGGATGGCTCTGCCCGAGGTCGAACACTCAGGCGCAGCCAATTTCACCGCCGAGGAGGTGCCAGTCCGGCTTGGAAGTGGACTAATGTCGCTGGGGAAAGGCTATTAACCCGCGGTTTGAAGATCCGTGGATTGTAGGAGTGGGAAAGATATTTCCTGGGAGCCCGTTCCACATCTTTTCAGTGCAGCGGAAGAACGATTTAGAAAATCGTGCAGTTCGAAGAACTTCTCTGTCGACTACAAAAGGTGTTCCGCGAGAGTATGGTGGGTTTGGCGAAGGCGAACAGGAGGAGGAGGGATATGGGAAGCAAGTTCGTCAAAGCAGCGGCCATAGTAGTACAGATAAAACAGGCTCAATGACCCAACGATACGTCTGTGCTGTCATCTGTTGTTCATAGCAAAAAATATATATAGGAAGAATAAAGACATGAAAAAAGACTTCGCCTGAATGATGAATTGATGATTCACAAATATTTTGATGTTTGTAGGCAGTTTGCTTCTTAGCTGCAGTTGTACTTTTCACGTGGCGCGTCCCACAGCGACAGCAATAATACGATGAAGGAAATTCCAAATTTGAAAACGGTTCGCAGTACAAGATGCTCAAGCTTTGTGTCAGCTGTCAAAACAAACGGAATTATCATCCCACCGCACCGGCCGTTAGCGCCATCTATTGTGTCATAATTTAACCATACTTATGCATTCGTTACGCTTCTTGAATATCACGTAGGAGTATGTCAGTAGAGTATGTCACCCTATAGTCAGTTTTTAACCGACTTCCAAAAAAAGGAGGAGGTTCTCAATTCGTCTGTATGTTTTTTTTTTTTTAATTTTTTTTTTTATTTTATTTATTTTTTTTTTTTTTATGTTTGTTACGCGATTTTTATAACCCGAAATCTAAGAGGTATGAAACATTTTCAATTCTCTTCGCGGTCGGCTATGAACTATGAAAATCGAGGCAAGTCGAATGCACGCAACAGCGCAATTACCCGCATAAGGTACAATGTTTTTAAATCAGAAAGTCACGTCGAGCCAGCCATGTGTAATTTTAAGCTGAAACAAAATTATATCAAAATGTAAATACGCCCTAATGGGATTGGCAAATAAAAGCAACGAAAACGCGACACACCTAATTATGCAGGCTCTCCTCCCTCGCGCAAACAAGGGGCGGCGCCTAAACTCGCAAAATGTTCACTGAGTTTTCACTGGATTTCTCATTTTATCCGCTCGAATATGTGATTCAAAAGTGCTACGTCTAAAGCTTAATTAAAGCTGTTCAAAGTGGCTTCAGAAACGCTGCAAAAAAAACCGTAAAAATCGGCGACTAATGCCTTTCCCTGTTTGCTCTCGAAATCATTTTAATAGGTAGTGCAGAACTTTTTACTAAAATGTACATTGGAATAGCTTCCAGTATTGAGATCACACAGCGGGCATTTTTAACCGACTTAAAAAAAAAAACGGCCAAGTACGAGTCGAACTCGCGCACCGAGGGTTCCGTATCGCCATTTCATGGCTAGCACCACTCACGCCATCTAGATGGCGTGTTATGAAATGCTTCATATTAGATGTCATCATTAGTTAAAATGCATCATAATGTATTCGGTAGATGGCGCGCGCGCATACACTTTTTGGTTTCTTCTGTGGCAACCCCATTGACTTGGCAACCCCCGTGAATTTTTACTTTTTATGATTTTTATTATTTGTTGTTATATCGGCCATAATAATAACACATATTCTGTGAAAATTTCAACGGGCTACCTATTGCGGTTCAAGAGATACAGCCCTCGGACAGACAGACGGACGGACGGACAGACAGACAGACAGACAGACAGACAGACAGACAGACAGCGTAGGCTTGGTAATAGAGTCCCGTACAGGATACGGAACCCTAAAAAAAGGAGGTTATCAATTCGACACTTACGTATGTTATGTAATATTATTGGAACTACAATATATTCACATATTATGATAATCTATTAGGGCTTCCAAACCAAACAAATATAAAATTTTTTTTTATTTTTTTTTATTGACAGCGCGACATATGGCGCCGAGCCACCCATAAGGTGTCTAGCGACGCCCATGGACATTCGGTCGTATGCGGGGGTTGCGAATGTCATGCCGGCCTGACAGGTGCCCATTCACGGCCCTCTTGAAGGACCCGAGACTGTACTTGGGGGGAAATATATGGGCAGGGAGAGCGTTCCAGAGTTTACCGGTTCTGTAGAGGAAAGATCTGCAGAATCGATTGGTACGCATCCGCGGTAAGTCCAGCGTGTAGGGATGCAATCCCTGCCCAGTGCGCGTGGTGCGAAGGTGGAAAGGGGACGGCGGGATCGCATTAAACAGCTCCTCCGAGCACTCCCCATGGAATAAGCGATAGAACACACTTAGGGAGCCGACATCCCTACGGTGTTGCAGTGGTTCTAGATCGCAGGACACTTCGGGGTCACCCACTAGTCGCACGGCTCGACGCTGGATTGAGTCCAGAGGCGCAAGCTGGTATTTGGCAGAGCCATCCCACAGGTGCGAGCAGTACTCCAGGCAGGACCTGATCTGCGATTTATACAGAAGCAGCCTTTGGTCCGGCGTGAAGTACCGTCGCACCTTATTGAGTACGCCCAGCTTTTTAGAAGCCAGCTTGGCCTTCCCTTTATAGATGTATGTATGTTTGTATGTATCTTTGTCCACGCATTTCTCCGAAACTATTAATGGGATTGAGAGTATTCTTCTTCTTTCATTGGCTTACATTTATTTCAACTAAGGAAACAGTGCAAGTTTCATCAAAATCGGTTTAGTAGTTTTGTGTTAAATGGGCGAATAATTCTATACCACGACAACCGATTTCTGTGATTCTTTCTATGTGATATTACTAATCAAATTCAAATACTTACATAACATTTAAGATTTTAAGATGGTTTAGAATATGAGTTCGAAATAATTTTTTAGGCTTCCGTATCCATAATGTATGCCTGTCCGCCTATCCGTCTCTTCGTCTGTCCGAGGGTCGTATCTTTTGAAATTTAATAGGTAGGCGGGTGAATTTTTTACATAATATGTGTTGCTGTGGAGGACATGCCCACAATTTTTTTTTCATAGTTGTTTTGCTTTTGCTCTATCGTAATAACGGTAATACATACAAGTGTCAAATTTGATGTGATTATAGTGCAAACTCTAAAGTATACGCACACATAGCCTACTACAGATCACAGACACATGCACACACCCCAACACACCCTCACAACACGCTCGTAGCTGTTAAGTTTCCGAAATAAATAAATTATTGACAATAAATTATTTTTATTTACAAAATGTTTATTTGATGAATTTTTATATATTAATATTATTTATAAAATTACACAATTAATAGATATTTCGACTGTGTTGTCGTCATCAGTGAAAAATATGAAAAATATGTTATATTTTTCACTGATGACGACAACACAGTCGAAATATCTATTAATTGTGTAATTTTATAAATAATATTAATATATAAAAATTCATCGAAATAAATAAATAAATAAATAATACAAACCGGTAAATTGCGTGGTGGTACGGAACCCTCGGTGCGCGAGTCTATTCAATAGTTATTTTACTATTCGACACCACAATAAGATGTATTTTAAGATCATCATGGATAGCTGTTCCGAGATACCTCGGGAATCCACGCTCAACCAATTTGCGAATTATTATAGGGCTGACTGAACACTGTCCACCCTGTTGTACAACGCTCGAAGAATCGGCTCAAAATTTTACAAATATTATAAGATATTTTTAATTTTCAATAACATTTGATAGTTTCGATTTCTATTAATGAACCAAATGGAAGTAAACTTGGACGATTTGTTTGAAATGGTCCCATTCAACTTCACGGTCGAATGCGTGAGTGTTCGAAATTCGAATACGTTAAGTGAGCCGACAACATGTGCGACGCGTTTTCGAAACGCAACCGTTACACGACCCCAAATTCCCACCGCGGTGGCCCTTCGATGCCGCATGGCAATTTGACCTCAATTGCTTTTTGGTAAAGTTTAAATTACAACGATAAAGCTTTATCGGTGATCAAAAGTTGTTTTTGACATAATATGTACTACTTTCCATAGATTATTGTATTGCCTAATATCTGTATAATTAATACAAGAAATAATAAATAATGTGTACGTATATATAAAATTAGTATTTATAACTCTATACACGGTATTGCAACCCCAACCGTTAAACCCGAAAGGGGGTTATTCAAACCAAACAACTTTTGTTCTACGACTTTTTAATATGAAGAAAAAAAAATTTCCCCATACATTTTGAGAATAGGTATTAAAATTTTGTATGGAAAAAATAAATTTTATTTTTGTTTCAATTTTTTTTTTCGCCGCATAAGTTATTTAGTTTCACATATAGAACCACCCCCTGATGTCAGTTCAAAATATTACGGGGGCAATTGCAACACCGTGTATAGTAGTCATGACTATAATATTATGTACATAAGTACCATCACACTGTACTGCGAGTCCCGAACATCGGTGTAAGCAGAGTAATCGGTGTTTTACTGCGAGAGCTTTGGTGAATTACAGCACATCACTGGTATACCAAAACTTTACAGAGATGGTCTGGAGTCTCTGAGTCACAGTCTGTTTGTAGGTTCTCTTTGTCTGTTTTACAGGTACTATCACGGACGCTGCCCTTTGGAGCTAGGATACCTTATTCCCGCCAACCGTCCTATCTCCGCTCCGCACCCAATTCATGTTGCGTTATTCTTATTATCATCGACGAATTGTTCCGAAATAAACAAACTGTTTTAAATAAAAGCGGCCAAGTGCGTGTCGGGCCACGCGCAGTGTAGGGTTCCGTAGTTGCGGAACCCTATCAAAATAAATTATTTGATTATTTGATTATTATTTGTATGTATAATTTTGTAGGGGAATTAAATGAATGTTAATTTGAAAAAGTTCTTCAACAGTGAAATGATGGCTGTCGTCGGTACATTTTATAAGTTGGTCGAATATTATTCGTCAACCTGTACAGCCTACTTAGCTGTGATAGTTTTCCTTTTAATTTTGGTATATATACTACTGCTGTGAATTTTTTCACATATCTAATAACAACCGTTTAGCTGGCAGGGGGTGGGGACACTTGACTCTAACAAAAATTAGCACTTAAAAGCCTAATAATTCGCAAACGGATCCCTAAATCGAAAAATGCTTTTCACAAACCAGCAATATTTTCCAAAGACCTATCCAACGACATCCCACACGATGTGGTAGACGTGAAAAAAAATCATCCCCACTTTATGTGTAGGCCTCCCCTACCATAAAAAAAATTATTTAAAAATTTTTATTTTACCACTTTGTCGGCGTTATTAATATGTATAATAACCATACCAACTTACAACTTTCTATTACTAAGGGTCTCTGAGCTAATCCGAGCTGACAGACAGACAGACAGACGGACGGACATGGCGAAACTATAAGGGTTCCTTGTTGACTACGGAACCCTAAAAACATTGAACTGACTTCAAACCCAAAAAGTATTAAGTAGAATCAAAAGCACAAAAGGGTCCATCTACAGGGTGGTCTTTAGCGTGATGTAGAATAATATATTGCACCAACCGATAAACTTTACCACACCCAAAACAAAGTGTTACAAGGACCACCCCTGAGATTTACCCTACTCATGAACAAAATATGTAGTATAACGGTTCAGAATTGGCGGAGAAATAAGGTAATAAACACAACACAAAAAAAAGACGAATTGAGAACCTCCACCTTTTTTGGAAGTCGGTTGAAAAGTAGACACAATTTACTCCTAGTTCTTCGGGAGTATAACCTTTTTTTTTTTTTTTATGGAACCTGACGCGGTTGGCTACATCACCTACAACATCCGTGATGTCAGCCCATAACACAGGGTGAACTAGGTGCCATGTCAGTGCTTCCTTCATTTCATGTCGGCCACACGAAACTGGACGGAAAACACGAACTATTTACATAGCCGTTTCGACCGACGTTTCGTTCAGTGCGGTGGTACCAACCCGGCCGGGATAAACCCTACCACCTAGTAATGTAAGAAGGGAAGGGACCTACAGTTTAACGTGGAATCCGAACCACGGTCAGCCTCCAACGGTCGAGCGGTCACCCATCCAATCACTGACCGCGCTCAGCGTTGCTTAATAAATAACAGTTGACTAACCAACCGCGCCACTGAGATACCGAGGCTGACGAATTTTCTTATCCCTTAGTCGACTTTTACGACATGCGACGGGGAGAGATGCAGTGGGGCTATTCTTTTTAAGTACCGACCCCACACGGTACAAACAGTACAAACGGTACAAACCTCCATTATTGATAATGTCTTTTCCACGTAACTTGTCCCTCGCGGTAATCCTTATGCTTTCGGCAATAGAGATTGAAATTGCTCATTTCTAGGTCAAATTGACAGTAGGTACCATTTAAAAATTATATACACAATTCCTATTGTGCCATTACTTTTGCGCCACCCGTTACTATGTATTATAATATTTAGGCAATTCCGTGCTTTTAAATGGTTTCCCGGCAACCAGCCAAATCGGAAAGATTCAGCCTTTTTATATGCTTCCTAACCACCGCAGAACATAGCGCTGTGAGCTGTTTACCGCAAAGATATTGTATTACCTCATCTCATACTCGTACAATACTTTACTGTAAGAAACAGGCCGAGTGGGTAATATTTTTGCTTCTAAGCGGTCTAGGGTTGAGTATAAGGACATATTTATTGCAACTCGGCTTTGCTATTTATCAGAGTTTATCAAGTAGGTTCTGAAAATTTTATTTCGGCTGTCGGTCGTGCTTTTAAAAGCAAACCTTGGCGCGGTCAGTACTTGGATGGGTGACCCCTCGACCGTTGGAGGCTGATCGTGGTTGAGTTCCACGTTAAGTTGTAGGTCCATTCCCTTTTTAACTTACTAGGTGGTAGGGTTTACCCGCCCGGGTTGACGGCTTTTTCCTCTGTGGTACCACCGCACTGAATGAAAAGTCGGCTGAAACGGCTCGTGTTTTCCGTCCAGTTCAGTGTAGCCGGCACGACCGAAGGGAAGCACTGACGTGGCACCAAGTTCACGGCTAACATCACGGATGTTGTAGGTGATGTAGCCAACCGTGTCAGTTTCCATAAAAAAAAACACAAAACAAAAAAGGAACGAGGCGTGGTGAAGAAGGTGCATGCGGTGCAAAGGCGTACTTATCCCTTATAGAGAATTCTTCCAGTCAACCTTCGGATGTTTGAGACGACCGCACATTGAAAGAGTAGTTAAAGATAAGTAGGTAATATGCAAAAAAAAACTTTATGTAATTATATTAAATAAAAAAGTCAATGCACACCTTACAATAACTGAACTAAGTACTAAACTTACTTATTAATAACTAGCTTTTGCCGTCGACTTCGCTCGCGTAAAATTCGCATTTAAAAATAAGAAAGTAAGTAAGCCCACTACTGTACCTTTATTTCGGCGCGCAGAACCATTCGGTTTGTATGAGTATGAGAGCCACATCTCAGCGTAACCGGAACATAAATTGCGTTTAGCCTATCCTGTGTCCCGTATAGTTAAATGTGCTTGTACTCATCGAATTCGGATGATCGGTTTAAGATTTATGGTAGAACATACATACATACTCGTACATATATACATACAGAAAATATTTCTAAAAATCGTTAATTTAGTTTTAGTATCATACATAGAGTCCACAAACGTAGTATCTCATAAAACAAAGTAACTTACTCCATGACCATCCCTTACAGATTTATTATTAGTATTGATGATACATGTCAGAATATAAAAAATACAATATATCAATATACGTACATCTATAAAGAGGAGGGGAAAAAATGGATACAAGCAGAAGTAAGTACACTTTAAGTCAGTACTTATTAGTATAACATGCATAATACATAAGTAGATTTGTCAATACAATTTGTAGAGGTCAAACAAAGATTAAAGCAAACCTAAACTTACGTCTGAACTTTATTTTGCTGACTCTTGTCTTCTTTGCTTATAATAAGCATTCCTGTGACCTTCCACCGCCCCGGCCTTCCACCGCACCACTACCACTGCACTTTCATATTAGCACTAACACATCTATGAACGGTTGTCAAAACAAAATCACAATACGTGTTCTACAGCAAAACAAATCTCTAGAATTTTTGTAAAAAGACCGCAAATATGCGCTTGAGCACGTAATAACTTGGCGTGTGGACCTGTCAAGACGTTCCGTATTATTCCGCTAGGTGGCGCGCCGGGTAATGCAAACAGGTTGTCGGCGAACAGAGAGGGAGATGGACGACAGTAGTGAGCGATAGAAAGAGATGCAAGATTGTACAAGTAAACGAATGCATAGATTGGTATATACATATACACACGTGTAGATAAGACTATAAAGCCTTACGTAAACGTATCACGTATTTTGTATGTATGTAGGTATATTTCACATTACCGATAGAGCTTTAGATGAGCTAAATTATAAAAAAAATATTAGCTTTTGCCCGCGGCTTCGCTCGCGTGAAATTCATATTTAAAAAGAAGAAAGTATGTAAGCCCGCTACCGTACCTTTATTTCGGCGCGTTGAACAATTCGGTTGTATGAGAGCCACATCTTAGCAGTTTTTTTTGCAGTCAGGTTTTATAATTTTTTTATTTTATTTTTTATAGAACTTGGCATATGGTTGAATGAGTCGCACACTACACCCATGATGTCAGCACATCACACCTTGGTGGACTAGGTACCATGCCAGTGCATTCACAGGTATAGTGTGATTTAGCCAACCATGTCAGGCAGGACGCAGGACTCAGGATTTTTATTATTATAGGTTTATACATTAATATTTTAGAAATATAGGATTAGTTTATCATAATTTTTTAAATTGAGGCAGTGAGAACAAAAGCGGTCTAACCCACAATTTTTCTGAAATCGACTTAATGATGTAACCAGCACCCATTTGTTGCAAACTTTCGAAACAAAATTGGTCTAACAAGGTTTTCACACTGAACAACAGATGATAGCACGAAACATAGTTTTTGCCCTCACAAAAAGTGCACACAGTAGAGAGTCAAGTGGGTTAGACCATTTTTGTTTTGTTGCCCAGATCTCGTTGTCGAACTCATTGATCACAAGTTCTTGGTCAGCGGCCACTCTTATTTACCATGTTACGAAGATTTTGGCTTTATCGAGAAACAAAAGAAATATTTTCACCCCAAAGGACTGGCATGATGTTATTAAAGCGGGCAGAAAGAAAAATCCCTTTCAAGTGATTGAAATGACTGAAAGGGATTTCTTTTCAGGGAAGGGATTTCTTAACAGGAAAACAGCTATAGATAAAAACAAAGGTGGAATGGCTTAAAATAAAAATGGCTCCAGTTTAAAAAATCTGACCCGTTTTCCATCTTTTACAAGTGCTTGCTCCACTTGTAAAAGATGGAAAACTGGAAACGGCATGAAAATATCCTTTTTACAGAAATATATATTATGAAAAGGACATCGTTACTGATGATTCGTGGGCTTGATCTGCTGTACCCTTAAGGTCATTGCATAATGAGCCAAAAAAGAAGGACCTCTTGGAGCTGATAAGTTTCACCCCGCCAGTACACCATGATTTCTATAATAGCATCAAGACAATGAGGGGTGGCGCTGACATTATTGAGGAATATGAATATTATGATGATGAGAATGACTGATTATTGATTAAGTAATGTGTTTTATCACATTTTCTTTGATAACTTTGCGTGTTTCATTTATGGTCTAACCCACACCTTCTACGAATTTCGATAAAAGTGATAAATGCAAAGGTGGTCTAACCCACATAAAAACCCTTTAAATGTGATAATTTTCAAACTTAAAAATACGCAATACCTACATACATATCTATACATTGTAATGGTTGCACATAAAAAGTATTGAGAAAATTAATTGATACTTAACAAGAATAAAAATAAAAAAAGTGTCAACATTTCAAATCCAATTATCTCAAAACAATGATTTTGATGGTTAGACCGCTTGGTTATTCTTCACATTTTAGGGATTTTAACTTTATATCATTGGCATCACTAAATTGTATATGGCAATGAGATTATTGTAGGTAGGTCGAAAACTTCATGAGTAGAGAAAAAAAATCCTTTTCCTGACCTACCTCCATATCATATTTCATTCACATACGATCACCCTGACTTGCAACAACCAACCGGTGACAAAAGGAAATTAATCATATTATTCGGAGCAAGAACCATTCAAGAGACATTCCATACAAGAAAGGGTCGACCCTGGAAACTACCGAAACCGTAAGCAGAAATAACGACAGAATCACACCTATGGAATGAAACTAAGGTCAGAAATCCAATGATCATACAGTCCACTTTTCAACGTTCCAAATCACCACCGCTTTTGCTCTCACTGCCTCAATTAATCGTTAATGTCTAATAAATAATTTAGTTAGGTAACTGCACGATTTTTTTATATTTTTAAACTATGCATTTTAAATAAAATAAAAAAAAATCTGAAATAACTCGTATTCCTTATAACGAGCCCTTTTCATTGATACGTCACATGATGCACTTGATTAATTATTATTTTTTTGCTTTCTAATTTGACCCCCAAAATTGACCCCCAAAATGAAAATTCCTTCAATTACGCTATACGTCTGTGATCGGGTCATCAAATCAAACTCTATATAATATTATGTTCCAAATTTTAACTTTTTTCGTCCAGTAGATTCGGAGACAGACACAGGCTAGGGATCATGAAAGGGTTCTGTTTTTTTCCCCTTTTGAAGTAAGGAACCCTAAAAAACTTTATAGGTTTGCTTAGGTGCCCAGGTACTTGCTTAGGTGAGCAAGTATTTACTATATAAGTAAATTTCACTTTGATGAATAGAATCATGCTGTGTAGTAGGTATACAAATATTTACATTCACTGTTACATCAGGGGCTAACCTAGAGAACCTCTGTAAATACAGTTTGATTAACATTGACCTTAGGTAGGCGTACCTCTGGGTGCTCGCTTGTGAAAGAAAGAACTAATGTTATTTTTGGATAGCAATAAATACATTGTATGTACAAGAATATTATTCTAGGGTACTTATATATAAAAATACAAAAAGGACAAACAAGCCTCGATACAAAATTGCATAATTAAGGCTTACGTCTCCAATACAGGGAGGTTTTCAGGATAGGCTTGAGAAACTTCAGGAATAGAAAGTATTCAAAATTAGAAAAAAAAAACCTTATCATTCAAATCGAAATTCCGTATTTTTTTTTTATAAAAAAATTGAAAATTGTAATAAAAACTCGATGGACAATGAGTATAGGGAGATTTGGCGATAGTGCTGTCTAGGTCTAGGGAATGCAATGACCTACTCCAGTCCCCTTTTTCTTGAATGAAATGAAATGAATGAAATGAAATGAAATTACACTTTTACAGTTACCATTACACAATTACAGTACACCATTGTATAAAAAGGTTACAAAAGGCGAGTTTAATGCCTTGCGGCATTCTTATTATGATGTCATTAAAATTTAAGTGTTTGGAATTTACCTACATGCAGTTAAATTCTATTAGATAAGGATGCAAGTTAGTCATTTTATTTTTATGTAATAAAGGCACACGTTAACAGTCCACCAAATCTCGATGAAACTATTTTCACCAAAAAGTACTATAAAATTACCGAATCTGGGAAAAAGTTTCAGAGCTTTTCGTTTTCAAATATGGACCTCTTTCAAACCCTGAAGTTACGAAACCCTATGCTGAAACACCCTGTATTGAAACAGTATAAAAAAAAAGTAAAACCCCGCCTTTTCATACGTATTATTGTAATATCATATAATGTAGTCGGGTTTTCATATGAACACCCGGAATTTTTTTTGTCTATTCCAACGCGGAGGGCGTTTTTTGCGTCTCATTCACCAATCGCCAGTCGCCTATTCGCCACGGACGGAGTGAAGTTTCGTCGAGTACGATTTTGAACGTCGTTAGACACCATGCTCATTCGGTCGCATGCGGTGTTTGCTAATGCCATGTCGGCCTGACAGGTGCCTATTTACTTGGAGGACCCGAGACTGTAATGGGGGGAAATAAAGGAATATCGGAGAGGCGTATGTCCAACAGTGGCAGCAGTGGACCCTTACACGCAGACTGATGACTGGCTGATTGTAATAACTTTAAATGAAATAATAAATAAATAAAAACCTTTTTAGAAACAAGCTTTTATTTAAGCCATGTACTAAAACAAAAAAAAAATGTTCAGGTTTTCGACGTATGTGACATACTTTCGGTGTGTGTGACATACTTCGGTACTACAAGTATTTGCTTACCAACCAATCACTCTACAATGAAATTAATTAGTACATATTTATGCATATTTCGGGACAAGCTTTTTGAAAAAAAATCGAAAACCTAAACGAATTGTTTTTCGTTTTAGTATAAGAGCTTGTTATAAAAAAACTATTTTATTTATAATTTTATTATGTTATAGCAATTTATTGATTTTTTTTTTTATAATTTAAATTATCCTATTACACCAGAACCAAAAGTCTGCGCAACATTTCAGCTCAATCGCTAGAGTGGAACTTGTTTAAAATTCAGTTGCAAGATTTGACCAACACTAACAAGTGTAGGTCGACTGGTGCTGGCTGACCGTGGTTCGGATTCCACGTAAAACTGTAGGTCCCTTCCCTTTTTACTCTTACCTTACTATTAATAGGTTGTAGGGTTTATCCCGCCTGGGTTGGTTTGGTATCACTGCAATGAATGAAACGTCGTTCGTCGGTCGAAACGGCTATGTAAATAGTTCGTGTTTTCCGTTCAGTTTTTTTTTATGTAATCCAGTATGGGTAGCTGAGTCGGAGGGGCCAAAGCACGTGCTGCGACCAGCCAATATCACCTCCGAAAAGGTAGGTGCCATACCGGAGACGTCCCTGGAGATCCCTAGTTCAGTGTAGCCGACATGACATGAAGGGAAGCACTGACGTGGCACCTAGTTCGCCCGATGTTATGGGCTGACATCACGGATGTTAGGTGATGTAGCCAACCGTGTCATATTACATTTTAAAAAAGTGAAGTCAAATAAAAGCTTGTAAATAATGCAAGCAAGGCAACGCGCACAAATCTTTGAATACAGTGAGTTTTCCTGTATTCTGTAACATTTCCGAATTCGAGGCAGGTAGCCGGCACTCACACAAATTGAGCCTCGACAGATCAAAGTTATTCTTTTCCACGAAGTTGTTAAGTAGCGACCGCCCCGCGTGTCGCGCTTTGCTACCCCTGACCTGGCAAGCCGCGTTTACGCCGCGGTATCTGGAGAACATGAAATTTGTTGTAACATTAAATCAAAATATTAAAAAACATATCTATCAAATAATTATTTCTCGCTTGACTGAAGACGCCACCGACATCGGGGCGAAATATTTCATCGATAAATGTGCTTTTTTATTATTATTAATAAAATATGTGTTTTACATAAAAAATTAAATCAATTCATAACATTTATTTTTATTATTACTATGCACTTAAAAAAAAATTTTTTTTGTCTGTAAATGATATTATCACTATCTATGCCCCTATGTTGTCCTTTTTTCGTTATTTCATTTTAATTTAAATATTTGATTATAAAAATGTGAAAATATAGCAATTTTAGGCCTAACTTTCATATTTTTATACGGAAAACGGTAGCGACATCCATTAGGCTTTTGTTGATAGCAAAAATATATCACTTAAATTGAGGAAGAATAAACACACGAAAAAAGACTTCGCCTGAATAATGATTCACAAATATTTTGTGGGCAGTTTGCTGCAGTGTCCTTTTCATGTGGCGCGCGCGGCCCACAGCGACAGCAATACGATGAAGGAAATTCGAAATTTGAAAACGGTTCGCAGTACACGGTACCACCGCACCGTTCTATTATGCAAAAAATGTTTCGTAACGAACAGTGAACGTTCGGCTGCAGTTAATTTTCAACGCGCGAATGCTCGACGCGAATTCTTGCGTACATGAACGAGGCTTCCAGCAAAGATGTATCACCGTCTTCGCTTCGCTATCATCTTTGACATGCTAATGGCGGCTTTGAAGTTCGCCGGCCGCCGACGTTCGTTCTGTATTGATGAATTCACGCGCTGCTTACAGGTCCTTTCAGGAAATATAAAAATAATAAATGAGAAAAGTTTTCATGCTGCCATGCATATATTACAATAGTACAGTAACCGTCTTGTCGTTTTGTCAGCATCGGTAGCTCAGTGGTGCGGTAACCGTCAGTACTTGGATGGGTGACCGCTCGACCGTTGGAGGCTGACCGCGGTTCAGATTCCACGTAAAACTGTAGGTCCCATCCCTTCTTACCTTACTATGAGGTAGGGTCTAATCCGCCCGGATTGGTACCACAACACTGAATGAAACGTCGGTCGAAACGGCTATGTAAATAGTTCGTGTTTTCCGTCCAGTTCAGTGTAACCGACATGAAATGAAGGAAGCACTGACATGACACCTAGTTCACCCGGTACACGTATGTTGTAGGTGATGTAGCCAACCGTGTTAGATTTCATAAAAAAAAATCGTCAGTAAATAATGAAAATTTCAAGTTTCATCAAAATCGGTTCAATAGTTTTCAAAAGCACAGCAGTGCTTTTGTACCGCCTTCAACTCAAGGGTCCGAATATGAATCAAAATATTATTTAACACTTTTCAGTTCTAGTTGTTTTTTGAAGTCGGTGCAATGTTTTTTAAAACAGTTGTTTTTTTACCTCGAAGGTTTCTGTCTTTATTTCTTTGCGCACACGAGAACGGACGCCCGAGTGTGCCCCAGGCGTGGTTCCAACTTAAAATGGAACGAATAGCTCCAAGCTACAAAGAAACAACTCCCTAACTATTTTCACTTTTGACAATGTTTCCTTCTAGCGTACATGTATGTAGGTAGGGCCACTTCTAGCGGGTAGTTCAGTTACAAATTATAAGGTTTCCTTCAGCGTTACAGGCTGCGGAACCCTAGAAAATACACCGCGTACATATTTCTAGCTATGTATTAGCAGTTTTGCCCGAGGTTTCGTCCGCTTGTGTGAACTCTTGTTTTAAGACGAGACGGAAGTTAACTTTCTCCATACAACATCGTCTTTCGGAGTTTATGTTTTTTACGACCTTAAAATCTTATCCGATTTTTACAATTCTTTTTGTAATAAGGACAGTCGAATCTACGTTTCTGTCTTTTATTTTTTGAATATCTAAAGTGATGCTTAATGAACTCCATGACATAAAAAAAAATGAAATCTAATTTTTTCGGTCGAAATATTTAATCAAAACAAAAACGACAAAGACAGGAACGTAGACTGGACTGTCCATAAGAAAAGAAAAACAGGTTTAGGAAGCTAGATATCATAAATGCCGAAAAACGATTTTGTATGGAGAAAGTTAACTTCCGTCTCATCTTAAGCAACCTATATTTATGTATTTCAGGTCCTATGTCATGCCAGTGCGTGTGACTATGATCACGCCAGTGAGTCTGACTTGGGTCTACAGAAGTATGACCAATTTCAGAGACGACGGTACAAAATATTCTATAGTAAAGAGAACATAGCATGTAGGTAGAACCTTACCACACGTTTGATACTTCGTCGCGTTTCAGTTTTAGAACGGACGCATAGCGTGCCAGTTATTGTGACATGGTTCTAAAGATCTATCACCGATTTAAGCTACGACTGTACGTCGTGTCTAAACCCAATTTGTCAGCGCCTATCTCTTCGGCTCCCGTAACAAGCTTCAGGCGCTCTGGCTAATTTCTTCACTAGATAAGCTTATCGTACCCCTCAAACTGGTTGACTGATCCACGCGGTGCACATACCAGCCGATTAGGCATGTGCAGTTGGCGCTAGTTGCGTTGCGTTGAAGCATTAGAACTGCGTCACTTGTAGGCAACACGACCAAAGAGAAGCACTGAGACGGCAGTCAGTTTTAGCAGTCAACCATATCAGCATTCATAAAAAAAAACGGCCAAGTGCGAGTAGAACTCGCGCACCGAAGATTCCGTATCGCCATGTCATGGTTAGCGCCGCTCACGCCATCTATGGCGTGTTATGTAATGCTTCATATTAGTTAAAATTCATGATTAGTTAAAATGCTTCATACTCTATTCGGTAGATAGCGCGCGCGCATACACTTTTTGGTTTCTTCTATGGGAACCCCTTCTTATATCGGCCATAATAACACACATTCTGTGAACATTTCACCGGGCTACCTATTACGTTTCAAGAGATACAGCCCTCGGACAGACGGACGGACGGACGAACAGACAGACAGACAGACGGCGTAGGCTTAGTAATAGGGTCCCGTACCGGATACGGAACCCTAAATATATGGATTGACACGAGAGTAACGCAGTAGCGTAACGCAGCGGAGCAGCAGCAAAGCGAACACGACGGCCGCGCACCAGCGTTACTACGTTGCGCTAAACGTGGCGTGGAGCAGTTCACGCCCCCGCATAGCGATGTGTCGTCAAACACATAACGTTCCATTTTCGGTGTAGAGTTCCATTTTAAGCGCACGACCATTCTATAGAGTTGCCATTTTTGACACAATTTGAGCGCACAACCTAATCAAATGCGCTTTTTGAGGTAACGTTCTAGAAGGTTGCACGGCCAAATTAACATCGGCGGAATAAGTAATAGCGGAATGCGTCCACTTACTGCCCTGAAACTGTGAAGTGCTGCGTGAGTTTGTATTAACGCACATAGTTTGACTGCGTTACCCATGTCTAACCTACGACCTACACGATCGACCTATGTCGCTTTTTTGTACAGTCTAACTTTTGCGATGGGGGGCAAAAAGGGTATCGCTACTTATGAAAGTAATAGCAGCCATAGGTCATTTTTGGCAGGCAATAAATTATTAAGGGACTTTCCCCCACTGGATAAAGCGTTGAATTCTTTTGCGAGAGATCGGAATGTCAATTAGATTTTTTTTATGCAATTCAAAGATATACCTACAAAGAGAGATGCTGCGTCGTGTAAAAACCTCCAGTCTACGACAGCCAGCTCAAACACTGGCGCATTGTCACCAAATAAGGTTAAACCCGTTCCCGTGCAAGTTTATTATTCGTATGGTAGTACACTACGCTTGAATTTGTCCTGTTTAGTTTTTACAATTTAATTAAAGTTTAATTAATGTTTTGAAAAAACATGCGCAGGAGACGCGGCTTTAGCTCAAAAAAAGATTTCGTTGCCCTACTAAGGCAAAGAGATGTCTTAACACTTTTCATATCGCCAAAGTACCTGCTCATATATTTCCCCCCAAGTACAGTCTCGGGTCCTTCAAGAGGGGCGTGAATGGGAGCCTGTCAGGCCGGCATGGCATTCGCAACCCCCGCATACGACTGAATGTCCATGGGCGTCGTTAGACACCTTATGGGTGGCTCGGCGCCATAAGTCGCGCTTTCAATAAAAAAAAAAAAAGTGAGTACTAATTATAGTAAAAATTCATTTACTAACCGGAGTTGTGCTACTTATGATAATTTCTTCTCCTGTCTTGATATATTTCATGTATCACTCAGCCATCTCAAAAGGTGACAGGACAGATGATGAGATGACAGATGAGAGTTGTGTGAGAGTAGGTTGGGTTGGTTTCTTGTAACATAGTAAGTATGTACTTCAAATCAATGTATCACCATGGTTAAGTAGGTATTGAAATTTTGGTGTGTTGGTTTTAGTTAGTTTTTGGTGTTTTCTTTCTCTTAGGTTAATTTATTAATCATGTACGCACTTAATACGGATAACTTTACGTAGAAAACTTTATTGGTCTCTTTGAAATTAATGTAAGTACCTATTCCTTTTACGATGTCTGTATGTTTTCCAAATATTACAAAATAAAAAAATAATAATAAAAAAATCAAATAAAAAAAACCGGTGCGCAGTTCAAGTCTGCCTCAGAACACTGAAAAAGGATTAATACGCATGCGGGAGCATCGTGGTGTCATTATTCTATGTAGATACTTAACACACAAAGGGAATATCGGATAATCATACTCAAACCGTATTCCAACCCTCTCGGTAAATAATTTGATAAGCCTGAGTGGAGTGGTAGCGGTTCTAAGTGGAGGGACACTTCAGGCTACTTCAGACACGGATCTTTGTGAAGCTATAAATATTTACTTGCAAGGACCAAAGCACCAAGGTGAATGTTCGTCCTAACAGTCCTTAACCCTTAAGGTGACGTGAGGCTGCGTCTGACTCGAATTTCAAGAAGTTTACCACCAATATTACTCACCTGACAGATTCAGTTTTAATATACGTAATACTTCATCTATCAGCGCAGATCGATAGCTTTTTGAAAACACGATTTGATTAACTTCGCTCGATAGAAAAAAATCATGAACATGCCTCTTATTTTTTTTTATCCGTAATGTCAGCCCATAACACCGGGTGAACTAGGTGCCATGTCAGTGCTTCCCTTCGGTCGTGCCGGACCGGATACGGAACCCTAAAAATACGGTACTGATTGTACCGTGTAGGTCCGGCCATAAAGATTCATAATAGTCATCATTATTTTACGACAGAGCGCTCTTGTCAGTTGTCACCCCGCATTCCTGCATAAAAAAATCCAGAAAAACAGGGAAGTTTACACATATATTATAGCCATTTTTGTAGCTTAGGAGCTAAGGAATCGCGCGGTGGTAAAAATTATGCGGTCGATCTGGAACAACCTGTATAATAAGCAAGCTGTTAGATTAGATTAAGACGAGACGGAAGTTATCATTCTCCATACAAAATCGTCTTTCGGTATTAATGTTTTCTAGCCCCCTAAACCTTATCTGATTTTTGCAATATATTTTTCTTGTCTTAAGGACAGTCCAATCTACGTTCCTGTCATTTTTCTGTTCAGATGAAATATACCTCCTACAACACCGGAGTTAGAAATTTGTATTTCGACCGAAAAAATTGGATTTTTTTTATTTTTGATATCATGAAGCTTTATTGAGTCATCACTTTAGATATTCAAAAAATAAAAAGACAGAAACGTAGATCCGACTGTCTTTATTACAACAAAAAAAGAATTGTAAAAATCGGATGAGGTTTAGGGGGCTAGAAAACATAAATGCCGAAAGACGATTTTGTATGGAGAAAGTAAACTTCCGTCTCGTCTTAAGAGTGGGATGTGTGTTCTAACCTTGGACTCCCCGCTGCGCTTTCGCCCTTCGCCCCACAGCCGGCGAGACCAGGCTGAGCGCCCTGTCCGGACGGGGAACCGGCAGACTGATGGGCGCGGGCTCGGAGCGGCGCGGTCCCGCCCACACCGCCTCCACCATCGAGTCGATACTGGACGAGCGGGGCAGCCCGGCCGACTGCTCCCGGCTGAGGGGCAAACAATATCATTACCAGTCTAGACTAGTCTAGCGGTTCAAAATAAACTGTTCGTGTCTGTCCCTCGAACTGTCCGGCAGACTGATGGGCGCGGGCTCGGAGCGGCGCGGCCCCGCCCACACCGCATCCACCATCGAGTCGATGCTGGACGAGCGGGGCAGCCCGGCCGACTTCTCCCGGCTGAGGGGCAAACAATATCATTACCAGTCTAGACTAGTCTAGCGGTTCAAAATAAACAGTTTGTCAGATACTGTTTGTGTCTGTCCCTAGAACTGCCCGGCAGACTGACGGGTGCAGGCTCGGAGCGGCGCGACCCCGTCTACACAGCCTCCAACTGCTGGGCGAGCGAGGCAGCCCGGCCGACTGCTCCCGGCTGAGGGGCAAACAATATCATTACCAGTCTAGACTAGTCTAGCGGTTCAAAATAAACTGTTTGTGTCTGTCCCTAGAACTGCCCGGCAGACTGATGGGCGCGAGCTCGGAGCGGCGCGGCCCCGCCCACACCACCGCCTCCACCATCGAGTCGATGCTGGACGAGCGGGGCAGCCCGGCCGACTGCTCCCGGCTGAGGGGCAAACAATATCATTACCAGTTTAGCTAGACTAGTCTAGCGGTTCAAAATAAACTTCTGTCCTAGAACTTCGTACCTAAACTTATATACCACACATTGTACCCCGATAATCAAGGTAAGCAGAGTAATCGGTGCGGCGTTGTGGGTAAAACTTCATGTTAATTCAAAAAACTGTTTTTGTCTATCCCTAGAACTTCGTACCTTACCCTAAATGCCACACGTTGTATCCCGACAATCTGGGTAAGCAGAATAATCGGCTATTAAAAAAAAATATCTAAAAAACACCTCGTGGCACAGAATATGGCACCAGCCAATGATTTGAAAATAAATTTTATTACACCTTTACGTATTACTTCTGCTGCTTCACCGTTTGGAGTCGGTGTAAAACTATAGGTCCCTTCCCTTGCCGCTTACCTACTAGGGGGTAGGCTCAAATTATAGCCGACTGGGTTGATACCATCGCAATGGATGTAAGATAATATATGGATAGAAGATTCGGCTGTGTTCGCCCGTAGTCCAGTATAGCCAGCAATCCAAAGTGAAGTCTCCCGTATAACCTACTTTCTCGGAGGTAGGTAAAAAAAATTAATTTAAGTACTTTTTCTTCGAATTTTCCGGAATTTCAATCAATTATTTGGTGAGAGCTCTGCGCCCTTCAATGATCCTTAATAATTATTATCTGTCTGCGTCTGTAGTCCCGGGGGAAATTACCTGATAACATATAAAAATCTGAATAAGAAATTCAATTCAGTAAATTTAACGTAAAATATAATTTAAAGAGCTTAATACATTTGCAAATTAATTATTCCGATCTTTCTCTTATATTTCTTATCATTAATTTATGTTTTTCTAGCGAAATACGATGCTGGGCGCACAACTAAATATTGTTTTTCTTTTTATTGAAAGCGCGACATATTTTATTTTTCAATTTTATGGAAAGCGAGACGTGTGGCATGGTTTCACCTACGAGTATAGGTGTCTCACGATGCCCATGGACATTCTACGGTGCGTCGGGATTGCGATGCGAATGCCTTGCCGACCCAACAGGTGCCTTAAAAGCAAGCTTTGTTGTGCTGTATGCTCCTAAGTTTTAATACCGTGTCCTACTAATAAATTAAACTAAATAAAATTAAATGTTTCCAAAATTCAGAAGAGTTATCGGCCTCAGTCTGAGATAAGTATAGTCTCGTCTCGGCTCCTTCAAGAGAGGCGTGAATAGGCACCAGTCAGGCCGGCATGGCATTCGCAACCCCCGCATGCGACCGAATGTCCATGGGCGTCGCTAGACACCTTATGGGTGGCTCGGCGCCATATGTCGCGCTTAGTATAAAAAAAACCCAGGTTAAAGGATTCGGGAAACACACTCGCCGGAAGACAGTTCCACACCCTAGCGGCGCGACAAAGAACCGATGGGTTCTCAAAAGCCCAAAGTCAACAACAAAGGGGAGCAGAGTCATATAATTAAATATCTTACAAACAATCAAAGACTTTGTATTGCGTCGATACGTAATACAAACTCTTTGCAAACAATGAAGAAAAAACACATAACAGAAATACAAAATACTTTGTTTATTGTTTATTTATTGTATAATATCATCCATAGGTAGGTAACCTACGCTTGGACATGTCGAAAATTCCGCCAGTTCTAAATTCAATGCGAACACGGAAAAAAAGGATTGCTCGAAATAAAGCAAATTGCATTGGTCTAAGTGAATGCGCGATTTCAATACTCGGAAAACAATCATTTACTTAAAATTAAATAATTATATTCTTGAAATTCTTGCATTACTACAAGTAATTATATTCTTTCTTTGAGAGATCAAGCTTCTCTACCATTGAAATTAGCACCGTGTAAATATAAGAATATTATAATCTCAATGCAATTTTCTACTGGAATCCATCTAATAATGACCTATTCAATTTAAAAGTTCGTAAACTTGAAAGTAAACACTACACTTCTTATTCTAAGAAAATATAATATTAAAGTGAAATATATTGAATCCTGCATTAAAACTTTGTGAACTTCAAAATAAACATTTGATATATTGTTTTAATGAACTGATTTCTTCCAATACATATATTATGAATTTGAAATAAAATTTACTGTATTTCAACTGAAGATATTCAGTGTTGTATAGAGTATATGTTATTATCATTATAATGCTACATTTACTTGGAATAAGATTATCTGTTCTTCAATGTGGACGTTCGTCAACTTAAAGCAAACATTAAATTTCTTATTCTAAGAAAATGTATTGCTAAAGTGACACAAAGATTTTCTTCAGGCAATTAATTTAAAACTTGAATTAAAACTTTGCCAATTTAAAAATAAAAAGTTTATATTTTGTTTTAATGAATTGATTTCTTCAATGAAATCTTTTTAACTTTGAAATAAAATTAATTGTATTTCAACTGAATATATTCAGTGTTATACAGAGTAAATGGTATTATTATAATAAAATAATTTGTTTTGTTTTTATTAAACCATAATTTTGAATGGAGTTTTTCACTTCTAGAATAGACTAAAATTACTTTTTGATGTAAGAGAGTAAGTGATTCAGAATAAGATTATTTATTCTCTTGATATAACTCATTTTCTATTTTAATTCAAGAAATGTATGCTTTCAAAATAAAAAGAAATATTCTTGGCAGCTACAGCCAGTTCAGGAAAAAATAAATTTAAATATTTAATAAATTAATGATGAATTAATTAAAGCGATATCGGTGACAAAATTTATTTACTGTAAATTTACAGTAAATAAATTTTGTCACCGATATCGCTTTAATTAATTTATCATTAATTTATTAAATATTTAAATTTTTTTTTTCCTGAACTGGCTGTAGCTGCCAAGAACACTTATTTTAAATTCGAAAGTAGGTGTACATATTAAATTCAACTTATGTAGCTAACTAAAGACAAAGGATAAAAATAAAAATCAATAATTTTTAAACTGTTTATTAGGTACTTTGGTCACTTTTAGGTAGATGTACATTATAAATAAGACAATATAAAATTTTTATATTCTATATTCTAAGCACATTTTATAATATAAAGAAGGCTATCGGCTTGGATATAACGAAAGTTTTCGATCGGGTCTAGCACAAAGCTCTAAAATTTTGCAGACATTTTCTCTTATCCTTTCAGTTGTAATTTATTATAGGTACATACTTAATGAAATATCCTCTCATACATAAACTAAAATCTACTACAACTAATATACGAATCGACACACTCCCTGCATAAATTATTTTAGTCCAAATAGAAAGGAACAACCAATTCTTATTTTATATGGAAGCAATTTTCGGCACTAATAAAAGAAGAAAAGTATGGTATTAATTAAAAAAATTGGGGCTCAAATTTGGACGCAATATTTCCCATATTCTTTCAGTTGTATTTATGTATTATAAATTATAAGGTAATATCAAAGTGACACACATTCACTGGAATAATAATTTTAGTCCAAATTGGAAAACAATATCTTATTTTTCTTCGGAAACGAGTTTAGGCGTCAATGCCATTAAATTTAAAAAATATATTATAAATTAATTGTGTTTCAAAATTGGACAGCATTTTGTATTCGCTCACACAATTTTAAATAAAATCGGCAAAACAAACATTTTCAGTGGAAACAATTTCAGCCTCTAGTGACATTGAACGAAAAATAATTACTTATTAACAAATAGAATATTCTGTCAAAAATAAACGAAAAACTACAATCTATAACTATTAAGAACTTAGATATAGGTAGTAACTATACCTGGTACAATGCAACCCTCTTGCCTCTTGCATCTCTTGCCCAATTACTGTTTTACAAAAAACATTTATTATAAAATTTCTATATTCATAAACCCTACTGTAGCCTATATATAGGATCTTTCAATAGTAGGTAACGATACGCTAAAAGGGGTGTATGTGTATCAGATACTGATCACGTTCCCATACCAATTTTTTTTACGATATAAAAAAAATACTTATTAAGGTGAAATACGCGCACTTTACGTATTAAATTTGAGGAGTAGGTTTTTAAATCGTAAAAAAAAGGTATGGGAACGTGATCAGTATCTGATACACATATAACCTGTCTGCTTCAAAGTTTGCCGGTGGCTTGACTTTATACGGCTTCACGAATACCTATCAGATAGGGTGAATAAAAAAATAAGCTTTTGAAATTAGCTATTGCAATCCTTCAGCAAACTCTACATTATAGTTGATGACATAAAATATGCTTTCGACTCCGCACACAAGGCATTCGATACCCTTTTCAAAATGTACCATGTACTAAATGCTAAATATCCGTGTATGAGCAATCACCTATACCTGGTTGTACAACGGTGTGTCTACAATATCAAGACAGAGTATGATGACGTTGCTCCATACCTACTTGACATTCTTTCACTATAAGTAATCTAACTTCATCTTCATAAACATGAAGTGCGGTAAGTGCGGGAAAGATTTTCTTAATTACAAGAAATACATTTTTCACATCGAATATGTACACGGAATTCAACATAGTTTTCAATGCCCCGAGAACAAATGTAATAGGATATATCATAATAAATTTGCCTTGAAAGATCATTTAACTGCGCAACATAAATTATTTGCGGGACGTAAAATAAATAGCACTAAAGTAGAGAAAAAAAAAGATAAACTCTTACCTTTGAATGCAACAGTAGATCTTGGCGACATGGATATGCTTAGTCCAAATAAAATACCCGTACCAGCAACAGATCCACCAAAAATTGAACAGAAACAAACCATTGAAAGTATTCTTGAAACTAAAGTGACTGAATTCAAAGTCTTACTCAAATCTTCAATCGAAAGCTTTATTTCACAATTGCATAGCAAGTTGAACTTGTCTAGGGCAACAATTCAATCCCTCATAGATATAGTAGATGAAATAATTTTGAAAGATATATTAGGTTTGCTTCGGCACGCTCTGGATGTTTTACTTGATGAAGAGTGGTCCAAGATCAGCCCTGTTGTCTCGGAAAAAATAAGTTTAATGTTTTCTTTATTTCAAAGTGCATTTGTTCATGTTAAATCAGAATATAAAAGATTAAAATATTTTAATTCTTCAAAAAAATTGATAAAACCAGTTGAAATAAAAATTGGTGTAGTGAAAGAGCAAAAACGCCAGCGTGGAAAAATTGTGTTAAATTTGAAGCATAGACTAGCCTACATGATTCCGTTGCGAGAAACCCTAAAATTATTTTAGGGTTTTAAAATTACTCTAGCGCCGACGACGTGGTGGTGTGTCCAGTGGTGCACGCTGCGGAGTGTGTGCACGTGGTGCAAGTGGACTTGGTGGCGGTGGCGGAGTTTGGAGACGTGGTGATCGTGGTAGTAGGCGTAGTGGCGGTGTGTGTTGGCGTCTAGGTGGACCCTGACGTTCTGAAAATCCATAGCTGCAGCCCGGAATGTTGGGGTCTGAAATTTCATAGTATATTGTTTTGTATAACACTTTTGGTCAGGGGGCATTGATTTTATAACCCTGTCGGGACAGATAGACCACTCCATATAAAAAATTTGGTAACGTTGTAAATCGTAAAACCAACAGAGGGCGTTAATAATTTTTCTTGATGTTGTCGTAAAACAAACAGGTGGCGTTAATGTTTGTTAATACTTCTATACTAAGGGCGCTATCTAGTTGAAATACAACAGTATCTAGGTACCTTTAATTGTCACTAGGCTGTAGAATTACTGCTACTAGACAAAAGATGGCGCTTTCATTTATATTTATAAACAAAGACATTAAACCCCCTCAATCTCTTTGTTTATAAAGAACATTATTTATGTAAATTCCAAAATTTTTAATTATATTTGAATAATAAAATTATGACAATTTTCAATTAAACTAACACTTCTTATCAAATTAAATAAAATAAAAAAATGTTTTGAAAATAATTTGGTATACGGAACAAAATATTATTATGATTGTAATTTCCTGTTTGTGCGCTTTTAATAGATAGATCCACAGAGCACGGAATACCCCCGCGCGCGCGCGCGCGGTATTCCGTGCTCTGTGGATAGAACGTATTTATTTAGTTGAATACTCAGAGGAAGTTGAACAGTTAAACAAATACTCGTCACTCTTCATTCTAATAATGTCAGCATTGTAGGTAAAAAAAAAAATATGAAAACTGCCTTAAAAAATTTATGAAATTAAAAAAATCGAACCCTAGAGTTGAAGGCGGTGCTAAAGAAGGCTACACAAAACACAAATCACAAAGGATATCATCCGCGCATGTTTTCTTTCATGTATCATTTTTGCTTGCTTTAGCACCGCCTTCAACTCTAGGGTTCGATTTTTTTTATTTCATACATTTTTGAAGGCGGTTTTTATATATTTTTTTAAATAGTTTTTTATTTCACAGTTTTTTTTTGGAATTTTTTGCTATTAATGTACTCGGCGGAATCGCTCGACCTTCGGCCTCGCGATTCCGCCTCGCTTTCCAATCTGATCTCGACCAAATTAAAATGGAACCACCTCATGGTTATCCCCTTTCAAAAAAAAAAAAAAAGAATTTTCAAAATCGGCCCACAAAGGGTGGGTTTAATGTCTTTGGCCCACAATAATTGACGGAGTAATCGCGTAACAAACATCCAAAAAAAGAAAACATACCGTCGAATTGAGAATCTCCTAGGTCTAAAGTAAATTGCTCGTGAAGACAAATTCAACGAGCCCAAACACGATGGGTTTATCATGTGTAGTTTAGGAGTTCCTATGGCCACCTTCCGTCTCCGTCATCAGACCAGCTCGATGGTACTCGTACTCGTATTATAATATATTAAGCGCATCTGGCCGGTCGGAAAAGATTTCAAATTTAGAATATTCATGAAACAAGGGTCCGAATATGAATGACAATATCGATTCATGTATTTCAATACAATGACAGAGAAAATTTCAAAATATTAGGTTATATATTTATATAGGTATATTATATTACTACTATTATATTATATTAATTACTATTATATTATATACTATATTAGGTTATAGGTTATATTATATATATTTGGTATTATATTTAATACTTTTTAGTTCTAGTTTATTTTTTTTTAAGTCGGTTTTATATTTTTAAAACAATATTACATAAAAAACAATAATCGAAATCGGTTGAAGTGGTACAGAATTATTCGCCATGTGTCAAACTGCAAATTGCTGAAAAAGTCCACATCACAAAAGTTTTGCTGAAGGTAACCACACACCAATAGTATTTTGTTGCTTTTTCATAAACCGCTCAATCAATTTCAATAAAATTTCAATGGGAGCACCTCTGAAGTATGACCTACCAAACAAAAAAAGAATTTTCAAAATCAGCCCACAATTAACACGTTGAACGCCATACGACCCACTGGTGGGCCTAGCGTACTTTTCCGTTCGGGCCAAGCCAAACTCATTATATCCGTAATTTTCATCAACTTGAGATTTTCATCACAAAGTTTATAAAATGCGGTAATTTGTAAGGAAAATAAAAATTTGCGACTTTTACCGTCTAATTTTCGAGATATAGCAAAAGGCTCACGGGTGGATCGTGTGGCCTCCTATGAAGGATTTGTATTTTTCTGTTGGCTGGGGCCGCGGGGTCACGCCGCGGCCCACCCGTTGCGCGCGCGCCGCGGACGCAGCGATCAATCCCGGTCCGGCTGCGTCGACAATTGAGGATGTTTTACGCTTTTCTCGCCAAAAATGGATTATTTTGAAGATTTCGAGTTAACACAAGAAGCGCTAACGCAGTTAGAAAACATCGAGATAGATCTTCTGAACCGTAGTTTCGGAATAGATTCTATGAAGACGTAGTTCAACCAACGAAAAGAAGATGCTGTCGAATTCTTTTGTCGGAGAGTGAGGATAGCGACGATGAAATGCGTATAGAAAGACGGAAGAGAATGAAACACACTCTGGAAAGGAAAGAGGGATTGGCCAGAAAAGTGAGAAGAACATGTCACCAATGTTATGCAAAGAACGTACCAATAATGGGTAGCAAACAGGCTAAAACCAAGTCGAAAAAAGTATCCACTTATTGCCAAAGCAGCCCAACTAAACCATTCCTTTGTTTGCCTTGTTTTAACAAGACTCACGGATAATTCTTTATTGTTTATGGTTAAGAGCCAAAGGGTTAAGATGATTATTTTAAATACTGAAGTGTCATAATGTTGTGATTGTTCAATTTCATAAATATTTTCTTTTGTTCAATTTCATAAATTATTTTCGTAATAAATAATGTCTTCTTATTTGGTAATGAAGAAAATATTATGTTCATTTTTATTTTGACGAATATTTTCTTATTATTTTCTGGTTTTATTAATTCTATTAATAAAAATATTATTTTCTACCTTATCGTTAAGAGCGGCCCTAGCATCGTTACAATTAACTTAATAAAAAACTACAAGTTTCTATTGGATTTGAAAACCACGCCGTCCGCTTCGACTACAAGGCCATGCGGCTCACTTCCATATTGGCTTTGTAGCTGCGCTCTGTGGCTTGTAGGAAGCGTTTACGTAGGACCTCTCACGCGGCTCACCGGTGACCCCCATGACCTGAATAGTTCAGTAAGGAAAGGCTCACCGGTGAGCGGTGAGCCCCGTGGCCCAAACGGAAATACTGGATTTTTCATGTGGCGTTGAACGTGTAAGATTGTAATTTCCTGTTTGCGGTTTTACTCCGGTCCAAAGAGTTTACAAACTCTTTGGTTGTACCTAGCTCCGCTTATTTGTTGTTATATCCGCTATAGTAACACATATTCTGTGAAAATTTCAACGGGCTTCCTATTACGGTTCAAGAGATACAGCCCTCGGATAGACAAACGGACGGACGGACAGACAGACTGCGGAGGCTTAGTAATAGGCTTCCGTACAGGGATACGGAAACCTAAAAATAAGGGGTGAAATAGGGGTGAAAGTTTTTGTATGGGGAATCCATGATTTCTCTAGGTAAGGATATGAAAATTTATTATCTAGGCTTTTGGCACAGATTACTCAATAGTTACTGCTTTTGGTAAGAAATCATGAATAATGGTCAGGAAGAGGAAGGGGGAGAGAAAAGAAGGGGGAGTGGGTGGGAGGTACGTTTGTCAGCCTCGGTAGCTCAGTGGTGCAGGCAACCCTGGGCGCGGTCAACACTTGGATGGGTGACCGCTCGACCATTGGAGGCTGACCGTGGTTCGGATTCCACGTAAAACTGTAGCACCCTTCCCTTCTTACCTTACTAGGGTTGGTACCACCGCACTGAATAAAACGTATGTCGAAACGGCTATGTAAATCAAAGAGATTTGATGTAAATAGTAATTTTTTTCGTTTTTGTCCGTCCAGTTCAGTATAGCCGGCACGACATGTCCGACATCACGGATGTTGTAGGTGATGTATCCAACCATGTCAGTTTCCATAAAAAAAAGAAGAAGAGGAGGAGAGGTATGGAGGGAGGAAGGGTTAGTGAATGAGGGCAGGTGTGGGGGAGGGAGGTAGTAGAGGGAACGAGGAGGAATGGATATCGAGGGAGTGAGAGGTTGGAAGGGGGAAGGGGCGGGGTAAGAGGGGGTTGCGGACAGGATGAGGGGTAGTAGGGGAGGAATGGAATGCGAGGGTGATGGGAAGGAGGGGCGGCATGAGGGGAGGAAGGGAAGTAGGGAGAGAGGGAGGGAATGGGCGAAAGGGAAGGTGGCAAAGAGGGGGTCCGTGAAGGGTGAGGGGAAGGAGGGGAGGAAGGCGGGATCGAGGAGAGAAGACAGGGAGAGAGGTGAGTGAGAGATGGGCGAGGAAGGAATCCCTTCCTTCCTCCCGAAAAAGATAGAGAATATAAGAGAAGCGATGGTTTATTATCAATTTTGCATTTAAATCAGATTTACTATTTTTTTATTTTATTCGTCGTCGTCAAAGAGATTTTATGTACATACATACATACATACATGATACGTCATTGGTCGTCGTCAATGACGTATCATGTATTCGTCGTCGGTAAAATCTACAATTTTATATAACGTACTCGTATCATTGACTTATATATTCTGTAAAGTATAACACAAATACATTAAACCCACCCTCTTTTAATCTCTTTGGTATAACACCACCAGCAGCATCGTAGATGGAAAAAATAGCCCTGGACTCAACTTTTTTTAATTCGGTGCCTGGACTCCGTACTTCATACTCAAAGACATTTTGTTTATACTTCAACTATTACCAAAGAAGAGGGTGGGTTTAATGTCTTTGACTATTACTAAAACGAGACACCGCGATTATGGTAGTGTGCGTATCGCGTGAATACAGAACCGACCGTCTCAAGAGATCGCATCGTTATTGCGTCATCCTTTTTCCACGCGCAGTAACCCGTATCGCTTGCCTGCACGCTCCACGCAAACATTTGCGTGTTCCAAAACAAGCGAACGTCGCGCGTCGATCGATAAATTTCCGCAACAGCTAAAAACTATGGAGGTGGCTTTTTACTTTCGAGCGACTGTAAGGAGAAAGGAAGTATTGTGATCGTCCAAAATGTCGAAGTTGAGAATGCGACTGATTTTTTTTTTTTTTTTATTGAAACTGGCACGGTTGGCTACATCACCTACAACATCCGTGATGCCCATAACACCGGGTGAACTTGGTGCCACGTCAGTGCTTCCCTTCGGTCGTGCCGGCTACACTGAACTGGACGGAAAACACAAACTATTTACATAGCCGTTTGGACCGACCTTTCATTCAGTGCGGTGGTACCAACCCGGGCGGGTTAAACCCTACCACCTAGTAATATAAGAAGGGGGTCATATCCCTTAGTCGCCTTTTACGACATACACGGGGAGAGATTCAGTGGGGCCATTCTTTTAAAGTACCGGCCCCACACAGTACAGATTTGGGCTATATATCTGTCAACGATCCCAAAAAAGTTGTTTTGAGAAACATGTATGTGTGTGTGTGTGTGTCCGTCCAGCGACCTTGTGCCTAAACTGCTCAACCGATTTCGTTCAAAATTCGTATTTAGTAGTTTGAAATGATAATCTAGGGGTAAATTTTTTTACTTTTTCAAAATTCGAAAAAATAAGGGTAGCCGTCATACAAATTTGTCTATGGCAATGTGTCCAGCGACGTTGCGCCTCAACCGCTCAACCTATTTCGTTGAAAATTCATATTTAGTAGTTTGAAACGATTATCTAGGGGTACCTTTTTTAATTTTTTTTTATTTAAAAAAATAAGGGTAGCTGTCATACAAATTATTTCGATGAGGTCGATTTTCTTATAAATGGCTAACGATTTTTATTATTATTATTATATTTAATCCATCGTGTTTGTTTCCGTTTTCAAAGGTGGTGAGGTAAAAAAATATAATTTTAAAGAAGGTATCTCCACTTTATCCTAACCGCACGCGCGTATTTGAATTGCACGCAGGTTTGGTTGGTGGGTATTTGGCAACTGAAAATATAATAAGAAATAGGCATGCCATCTATAGACAAATAGGACAACTTAACTTTGGTCTGACATCTATGATGCAGAAGCGGCGAAATTATACATTTTATCCGCCAAGCTCACGGACTGACAAAACATGAAAATATTTATTGGAAAAATTATGAAAACCTTAAAATACACTATTTTGAAATTTTTACTTAATATAAAATAATCTTTAAATTTAACTATGCTGTTCCCACTTAGCATCGTTCTATAATTAGCAGATTTAAAAATATAATAAATTATTTAATTCAAATTCGATACTCCTGGCGCCATCTTAGGACATAATTGAAGACTAATTTCATGTTACCTTTAAAACATCGCTGACGGTACATCTGACTCCCCCTATAAAATCAATGTCAGGGGGGCATTTTTTGGATAGTGTGTGGGGCCGGTACTTAATAAGAATAGTCCTACTGCATTTCTCCCCGGGCATGTAGTAAAAAGCGACTAAGTGATAAGGACAAGATGCAGTGCATAAGGGCGACAGGATAGTCACCTCTCACCTTGGCACGGTCTTTCCACCGAGTAATGCAGCAGGTGGGCCTTCGTGCCTTACTTGCTGCCTGATCATCTTGTCCGAATACTTTGCTAAACGTGGTGTTCGGTGTTGTGCTGTAATTTATGAGAGTACTTGCAGCACAACACCGATTACTCCGATTACCCCGATTGTCGGGATACGGCGTGTGGTATGTATTTTTATAAGACTTTGTTTTATAAGACTTTGTTTTGTTTACCTTGTCTTGTTGCACCTACCCTGGTTCTATATGTAAATAAGGGTAGGCTGGTGGAAAATGCCATAGGCATTAAGTGCTACCTTCTGTACAACAATTATGTGCAATAAACGTTTTTTTATTTGATTTTATGTATGTATGTATGATGAAAATAAATACAAGTAATGGTGTTTGAAAATGATGGTGATTAAACGATGTATTGCAGTGGATGAAACATAGGATGTATGTCAGGAGCGTGCCGAATGGCGCTCGATTGTTTCTACCTACTCCTAGGGGAAAGAGGCGTGATGTTATGATTGATTGGGATTCATCCTTTGAGGTTAATTTTTAACCGCCAAAAATAAGAGGCCTCATTATTTTGACACGTACATTTGTATGCAAATATTTAATATAAATAACTACTAACATACCTATTTGGGACTGGGGCATAGGTGTATCGGCACCTGCAGGCGTGTCACCGTGAAGTGACGCTGGAGAGAGCTGACGGTGTTGTGGGGAGGTCGGCGGGGGCGGTTCGGGTCGATTCACTGTGGCCTCCTGCTGTAAAGTTCCGTAAAATTAGGTTTTAGTATGAATTTCATGAAAGATTCTGCCTACGTGTTATTTGTTTCCACCACCAAATGTTGGTTATTAATTATTAATGGATAGAATGAAAATAAAAAACAAGTGGCAACGTTACGATCGCGATCGGAAATGCACATCCATACTTCTTTCTTAGTAGCACTAAGAGAAGGTAAGTAAAGTGTTGAACGCAGCACTCTATATATCTGCCATTGCCAGCAGAAGGAAGGGTCAATCGAGGTGGGGCGGGACTAGCGAGCGGCCGCTCTCGTTGATCTTCTGGAAGCCACTACTGGTTTGTCCCTTCCTGGTCTGTGCAATGGAAAGGCTGATGGCCTCTATGATGATTTGGAGGACTTTATCTGACGTGACGTAAGAAATACTGGCCTCAAGTAGTATTTTGCATCTACATAACAAATGTTTGGCAGTGCCTACGAACTCCTTACACGTCGGGCATAATCTACTTGTAGATTTCGCCCATCGAACGTATTGCAGACGTCTGACAGACTGCAGACAGGCGAGGGAGGCGATGGCGAAGCCGGACCTCCGTCTCGTCAAGACGCTGCTCCGTGTCCATAGATCAAAACTACGTGTCATGATAGGTATGCTTACTGGTCACTGTACACTTAACAGGCACCTCTATGTAATTGGAGTAACGGAAAGTCCACTGTGCAGAGCATGCCTGCAGGCGGACGAAGCACCCACCCACGTGCTGCTGGAGTGCGAGGAGTTGGCAGACATAAGGGCGAAGGAGCTGGGAGGCCCTACTACACTTCGAGAGGCGTGCCAAGACCCAAGGAGAGTGTGCCGCCTCCTGGAAGAACTCGGCTGGTTGGACTAAGGCCGTAGGACGCGCAAAAGGCCTGCATTGGAGCGGGCTTAGGCGCGGAGAACAAGAAATACACAAATAAATAACACACCTATGTAGTTAGCTACGCACTATCCATTGCAGAGGAAAGTCAGTTAGATAGAAAGTTAGGTAGGTAGGTACTTACATATGAAGTTTTGGATGATGTCGGGCGGCACATTCCAGCACTCCAGTAGTTGAGGTAGGGTCGTTAGGAGTTCGCTCATCGTTTCACGTTCATTCACGTTCATCCAGTGTCCGTAAAACAGCAGAAATAACCGATGACGCAACGAATAACGCTCGCACGCGCACCCACGATGACGAACCACAGACAGAAAGCGCGAGGCGTCCGCACAGATTACCATATATGGCGATGGCGTCCGTCACTCGTCAGGCGATGAGGCGAGTGTGTGCGAGGGGGGGGGGGGGGGGGGGGGGGGGGCGAGCGAACGCGTTCCTGCGTGCGGAGAGAAAACGGCTAAGTCATGGAACTAATAAAATTTCGGGAGAGCAATGGCGAAATAAAATTTGACTTTGTTTGTTAGCGTCATAAACACGATATTAGTAAATCTGCTTGGAATAATTGTCTTAATTGTCTAAATAATTGAAATAATTGCTTAGATTTATAAAAGCCACGTAAAAAATATTATTATTAAAAGAAGCTTTATTGACTTCTAAATGAATGTGACCTATTAGGCTATTACTCAAACAAAGATTATTTATTTAGATATACTGTTGCACCTTAGAGCATCACAGATGTAGATCCAGTGCACCTTAGAGTATCACAGATGTAGATCCAGATATCTTACCACCGCTGCGCTGAGATGCGAGTGAACCAAGCAACCAGAAGCAAGCAACTAATATGACCACGAGAGAACGCGGCAAAAATAAATAATTCAGCTAATTACTTATTACTAAGTAAGTACCTACATAGCAAGGTATCGAGAATAGACTGGACTGAATAAGAGACCCAGTCAAACATAACCTAAAAATGAAAACCTTAATAATTTGTTTTTAAATATACACCAATTTTAAGAGGCTTTACCACAACCTAATCACCTAATCACAAAGGAACGAAATTACAGACCGACCAAGTTATCTGTAAAAGTGGTGCGCTGCCGTCGTTTCATTGTTGCCAGTGTTGTGAATGTACCCGTTTTATTTGATGTTTCATTCTTGAACAGTTCAGTTCGTATGTTGCTTTGTGCAAACAATATTGATACTGATTTATTGATATTCTTAGTAGAGGAACGTTTCGAGAGTGTAACATCAAATAAAACGGCGGCATTCACGATTGCACCGGAACTTTACTACTACCTACTACGGTGTTGTCACGGCGCGGCGCCGCCGTCGCACCGCGCCAGGGCGGTGACGGCGCCGCGCCGTGGTGATGTGGCCGGGCCCTAAGTCAAGATATTTTACGTCATATGTGGTTGACTATTTTAGAATAGCTATTTTGCTACAATTAATATCAGCCACAAGACGTCCACGAAACGGTGACGAAATAAATAGAGGATGCAATTTCAATGTGAAAAATGAGTATGTACCTACTCAAAACTAATTGCTTTTATTCAAATCCTGGTTTACAATAAGTATGATCACTTGATTTCGCTGTGATTTCAGTTGTACACGTATTATGATAGTCGTGATTAATAGGCATATTGTTTTGGATGGTTTTTTCTTGCGAATATCTGGCTCTCCAAGCAGTTATTTTGTATTTTCCCTTGTTTTTCTAGTACATCCAGAAGTTTACGAATGGTTGGTATTTGTTTTCTCACCGAATAAAATTCGTGGACTTTTCTTCAGAAGACCCAACGGTCAAATACCTAACCTAACCTAACCTAACCTAACCTAACCTAACCTAACCTAACCTAACCTAACCTAACCTAACCTAACCTAACCTAACCTAACCTAACCTAACCTAACCTAACTTAACCTAATCTTGAGGCGGCGCATGTCGTTTTTGTTAAGTTTCGTTGAAAACTCCCATAGTGCAGTTTGTCCTTTGCGTCAAAACTCTCCTGCGATGAAGGAATCCTACTTTTAATCAGATGAAGTAAACTGACAGAAGCTAATGTCACTTTGCAAAATAATGTTGCCATGTTTAATGTATTAGTGATGTGATACAATAAAATCTAAACTATGAATAACTATTTTTACCTTTAGTAACTTCAAGACGTAGCTTTTCGACGTGAGCGGGCCGTGCCCGGTTGAAAAAGGCAAACGCACACTACACAGACCGATGTGAAATCTATACACTGGCTTAAAACTACACCGGGGTTTTCGCACTTTATACAATATCTTTTTCAACACAATTCTTTCGATTTTTCAATATTCACAATAGGTTGGCTTTCCAGGCGGCCAAACTCACCCGGGACGGACCTCAATAACAAAATTAAGCGGCGCGTGCGGTCGAGTTTACGACACGGCAACAAGGTACAAAAGTGAAGTAAGTCATTGTTGCCTTCATAGTCATTGAGGTCACCCTACTACAAGCAGGGGGTGGCCAACACAAAGGCGCAAATTTTTTTTTATTATTTTCCGTAGCCATTTTGGCAAAACGGAAGCTCCGTTGAGAAACAAATAAAAAAAAATTCTAACATTTAAAAAAATTTTATGAATAAAAAAAACTAAAATTTCAAAACATGTTAAAATGTAAACTGAATATGCAAGGTGAGTAATATTGATAGTAAACTTATAAGAAAAGGCGGAATTGTGAGTAGTATAATCTTAATGACCGACGCAGAAGTTGAACTCTTCCCTTCGGCCCGCACCTCTCTCACCGCCAAACTGACCTATTTTTTGCTACTGCGCAGAACTACTCGCGCGCAACGTACGAACTGCAGAGGGGTTAAGATCCGTGCCGGCCGGCCACTATAGGGATACATCGCATCCGTCCATTCCTCTACCACGCACGCACGACTGATTCAAAGCAAGTGTGGGAAGATGGAAAGCAAGCAATGCTACTACATCTGAAATAATGATTTCTAAAATTACAGAAATTCATATGGCGTTCGCATTAATTTCTATATAGGAATGTAAATTTTTAGACTTACGTATTTTTTCGATATAGGGCTTGGCTATGATTGGTTAAGCCACGGTTAAGCCGTTATACAAGGAGAAAATAATTTTCTCAAAACAAGACAATCGTGTTCCGTTTAAAACTAATTATTTTTTTATTTTTTTACAATAAGCATAGCGAATTTCAATGAAGATACGGAATTACATCATTTTAAAATACGTGGTTATCTTAAAATGAGAAAATAATTTTCTCAAAACAAGACAATCGTGTTCCGTTTAAAACTAATTATTTTTTTATTTTTTTACAATAAGCATAGCGAATTTCAATGAAGATACGGAATTACATCATTTTAAAATACGTGGTTATCTTAAAATAACATTTTTGGTCTTGATTTAACAAAATTCTAAAATTACATTAAGCATAGTCCGCTTGAAATGAGATACTGAATTGGGATGTTTGGAAACTTTCGGATGTTTTATATATGGCCGGGATTGGATGGATAACGAGAAGATCGTGTGTGGTGGGTGGGTGGCGCACCCCGAGAGAGGCTTACATACAGCAGTGGATGTTCTCAGCCTGATGATGATGATTCTATGCAATGAAGTAGTTGGGTTTGCTGAATAGTCGTTATATCATGCAAAAACACGGAGAAAGACATTTTGTTAAATCAAAACACTCGTGCTTCGTTTAAAACAATGAAAATATTTAGTATTTTGAAATTAGTACTGCTAACTTGAAATAAGTTACCGAATTGCATCGTTTTAAAAATACATTATTGTCATAATACAAAATCCTTGGCTCTTAAAATGACAAAGAAACATATTTACATTAATGTAAATTTATTAAAAAAATCTTTCCTTCATGTAACATTATTTATTCCAAATTATGATGTTATACTTATATCTTTTATATGGCCGGGAATGGGTCGATGACAAGATCGTAAATGGTGGCGCACGGCGCGGCGCACGCTATCGAGAACAATGGATGGATTCAACATGATGATGATTCTGCTGTAAAATTAGTAGTAGTTGAGTTTGCCGAATAATTTTTTAAACAAAACAATCGTGCTCCATTTAAAACAATAAAAATATATTATTTTGTAGGTAAGCATGGCTAACTTGAATGAAGATAGGTACCGAATGAAAAGTTTAAAAAAACATGTTCTTTAAATAATATTCTCGCTCTCGAGTTAAAACAATTAAAAAAATAATTAAGTTGCAGGGACATTGGACATTGAAGTTGTTGTTGTTGTCCTGAACACGTTGACAATTTTGATCTAAGATTATAAAAATATGTTAAACCAGACTAAAACACGCTTGATTGAAGTAATGTATTTGAATTGCCTTGAAGTGATGGGCAACATTATAAGGAGAGCATTGCTTTCACTGGATAGCTTATATATTTTTAATTCAAAATTTTATTTTTTGTATTAAGATTCCTAACTCAAAGTAAGAGTTTTATTTGTATTTTTTTCTAAGAGTATGATTGTGTTGTAGCAAAAATGCTATGACGATGCCTCAAGACTATATTGGAATTTAAATTGATAAAATTACTTAGTTTTAAATAAAAGTAATACCTTTCTTAGATTAAAAGTAGTTTTTTTAATTGAAGATAATGTAGTGACAAAATCGTAGTCTAAAATGAAGGCTACAGAAAATCATAATTTAAGTTAATATTCTAGAGATAAAATGAAATTGTTTTGAATATAGACAACAGACCCAAGAAAATATTTTTTCTTAATTTGAGCAATCCTTTTTTACCGTGAAGAAGAACTGACAAACAAACTTCGCAAGTCACAATGTTTTGTTAGTACCTTATAAGTATTTTATTATAGTAACTTACAAATAATTAACCCATACTACCGCTCACAAGAGCATTAATATTTACAGCATAAACACGAATACTGAAGAATCTGACCACACAACAACTAGATACAGTGAGTAAAACTAATTAAATAAAATTAACCCAATAAATAATAAAAAACCAAATAATTACATGTTAGTCTTACTGTAAGTAAAGAAATTCGTCCAACACATTCGACTCCGCCACAGTACCCAATACGCTGGCTGCGTTGCCCCTTTGAATGTCTAGCTAGCACTATTCTCAAACAAACAATTATCATCACAGACAGACATACTGCCTTCAGACTGTACCTTATCTCAGCATTCCCGCCACCCGTCCTATCTCCGCATGCCTCGCATAGAGACTCAGCACCCTTTTGTTGTTGACATTGGGCTTTTGAGAACCCATCGGTTCTCTAAATCGTTTCTTTGTCGCGCCGCTAGAGTGTGGAACTGTCTTCCGGCGAGTGTATTTCCTGAATTCTTTAACCTGGGTGTCTTCAAGCGTCGTATTGGCTAGACAGCCATAGCAACAGTCCGCAAATCTGCTGGCATGGCACCTAACTGAGCATGGTTTCGCGAGGAGAGGTGATTTTGGCTCTGTCGACTGCACCATTGGTCTCTCGGCACAGCCACACATGCTGGTTTACATACAAAAAAAAAACCTAAGGTTGCACTCCGGGTGTGCCGGCAGAAGTGAAAACTTAAACATCAACGTTGTGGATTTTTGAATATTTTGGAATGGTTAGGGAATAATTTCGCACGAATTGTCTTATTTATCAGTATAAAAGTACTATCATTTATGTGGTAAAATACAATATTCATTTATTGCGCTATCGTAGACAAACATGACAATTTATATTACATAAAAAATTTAACACTACAGAACTATTATAATTATTTTACATCAAAAAGTTTATTTCTCAGAAAAATCAACTTTCATCCAGAATTTCAACGAATCTTACGCTTTTTCGATCAGGCTACGGATCTGACGCGAGTTTAACATTTTTTACCCATCTAAAAAAAGTGCCAAGCGCCGCTAAAGAAGTTTCGAATCTTACGCTTTTTCGATCAGGCTACGGATCTGACGCGAGTTTAACATTTTTTACCCATCTAAAAAAAGTGCCAAGCGCCGCTAAAGAAGTTTCGAATCTTACGCTTTTTCGATCAGGCTACGGATCTGACGCGAGTTTAACATTTTTTACCCATCTAAAAAAAGGACCAAGCGCCGCTAAAGAAGTTTTCACTTCAAAAAAATAAAATTAAAAAGAAAAGACTAGCAAACAGTTAAAACATTGTAACACTGTGTTGTGTGGGCGGCTCGTCGTCGGCAGTTCGAGAAATGCCAAATGGGGCATGAACTTCATCCCACGCTCCTCGTAAACAATCATACGCACTTTTGTGTTTCTTTTCATCATGTAAAAAACAACAACAACAAACAACATTTTCAAGGGTTGAATTTCACATTCATTACCTGTGAGGAAAACAAAATAGAGACACCGCCTCATACAAAATAATTCACAAATTCTGACACAATGAATCGATACCATAGCCAAATACAAAATACTGCCGTATGGAGTATGACATTGGTAATACTTTCGTAAGAAAAATTTGATTCTTATTTTTAAACTCACCTACATCACCTACACTACAACATCCGTGATGTCAGCCCATAACACCGGGCGAACTAGGTTCCATGTCAGTGCTTCCCCTTTATTTCATGTAGGCTACACTGAACTGGATGGAAAACACGAACGATTTACATAGCCGTTTCGACCGACGTTTCATTCAGTGCGGTGATATCAACCCGTGCGGGATAAACCCTACCACCTAGTAAGGTAAGAAGGGAAGGGACCTACAGTTTAACGTAGAATCCGAACCGAGCTTCCAACGGTCGAGCGGTCACCCATCCAAGTACTGACCGCGCTCAGGGTTGCCAACAGTCGACCGACCGCACCACTTGATACCCTAATCCCGCCTCTATTTATAAATTAGTTCAAAGGTCATTACAAGAAAACAATCTGACAAGTGTATTTTGTCTGTCTGCGATGTAAACTACCTGTGGCGCCATCTATTGTTTAGTAGCATGAAAATCTACTAATCGATTCCTATTAAGTGTCTTGTATGGGGACATCCGTATTTTTTCCTTTTTTTTAGGGTTCCGTACCTCAAAGGAGGAAAAAACGGAACCCTTATAGGATCAATTTGTTGTCCGTCTGTCTGTCTGTCTGTCTGTCTGTCTGGCTGGCTGGGTGTCTGTCTGTCTGTCAAGACCTTTTTTCTCAGGAACGGGGTGTAAAAAAATTAAGCTTATAGGTCCACGCAATCACTAGATACACCCATTTAAGTCACATATTTTGCTACCGGCAAACCAAATCAAAACCTATAGAGTACTTCCCGTTAACCTAGAATAATGAAATTTGGTAAGAAGCAAAAGAAAATTGTAAATTTATAGTTATGTGACATTAAAAAAAAATTTTAGTTTGTTTTGAATGTCAAGGTCCCTTTTTCTCAGGAACGGATCAAGATAACAAATTGAAATTAATATGAAATACTAAGATCTACGATCTCTTTAAGGTGTAGAATATTCAAGCTTCTAAATCAACGTAATCAAAAGATACGGCCATCTATGTCATATTTCATACTCGCAAACTCACTCAAAACAAATCAAAACCTATAGGGTATTTCCTGTTAACATAGAATCATAAAATTTGGTAAGAAGCAAGGTCTTACAGCACAAGTAAAGGAAAAAATCCGAAAATTGTAAAATTGTAGTTATGTGACATTAAAAAAAAATTTTAGTTTGTTTTGTATGTCAAGGTCCCTTTTTCTCAGGAACGGATCAAGATAACAAATTGAAATTAATATGAAATACTAAGATCTACGATCTCTTTAAGGTGTAGAATATTAAAGCTTCTAAATCAACGCAATCAAAAGATACGGCCATCTATGTCATATTTCATACTCGCAAACTCACTCAAAACAAATCAAAACCTATAGGGTATTTCCTGATAACATAGAATCATAAAATTTGGTAAGAAGCAAGGACTCATAGCACACGTAAAGGAAAAAATCCGAAAATTTTAAACTTGTAATTATATGATATTAAAAAAAAAAAAATCTTGTTTTGTGTGTCAAGACCCTTTTTCTCAGTAACGAGTCAAGATATCAAATTGAAATTAATATGAAATACTAACGTCTGCGATCCCTTCGAACTATAGAAAATGAAAGCTTCTAAATCAATATAATCAAAAGATACGGCTATTTATGGGAAATTTTAATAATTGCAAACTCACTCAAATGAAATCAAAACCTATTGGTACTTACCGTTGACCTAGCTAGAGTAATGAAATTTGGCAAGAAGCAAGGTCTCACAAGTAAAGATAAAATCCGAAAAGGTTAAGTCGTTATGTCATATAAGAAATATATTTTTGTATATTTCAACTTCACTGTGCGGCATGCACAGTCAAAAACCATTGCTGTAGTGTTTATTTAGGCGGGTCGGGATTTTCCAAAACAATTGTTTTTGTACATACATAATACCTACAAATATATTGAGTGATGCTGATGATACGGAACCCTCGGTGCGCGAGTCCAACTCGCACTTGCCGACTTTTTATTGTCTGTGAGCATATCCGCCATAATAACACATATTCTGTGAAAATTTCAAACGGCTATCTATTACGGTTCAAAAGACAGAGCCCTAGATGAACGGACGCACGGGCAGACAGATAGACGGCGAAGGTTTAGTAATAAGATTCCGTTTAGATAGATACGGAACCCTAATGACGACTGTCGAGATAACAGCGAAGGATTTATAAATCCAGAACTGCCGTTGACATTCACCCAAGAAGGAAATGGCCACAGAACCCTCGGCCAGCGTGTGAACAACATTCACAACGAGCACATTTCTTGGCGATCCGCCGACGCGACGCACCAAAGTAGTCGATATTGGACACCGGGTGGCTAAGCTCAAGTGGCAGTGGGCTGGGCACGTTAGCCGAAGAGACGATGACCGTTGGAGTAACCGTGTCCTGCACTGGCGGCCGTGGACCGGGAAACGGAGTGTGGGAAGACCACCCGCCAGGTGGGACGACGACATCAAGTACGTCGGCGGAAAGCAGTGGTTCCGTATCGCTGAAGGCCGGCAGGACTGGAGGAAAATTGGAGAGGCGTATGTCCAGCAGTGGACGCTTACACGCTGACTGACAAGACAAGACGTTTCTTGGATTACAATTTCACATTCCACCACCACGAAAAACCACTTCACGAGTTTTCGCTAAAAATGTTGGCGTGAAAGTCACTCGAAGCAGACCGCGAGAAAAGTTGGCTCTTCAGTTGGCTGTAGAAAGAGAGAAACTTATAATTATTATTCGAAAACTCATTGAAGCTGAACGAACTAGAACAAAGGCGCTCCCTTCTTCATTCTCCTTTCTTTCCACTTTTCTGTAATATACACTGCAAGTTCTCGAACTGAGCTCCCAAAGTAACAAACTTTGCCTTCCGTTTTAGCATCGGGTGCATCAAAAAATATAAAAACCGCCTTCAAAAATGTACGAAATAAAAAATAAAAATCGAACCATATAGTTGAAGGCGGTCGGTTATTTTTGCTTGCTTTAGCACCACCCGCCTTCAACTCTAGGGTTCGATTTTTATTTTTTATTTCATACATTTTTGAAGGCGGTTTTTATATTTTTTTAAATAGTTTTTTATTTCACAGTTTTTTTAGTAATTTTTATTTGCTATTAATGTACTCGGCGGAATCGCTCGGCCTTCGGCCTCGCGATTCCGCCTCGCTTTCCAATCCGAACTTGACCAAAATAATGTACTCGGCGGAATCGCTCGGCCTTCGGGCTCGCGATTCCGCCACGATTTCCCACCCGATCTTGACAAAAAAAAAAATGGGACCACCTTGGAGCTAGACTGAACCGAACACAAAAAGAATCATCGAAATCGGTTCACAATTGGGGAAGATATTGCTGAACATACATAAAAAAAAAACACATACAGCCGAACATAGAACCTCCTCCTTTTTTGAAGTCGGTTAAAAAATGTGTTTATCTTCTTTCTTCAGCGCTAGCTTTTGCTGGCGGCTTCGCTAGTGTGAAATTCGAAGCGCATTTGCTAAGTTGAAACGTTTGAGAATACCATATTTATAGAAAACGCGACATGTGGCGGCGACCCACCCAAAAGGTGTCTAACGACGCCCACGGACTTTCGTTCGTACGCGGGGATTGATGCCATGCCGGCGTGACAGGTGCCTATTCACGCCTCTCTTGAAGGACCCGAGACTATACTATACAAATATGTGATAATACTTGGGGGGAAATATGTGAGCAGAGAGAGCCTTCCGGGGTTAGTCTTGGGGAATAAATGTCGTAAGCGCCTGTTTCTTTACACATGAAAAAAAAATTGAATATAGAATGATAAATTGAAATACATAATGGATTATTGACTGCTAGCGGGGGCGCGGCCCATCTACATATTTTATGAACTGCTCTCTCGAAAGACTGGCACCAAATCCAATTACCTATTCGGGTTTAGGCTGTAAGGGAGAGCCTAGATTTATGCTTAGTGTATGCCTGAAGAAATTGTCCCGATATTAGAATAGAGAGACGTATTATAATTGTCGATACAAATTCAGATTAATATGTTTATGGAGAATAGGCTGTTCTTTGTAGGAGCACAACATAATTCAAGGCATAGGCATGTAAGTATGACAAAGTTCCACCAACTCATAGGTTTTTTTTTTAATTCTTTCTATGGAAACTGGCACGGTTGGCTACATCACCTACACATCCGTGATGTAAGATGTAATTTCGTGTCGGCTACACTGAAACGTGACGGAAAACACGAACTATTTACATTGCCGTTTCGACCGACGTTTCGTTCAGTGCGGTGGTACCTAGTAAGGTAAGAAGGGAAGGGACCTACGGTTTTAAGTGGAATCCGAACCACGGTCAGCCTCCAACGGTCAAGCGGTCACCGATCCAAGTACTGACCGCGCTCAGGGTTTCTTAAAAACAGTCGGCCGACCGCACTGTTCGTCAGCCTCGTTAGCTCAGTGGTGCACACAGTCAACTGTCGCTATTTGGATGGGTGACTGCTGACCGTTGGAGGCTGACCGAGGTTGGGATTCCTCGTAAAACTGTAGGTCCCTTCCCTCCTAATCTTACTTGGTGGTAGGGTTTAACCCGCCCGGGTTGGTACCACCGCACTGAATGAAACGTCGGTTGAAACGGCTATGTAAATAGTTTGTGTTTTCCGGCCAGTTCAGTGTAGCCGGCACGATCAAAGGGGGAAGCGCTGACATGGCACCTTGTTCACCCGGTGTTATGGGCTGACATCACGGACGTTGTAGGTGATGTAGCCAACCGTGTAAGATTCCATAAAAAAAATTTAAAAAAAATTCTGTAAATTGTGTGAAATGAAGTGTTACTATTAATACTCTGGGTAAGATTATCATATCTGCTGCTGCCACGGTACACAGCGCGACTGAACTGCTTGCTTTACAAAGAACCGAAATAATCGGAAATTATACAATATGATTTCGTCAATATTTCTCTAAGCGCAAGTAATTTTCCTCCATATCCCCTGGGCGCCGCCGTCATCGCATCGAAAATTCTGAAAGAATTTACTCAGGAAATTCATAGAGAGGTGAACGTGAGCTCTTTCAGCTAAGAAATTGGTCGCGAGCATGGAAAGAAATATTCAGGAACGGCATAAACATACATTGCACCGTGTTGTTTGCCAGAACAAATCACAATAACAAATGCTACATGAATGATCAAGCGTCTTCCGTGTCGCTGTACACAGTGATCACTGATCACATGCATGATCAACAGTGGTCACATGGATGATCATACAGTGGTCAAATGGATGATCGAAGCATCTTCTGTGTCGCTGTACACATTGGTCACATGGATGATCAAGCATCTTCTGTGTCGCTGTACACAGTGGTCACATGGATGATCATACAGTGGTCACATGGATGATCGAAGCATCTTCTGTGTCGCTGTCCCACTAGACAGACTCTTCCGAGAGTTACCGCTCACAGCAGGCAGAGGATGTGACTCTTTGCTCGCTCTCATTGGTTGTCGGTCGACATGAGATCGTTGACCGCGATGCACGCGTGGTCGTGGTTTTTTTTTATGTAATCCGGTATGGGTGGCTGAGTTGGAGGGCCCAAAGCGCATGCTCCGACCAGCCAATATCACCTCCGAGAAGGTAGGTGCCATACCGGAGACTTCCCTGGATCGCGCTGGCTATACTGGACTAGAGGAGAACACAACCGAGCCTGCTATGCGGTCATCTTACATCCAGTACGGTGGTACCAACCCAGTCGGCTACAATTTGAGCCTACCACCTAGTAAGTGGCAAGGGAAGGGACCTACAGTTTTACACCGGTTCCGAACGGTGAAGCAGCAGGTGTAGGTATGCACGTAAATTTTTTCGTCAGAAAAAAACTCATTGGTACACGCCGAAGGGATTCGAACCTCGGACCTCTCGCATGAGAAGCCGATGCCCAAACCACTCGGCCATCCGCCGCTTCCCGGTGGTTTTGTGCACATCATTCACCTGCTCTAGTAGTCGATGCCCCTTACAGGTATATCTTTCCATGTTTGCGAGTGTACGCACAAATTACGCAATATTGTTACAACACCAACGCGTCTTTGTTCCTTTGTAGAGTACTAAACGTAAGGAAATCGTATTAACGTATGCTTTGAACACGCTTAATGAGCGTTTTTCATGAAAATTTCAGACACCCTTTACCTGTTTTATTACGCACTTTTGAGCATGTACATAATTTTCGAGTGTTTATTTTATGTAAAATAAACAAGGGCCACAAAAACAATAATTAACTGGTGTACGTGGTGTGGTGGGTTTAGTCAGTGAGCTAATTGAAAAGCTGTTGTAGAAGGCGGACTTATTGCAAAATACAGTTTCACAAATAGATTTTCTACGCAACAATAAGTAGGTACTTTGCTACTGTTAGTGTACTGATTTTTTCACAGTATTTTCCTTCACCGAAGTTTTTTTTTTTATTGAAAGCGTGACATATGTCACCGAGCCACCCATAAGGTGTCTAACGACGCCCATGGACATTCAGTAGTATGCGGCGGTTGCGAATGCCATGCCGGCCTGATAGGTGCCCATTCACGCCCCTCTTGAAGTGACGTAAATGTTTCGATAAACCGACAAAGTCATCGGTCTATCCCTGGGATTCGAACTATTTCGAACCTCCTCCGCTCCGACCGAAAGGCTACCCGCCACTTGACTATCGCAAGCGTGTCTCATCTCATGGTAGCATTTTTTTATTTAATCCGGTATGGGTGGCTGTGTCCACGCCAAGACGAATCCTAGAAATGTCTATGAATCGTACAAGTATAGGTAACTATGTATAGAATTTTACCATTATCTATTTTCTGCCGCCTTCCCGCGGGCATCCTGGCATCGTACGACATTGTACGACATTGTTAGACGTTGTACGACATTGTTCAATATTGTCCGACTTTTGCGACATCCCAACTTCCAGGATGTTTCCTGGGGGGATCACTTTTCGAACATGTTTCTGTATCATCGTGTATTCTCCACAAGTACGACATTGCATTTGAAATAGAATTGTACTTTCGTTTTGCACGCTGAAAGCAAGTTAAAAAGTCATACAACAAAGTATCACAACTTTCTTTCTGATTATTGATATATTAAGCTGTTCATGGATCGGTCACACGAGCATTATGAAAAATACAAATGTAATGCAAGCAAAAGATGAAACTCCATTCTAACATTTACCTGCGAAATAAGTCTCGCGAGTGCTCTATACACAGCAGTAGAGCTCACTGTTACCAGCTGAGTGTCCTACCATCGTTGTCCCCGTCGAAGTTGCTCTCGCTGACAGCACTTGCGCAGCCTAGCTCTGTTTCTTTTTCTTTCGCGATAAGTCTCGCGAGTGCTCTATACACAGCAGTGAACTCACCGTTCCCAGCTGAGTCTCCTGCCCCCGTTGTCTCCATCGGAGTTGCTCTCGGCGACAGCGCTCGAGCCACCGAGCGGTGCACGTCCTCCTTGCGCGATAAGTCTCGCGAGCACTCCCGCTCCCCCCGCGCTTCCTGACACTGCCCCCGCGCATACAGATGCCCGACCAGAGACGTGGGTTGATGGGACCCTGCAAATAAAAATATGTTAATTTAGTACAATAATTTAGGATGGAAATTTTCGACATATCCAAGCGTAGGTTACCTACCTATGGATGAAATTATACAATTTATTATTATTTTTTTTATGGAAACTGACACGGTTGGCTACATCACCTACAACATCCGCAATGTCAGCCCATAACACCGGGTGAACTTGGTGCCACGTCAGTGCTTCCCTTCGGTCGTGCCGGCTTCACTGAACTGGCCGGAAAACACAAACTGTTTACATAGCCGTTTCGACCAACCTTTCATTCAGTGCGGTGGCACCAACCCGGGCGGGTTGAACCCTACCACCTAGTAATATAAGAAGGGAGTCATATCCCTTAGTCGCATTTTACGACATACACGGGGAGAGATGCAGTGGGGCTATTATTTTAAAGTACCGGCCCCACACGGTACAAATATACACGCCGTTGTATACAGTTCGGGCAAATACAAACTAATCAACAATGCTATTGGAGGCTGGCTGTATGCGATGCGTCTCTCTCGCTCTCGTGCGTATGTTGTGTATCGGTAAACATTGTTTATTCACCAATCGTGTTTCTACTTAGCAATGTATCCGGCATCCGGTTCCGTTGGTTTAATGAGCGAATATGTGTGGACAAGTCGGTAATGGTCTGCCTAGACAAGTGCTTCTCAAAGTTTTACCGTATGTGGACCCCCGTATGCAAAGTACATTTGATGACCTCTACCAGATTTTTTTATGAAGTTATATTAAAAAAACAGAAAATTAAATAAAAGACCGGCACATCATTAGCAATATATACTCACTACCCATGATTATTTTATTTATAAATATGTATATTCTATGTCGAACAGGTTGAAGAGTACGTACTCGTATATCTCAGTCAAATTCTGCGGTTTGGTAGACCAGATCTGCTAAAGGAGGCCGAAAGACGGATTCAACTGGGTTGGGCTGCCTTCGGAAAGTTAAAATTCGTCCTGAGGTCTGACCTTCCGCAATATTTAAAGACCCGTATGTATGATCAGTGTGTCCTCCCGGTTATGACTTACGGGTGTAAAACGTGGACCTGACGGTCGGTGTTGTCCAAAGGTTGAAAGTTGCCCAGCGTGCAATGGAGCGAGCCATGCTGGGAATATCGCTACGTGATATGGTGCGTAACGAGGCAATCCGCCGACGCACCAAAGTAGTCGATATTGGACACCGGGTGGCTAAGCTCAAGTGGCAGTGGGCTGGCTGGACACGTCAGCCGAAGAGGCGACGACCGTTGGCGTAAACGTGTCCTACACTGGCGGTCGTGGACAGCAAAACGGTGTGGGAAGACCACCCGCCAGGTGGGATGACGACATCAAGTGCGTAGGCGGAAAGCAGTGGTTCCGTACCGCTGAAGGCCGGGAGGACTGGAGGAAAATTATAGAGAGGCCCATGTTCATCAGTAGACGCATACACGCTGACTGACTGACTGACATATTGTATGTCCACGTTGTCAGCCGAAGAGGCGACGACCGTTGGAGTAACCCTGTCCTACACTACACTGGCGGCCGTGGACAGGAAAAGTGTGCGATGACCAACTACCCGCTAGGTGGCGCCCCCGGCCAGGACCCTATTACTATTACTAAGCAGAGTATGTGTTATTATTTATTATGGCCGATATAACAACAAATAATAAAAATAAGAAAAAGTAAAAAATTCACGGGGGTCCCCACACAAGAAACTAAACAGTGTATGCGCGCCATCTAGCGAAAACAGTATGAAGCAGCGCTGACCATGACATGGCGATACGGAACCCTCGGTGCGCGAGTTCAACTCGCACTTGGCCTTTTTTTTATGGAAACTGACATGGTTGCCTACATCACCTACTACATCCGTGGTGTCAGCCCATAATACCTTGGTGAACTAGGTGCCAATGTCAGTGCTTCCCTTCGTTCGTGCCGGCTACACTGAAGTGGACGGAAAACACGAACTATTGTTAAATAGCCGTTTCAAGCGACCTTTCATTAAGTGCGTTGGTACCAACCCGGACGGGTTAAACCCTACCACCTAGTAAGGTGAGAAGGGAAGGGACCTACAGTTTTACGTAAAATTCGAACCACGGTCAGCCTCCAACGGTCGAGCGGTCACGCATCCATCCACTGACCGCGCTCAGGTGTGCTAATGATCCGACCGACAGTCGACCGACCGCACTACTGAGCTACCGAGACTGACAATTATTTTCTACATTTATGATGTACCGGTAAAATTTAAATACACCCACATACAGCATATCCGGGTATATATTCTGCACACTGCTCGCTAATGTAATTCAGTCGCTCTCCGGATATCCGGATGTGATGCTAGCATGAACGGCTCTTTAGAGGCGCTCGCGCTGCCGCCCGTCCTATGCTAATTCGTTGGATGGTAGTTATCTATCTAGTGTTCCGTCGGTCGCGTCGCATCCTTCATATAATTTTAGTTTTTTAGTTGTGAATTCATTATAAGTTGAGAATTTTATTTCTAGCAGTAGGTTTATTTTTAGGGTTCCGTATCCGGTACGGGACTCTATTACTAAGCCTACGCCGCGGCCGTCTGTCTGTCTGTCTGTCTGTCTGTCTGTCTGTCCGTCCGTCCGTCCGTCCGTCTGTCCGTCCGCCCGTCCGAGGGCTGTATCTCTTGAACCGTAATAGATAACCCCTTGAAAGTTTCACAGAATATGTGTTATTTATTATGGACGATCTAACAAAAATAATAAAAATAAGAAAAAGTAAGAAATTCACGGGGGTTCCCATAGAAGAAACCAAAAAGTGTATGCGCGCGCGCCATCTACCTAATAGATTATGAAGCATTTTAACTAATCATGACATTTAACTAACATGTAGCATTTCATAACACGCCATCTAGATGGCGTGGGTGGTGCTAGCCTTGACATGGCGATACGGAACCCTCGGTGCCTGAGTTCGACTCGCGCTTGGCCGGTTTTTTTAGTTCGCAGTTGAATAACTCTACGTGTGCAATTTACGGATTTTTTTAAATTCCGTAAATTTCCATAAATTTCATAGGTAAGTGTTTTGTTTTCTCAGTTTTGATGTATTTAACAAAGAAACCATTATGTGCAATAAGTAGTAAAAACAATAAAATCATTTAAAATTTAATTTAGTTATAGTTTTTAGTTGTTAATTAGTTTATGGAGAAAAGTAATATAATATATGTTAGGTGTTCGGCACATCGACCGACAAAAAATTATTGAATTTTTAGTTGTATCCTTGTGCTAGAAAAAATATTATTTGATGAAGTTAATACCATGAAAAAGTCTTATGACCTCCCAAAGTCCCGAGAACGAGTAAAAATATGACAGAATCTTAATTTATTAATTCATTTAAAAAAAAAAGTGAGAGTAATTGATAGCTTCATTTTCAATAAATCACTATGTGGTCAAAATTAGGGACAGAGATAGAACAGAACGACAACACGGGCATTTATCGGTGGTCGCTTTTGGGACCTAAACCACAAAATTACGGATAATTTGCAAGAGAGCCCGCGCAACCGGTACATGTTCTAAATTTGAAAATGCTCCCGAAGACGCTCTCAATACGGGAAGCGACCACCGATTAGTGCCCGTGATTCTGTCCCATTTTTACTCGTTCTCGGGACTTTGGGAGGTCATAAAACCTGTTCATGGTATTAATTTCATCATGGTATTAACTTTCTAGAACAAGGATTTATCGCTTTTAAGGGTTTATAGCTGGGATTTTGGTAATTTTCAAAAATAAAGAAAAAAAATCGTATCTCGATACCACGTGACATCTAACAAATGGTATCATTGGTCAAAACGTTGCAAATGACCCCACTTACCTACAAAAAAAATGTGTCGGTCGATGTGCCGAACACTCTGTATAATACATACTTATACAAATATATACATAAACAAATAAAAACATACATATACAAATATACGTATTTTACCTTGGTTCTGTACAGTTGTCATTGTTTGCCATTGTTTTTAATTGTTTTTCATTGTTGTTACATTTCATACTATAGCTGCCATTCTAAAGATAACGAATTCACGTGCAAAATGTATTTGCCTACGAATGATAATAATAAAACCTAAAGCCATATTATAAAGCAAGCATTTATTTTACATTTCTCGCTCAGCGAAAGTTTTCCCTTTACTAGAAAATAATAAACACGAGCAACAGACAATTATTTTGTATCTGGATCCTTTTCCCAAAATTATAATTAGACAGAATAACGGAGGCCTCTTTCGTCGAACACTTTCGGCCGGTTGCTTATAATATTTTCCAGGTCACATTTCAGGGGTCAAATCACTACAACCAAAATCGAATTTCGTATAAGTACTTTATTTCGAGTAAAATTAATTTATTGCAATTCCATAGCTAAATGTAGCTCCCTTCGCTTCTTACCTTACTAGGTGGTAAGGTTTAACCCGCCCGGGTTGGTACCACCGCACTGAATGAAAGGTCGGTTCAAACGGTTATTTAAATAGTTCGTGTTTTCAATCCAGTTCAGTGTAGCCGGCACGCACGACCGAAGGAAAGCACTAAATGTCTATAACACGAAGAACGGCATGGAAGTATGGGTTTTCGATAAATTTGAGAGCATTATTTGCAATTTTTTTTCTATCGATTCAAATAGATCCTAGCGTTTTAGGCTCCTTGTTGTGTATGTCTTGTAAGGCTCATAGCGGTTCAAGACAAGACAAACATCAATCGGTAGAAATAAATTGTTGGTGCGTCTGGGTCATACATATTTACTCGAAATACACAAGTTTTTTTTTATGGAAACTGACACGGTTGGCTACATCACCTACAACATCCGTGATGTCAGCCCATAACACCGGGTGAACTAGGTGTCATGTCAGTGCTTCCCTTCATTTCATGTCGGCTACACTGAACTGGACGGAAAACACGTGGCTTATCCATGGGGAGTGCTCGGAGGATCTGTTTAACGCAATCCCGCCGTCCCCTTTCCACCTCCGCACCACACGCACTGGGCAGGGTTTGCATCCCTATACGCTGGACTTACCGCGGATGCGTACTAATCGATTCTGCAGATCTTTCCTTTACAGAACCGGTAAACTCTGGAACGCTCTCCCTGCTCATATATTTCCCCCCAAGTACAGTCTCGGGTCCTTCAAGAGGGGCGTGAATGGGCACCTGTCAGGCCGGCATGGCATTCGCTCCCCCGCATACGACCAAATGTCCATGGGTGTCGTTAGACACCGTATGGGTGGATCGGCGCCATATGTCGCGCTTTCAATAAAAAAAAAAAGAACTATTTGCATAGCCGTTTCGACCGACGTTTCATTCAGTTCGGTGGTACCAACCCAGGCGGGTTGAACCCAACCACCCAGTAAGGTAAGAAGGGAAGGGACCTACAGTTTAACGTGGAATTCGAACCACGGTCAGCCTCTAACGGTCGAGCGGTCACCCATCCAAGTACTGACCGCGCTCAGCGTTGCTTAACCATCAATAGCGACAGTCGACTTGTCTGCACCACTGAGCTATCGAGGCTGACAAGTACTCGATTCTCGTGTTTCCCGCTACCGATTTCGCCCCCAAGATAATGTTCGGGGACTCGACTTTCCTGTAATTTGGGATTGCGGCGTTAGATAATTAATTAATTTAGATTTAATGTTCCATTTCAATAAATTTTAGGGCAAATTAAATTAATCACTAATTATTAAAATTTTATATCATACCGTTTTGAGGAAAATATCGTGAAAATATGAGGATCGCAAGGGTCTTTAATCGTAAGTGCTAGCCCAGAGCAAATGCTTCTAAGCGGTCGGTCGCGTGTGTAATTATAATCATAATAGGAAGGTAACAGTAGGTCAGCCTCGATAGCTCAGTGGTGCAGACAGTCAACTGTCGGTGCGGTCAGTAATTGGATGGGTGACCGCTGACCGTTGGAGGCTGACCGAGGTTCGGATTCCTCGTAAAACTGTAGGTCCCTTCCCTCCTAATCTTACTCGGTGGTAGGGTTTAACCCGCCCGGGTTGGTACCACCGCACTGAATGAAACGTCGGTCCAAACGGCTATAATTAGTCTGTGTTTTCCGACCAGTTCAGTGTAGCCGGCACGATCAAAGGGGGAAGCACTGACATGGCACCTAGTTCACCCGGTGTTATGGGCTGACATCACGGACGTTGTAGGTGATGTAGCCAACCGTGTCAGTTTCCATAAAAAAAAAAAATAATTGTTAATTTTCATAAACAAATTTAGCCAGATAATAAAAGAATCTTCTTTCTTTATAATTTCGCTCATCATCACTCAACGGTCTATTCAATTTACAGAAAAGTAAATTATTTCATAAAATATAAACAATAAAGTATTTCTGTTCTATTCTAAAATACATATTTAATTACATAATAGTTACCTAAATATACAATTTGGTTCCGATCTACAGTTTCCACAATCTTACACTTTCTTAAACATGAAAAATAAATACGCGATAGATATTATCTAAAGATGTATATTTATTTATTGATCAAGGAAACTTAACAGCTATGAATACAGACTATATTGAAAAGAAAATCTATTACAAGCTTCTTTTTTCAAATTACTAAATTTCACCTTTTAAAAAATAGCCGACAGTTTATAATGGGCTGATAGCGAAGAGCGCCAACGATCACCTTGAGAGGCTCTCGCTGAGTGGTCGGATCAAGGGCCAGAATCCAGAAGGAAGCCCTGCTCGACACTGAATGCATTGTACGGAGGTTTCTCTCCCTGGGGCTCGACCATCATCGGTAGCAACAACGGATTCAACCCTCCCCGCCGCCGTTGGTGGAAACTTCAGTTATTTTGTATAAATTTTAAATTTAAATTTTGTAAAGATGTAAAATGTGTAAGTATAAAAAGAAGTGCGTAAATAAATGGATAACATAATAAAAATAATACACTTTATGCGTGGTAAGGGCGGGCTTATTGCCTTAGGCAATTTCCTCCAGTGAACCAGTAGGCCCGTATATTGAAAGGGGAGGATATACGGATATAGGGGGGAATATACGGGATATTGAAAGGGGAGCAAATAAGAATAGTTTCTAGTTTCATACAGATCATGAGACCATAATTCTTATCTAAGTACATAATTATCATTATAATATGGATTTTAGATAGATAATAAAGAGGATATAGTGACAAGGATAGAGAAAGGAATGCTTCGATGGTTCGGTCATGTTGGAAGAATGGATGATAGGAGACTAACGAAAGAAATTTATGGAGCAAATGTGAGTGGAAGATTCGGGAAGGGTCGCCCTAGACGCACGTACCTGGACCAGATCGGGCATGTGCTCAAAAAGGGTCAAATGCGTAGTACCCGTAACCGACGAGCATGCATGAAGAACATTATGAGAGTGGAAGAGGCGGCAGAGGTGTGTCAGGATTGTGGCACGTGGAGATCCGCTGTCTCTGCCTACCCCACCGGGAAACCGGTGTGACGCTATTTATGTATGTATAGATTTTATTTAAATATGATAAGCCAGGTACCTAACAGTAGTCGTTATTCGAACAACGTAAACTCATAATAGAGTGGAGCTACCAATCTAACTTAAATCCCCGCGCTGCAGTTACAGCAGGCTATAAAACCTCTCGACATAAAGCAATTGTTCCTATAATCCACTGAACGCTGGCCCCCATCGACCCGTCCAGCCGTCTACACAGGCGGATCTATGGGGGGCGGAGTACACCGCGACTCTACCCCCTCAACGGTTTTGGTAATGGAAAAATATGTGCATGCTGAAATTATTTGTGTGACGAATATCTGTGACGTTTCGTTATTTGCTGGGCACACGTGTGTGTCGAAATAATTCTGCAATATTGAAAAAAAAAACAAGTGCGAATCGGACTCGCGCACCGAGCGTTCCATACAACCACACTATATATATTATTTGTGGTTTACTTTAGAGTTTACAGTATAATCACACCAAGTTTGGCGCTTGCATGTATTACCGTTTCTACGATAGAGCAAAAACAATACAAATTTGAAAAATACACGTTTCTTGTATCTCCATACAAGAAACTGTGAAAATGTCAACCTATTACGGTTCAAATGACAGCCCTTTAAAGTAGGACAGACATACACCGTAGCTTAGTAAGGAAAAAACGAAGATCTCGCTCTCAAGAAACCGTTGTCACAATATTTCGAATTTGGAATTCCAAAGCGAACAAAACAATTGCGCGCCATATTATATTAATTTTGATTGTAAACACCAAAGAGTTTGTACGTCGCTGCGCTCCTCGACTATCACCCTCAAGATGAAACCATAGATCCGCCAGACAGTGGTACAAAGTATGTGTCCGCTGAAAAATCGAAGCGTTTTATCAGGACTTCGATTCGTAAACTCGCCGCCATCGCACCCTCCTCTCCGATACTCTGTGCTATCGATCACACCTTGGCGTGTACTCATGATAACATTCATGACTGTTTGCGATGCTGTGTCAATTCGTGAATTGTGTGTGATGCTTTCTATGATTAAGTACTGTTAATTGATGTTTTTTTATGAAAACCAGTATGGGCCGAGGGAGAAGAGGTGCCCTAAACAGCCAAATCCACCCAACCTCTTTATGACAGGCTCGGTAGCTCAGGGGTGCGGTCGGTCGACTGTTGTTAAGCACACCTTGGGCGCGGTCAGTACTTGGATGGGTGACCGCTCGACCGTTGGAGGCTGACCGCGGTTCGGATTCCACGTAAAACTGTAGGTCCCTTCCCTTCTTACCTTACTAGGTAGTAGGGTTTAACCCGCCCAGGTTGATACCACCGCACTGAATGAAAGATCGGTCGAAACTGCTATGTAAATGGTACGTGTCTTCCGTCCAGTTCAGTGTAGCCGGCACGACCGAAGGGAAGCACTCACATGGCATCTTAGTTCACCAAGGTGTTATTGGCTGACGTCATGGATGTTGTAGGTGATATAGCCAACCGTGTAAATTTAAGGTTCGGGTCTTAAGACATAAATACTTAGGACTCCCACGACCGACGACGACGTCCAGTATTGTGACCGCCCCAGAGGCGCCACATCTCTAACTAGGTAAACTGAGTAAGGAGAGAGCACTATATCTATTCGGTTGGGTATACTCGACGGCACCGCAGGCTTCGAAGACGCCCTAATACAATTGGCACTAGGTGTCAGGCGCTAGGTTGTAGGACAGCGGCGGCGCTGTCCTTGTGACAGCTCGCTCGGTACTAATGTAAATTCGGCGTCCCTGCATAATTCTAACACCAGACGCAAAAGGAGGAGTGTTAGCGACGGGGATATGAGGGAACGGACAGATGGACGGACACAGAGCATAGGCTTAGTAGTGCCGAAAGACCAATGGTGCAGTTGACAGAGCCAAAATCACCTCTCCTCGCGAAACCACGCTCAGTTAGGTGCCATGCCAGCAGATTTGCGGACTGTTGCTAGGCTGTCTAGCCCGTTAATACGACGCTTGAAGACACCCAGGTTAAAGGATTCAGGAAACACATTCGCCGGAAGACAGTTCCACACTTTCGCGGTGCGACACAGAAATGATTTAGAGAACCGCGATGTGTTCTCAAAAGCCCAATGTCGACAACAAAAGGGTGCTGAGTCTAAAACGGTACTAAAACTACGGCGCCATGAGGTCATGAACCACACATTGCAGGTTGAATGCCATCAGGGCGGGGCGTGAAAAAGGACGCCACGTGGCCGTTAGAGCTGAATCTAGTGACACTTTTCACTTGCCAACGACCCGTTTTTGACATTGAAAATGTCTTTTCGATCACTTCAGTCAGATCACCCGATTTCCAGCGAAAGTGCGAATACGCCCTGGTGTCGTGAGTTTTAAGGCTACGTGAATATTTAGGGTGTCAGATGACATGTATCGACGCGGTTGTACAAGATGATGAAGAAACAATAAATAAAAAGTTTGGGTTTTTGAGAAAATCGCAGAAAACCGCTTATAATTGCCGTTTTTAGTGGGTTTAAAAAGGGCACTTTTAAACATATTTCTAATCACATATTTTAAACTTCTATATTTTTATATTGTAGATTAACTCAATATCTTGGGCAGATTTTTTTTTTATTGAAAAATTTGGGACTTATGATTTTTTTTTTATTTTCCGTTTCGCGAGTCTTTATTTTGCAGTGTGAGCAGTTAAAATGGTTTTCGTGTATACATATACTTGAAAATTAAGAATTTAAATGTTTTAATTACATTTTTTTAAATAACTATTTGACAATTTAGGTAAATTTTTCAAAATTGACATATTTCTTATATTTGAATACACTCTAAAAGTAATTTTCAATGTACCCGAAGATCATGTGATGCATGAGATCTGTGAATTGTTTTCGTTAGTAGTTCATATTTTATTTATTCCAATATGAACCGAACCACCGAAGTCCGAGTTGCTACAAAATATTAATGCCACCAGTACCTAGCCAAGGCATAAACGTATAAAATCCAGCCCTGAAGCCCACCATGAAGTGAGTATCGTAATTGGAAAAGTTTTTACCGCTCATTAGTCTGGGCGAAGCATCAGCAACGCTGAGCGCACACTCCCACGTCACAAGGTTTCCACTCAATGCTAGCTGCCATGTTAAGGTGCTTAGACCAGACAAAATCATGTTTATATCTGTAAAAAATTGATTTTCACACTATTTACCGTGTGGGGCCGGTACTTAAGAATAGCCCCAATTCATCTCTCCCCGTGTATGTCGTAAAAGGCGACTAAGGGATATGACTCCCTTCTTGTATTACTAGGTGGTAGGGTTTAACTCGCCCTCGCTCGAAAAGGCTATGTAAATAGTTTGTGTTTTCCGTCCAGTTCAGTGTAGCCGGCCCGACCGAAGGGAAGCACTGACGTGGCACCAAGTCCACCTGGTGTTATGGGCTGACATCACAGATGTTGTAGGTGATGTAGCCATCCGTGTCAGTTTCCATAAAAAAACAAACTCTGGAACGCTCTGCCTGCCCATATATTCCCCCAGCCAAATACATTCCTTCAAGATGGACCTGAATACGCACCTGTTTGTGTTTATGTAGCATGCCGAGCCACCCATAGGGTGTCTAACGACGCCCATGGACATTCGGTCGTATGTGGGAGTTGCGAATGCCGTGTCTCTGCTCTATAGTTATCTTGTCCTAATACATTGCTAAACGTGGTGGTCGGTGTTGTGCTGTAATTTACAAGAGTACTTGCATCACAACACCGATTGTCGGGAGACAGCGCGTGGTATGTATAATGCATGTACATACGCTCTGTTAGAAGTGAGGTGGAAGTGAGACTCGGTAGCCAATAGCCGCGCCCTTAACGAAACTGAATGAAATTTCCATTCATAAATTATGCTTACAACTTCAAGATGAGCCCCAGGAGATGAATGTTAAAAGTTTGAGAAGTAACCTGACGTTTCGATAAGCAGATTGCGTAAAGTTATAATACAAAGGACATAAATTTTCATAAAGAAACATAACAAAGAAATATGTAAGCGATTGTATTGTTAATTTAATTGAAACTGCAGAAGGATCCAAAGTTTTCTGTAATATATTATTTTATATCCTTTATTTCACATTTTTAAATACATTTACATTAATTTTACATATATTATAACTATAAAAAGTAATAAAAATACACAAAATTAATACAAACAAATAAAAACGGTAATACCGCCGGCGGCGGGAGGCAAGCCTCCAAGCACACCGGCGGGTGCAGGCCGTGGCTACGGAGCTCTCCGAGACGACGCGAGGCAAGCTACGAGCGATAGGTGGTGGTACTAGACACGTAGGCCACCACCACCCCCATCTCGGAGAGCTCCGTATCCGCCGGACTGCACGGCGACGTCGTCGTCGCGCAGCTCTCTTAAACGTCTCCTTCACGCGCGCGTCGCCTCTTGGGTGCACTACACCACCCATTACTACACTATATATTATTATTATTACAAATTTAAAAAAAACCCCGACCCCTTAAAAATTAAAAAAAATATTTCCGTTTAGTTACTTAAAGGAGTCGGGGGACCGCTAAGTAAATACCCGCGCAGCTCTGAGTTTATTTATTTATTTATTTCGGAAATACAAACAAAATAGCAAGAAAAAGAGAACTTAGGTAATAATACAGCGATTACACAATATGTTACTTCAGCTACGTATTTCACATATTTAACTTAAATTATAGGACGAGAAAAAAAAAAGTAATGTGTCAGTGGACTTCATAGTCAAGAGCACTTAGAGTTTTTATGTTTTATTTACCTAGCGGTCCCCCGACTCCTTTAAGTAACTAAACGGAAATTATTTTTGACTTTTAAAGGGGTCGGGGGTTTTTAAATTTGTAATTTAACTTTTATTTCAAACTTTAAAAAAAATCGCATCCAAGTCGGTCCATCCGTGAGATGTAATTCTTTGATTACTAACACAGCTTAGAATAATCCCGGTTAACCCAACTTTCTAATATAGAAACCGCATCCAAATCGGCCCATCCGTTTGGGAGCTACGATGCTACAGACAGACAGGCAGACGGAGGCGTCAAACTTATAAAACCCCTCTTTATCGTCGGGGGTTAAAAATAATAGTCCGACTGTATCTCTCCCCGTGCATGTCGTAAGAGGCGACAGTGGATAAAGACAAGATGCCGTGCTAAAGGGCAACAGAATAGCCACATCTCACCTTGGCACGGTCCTTCCACCGAATCACACAGCAGGTGTTTTCGTGCCTTGCTTGGCTACTTGATGGTTATCTTGTCCGAATATTTTGCTAAACGTGGTGGTCTGGGTTGTGCTGTAATTTACCAAAGCCCTTGCAGCACAACACTGATTACTCTGCTCACCCCGATTGTCGGGGTGCGGCGTGATTGTATGTATGTTTTCCGTCCAGTTCATTGCAGCCGACATGACCGAATGGAAGCACTGACATGGCACCTAGTTCACTAAGGTGTGACATCACGGATGTAGTAGGTGATGTAGCCAACCGTGTGAAGAGTCCATAAAAAAAATCTCATAATTATTGTTCATATGCCATTTGTGGACGCTTCAAATCAAATAATTTCATTTCATATAAATAAATGAAATAAAAATAATTAATTAGTAGACATCTACTTCCCTTCTTGACCATTCGGTAGTCAATCGGCAACATGCCCACCCAACAGTTGAAATCCGCCCAACTCCGTGGGCGGTTTTAGACGTGGGCGGAGGCAACCGGCCGCGCCGAAGCGTCATTGAGGAATCATTCCGAATTGCCTATTACCTCTGGCTCGCTACGTTTATTTAATTAACAAATCAGTGACAGCCCCGTTGGAGCAGGGCTGGCTTCTTGTTAATGGCTCAACCCAAAAGAAAACGAAGGTTGAAAGGTGATCGATTCGTTGAACAGGTGATTCGTTATTATAAATTGTGTGCACAAAAATAAAAATACTTTAGGAGCTATATTAAATAACTAGCTTTAGCCCGCGGCTTCGCTCGCGTGAAATTCGTATTTAAAAAGAAGAAAATAAGTAAGCCCGCTACCGTACCTTTATTTCGGCGCGCGGAACATTTCAGTTTGTACGGAAGCCACTTAGAAGAATTTAATTTATCTACCTAGTCCTGAGTCCCACCTAGTTAAATGTGCTTATATGAAGTTTCATAGAATTCGGATGATCGGCTTAAGAGTTATGGAGGAACATATGTACATACATACAGAAAAGATTTCTAAAAATCGTTAATTTAACTTTAGTGTCATACATGGAGTCTACAAACGCAGTATCTCATGAAACAAAGTAACCTACTCCGTCACCATCCCTTACAGATTTGTTTTTTTTTTATGGAAACTGACACGGCTGGCTACATCACCTACAACGTCCGTGATGTCAGCCCATAACACCGGGTGAACTAGGTGCCATGTCAGTGCTTCCCCCTTTGATCGTGCCGGCTACACTGAACTGGTCGGAAAACACAAACTATTTACATAGCCGTTTCGACCGACGTTTCATTCAGTGCGGTGGTACCAACCCGGGCGGGTTAAATCCTACCACCAAGTAAGATTAGGAGGGAAGGGACCTACAGTTTTACGAGGAATCCGAACCTCGGTCAGCCTCCAACGGTCAGCGGTCACCCATCCAAGTACTGACCGCGCCCAGCGTTGCTTAACATTCAATAGCGACAGTTGACTGTCTGCACCACTGAGCTATCGAGGCTGACAAAGGTTGTTATTAGTACGATGATGATGATTGATGTTAATTACGAATTACTAAAGTGAGTAATAAATAAGACAAACAGTTACAGTGACACACAAAAAGTGAACGTTTTAGGGTTCCGAATCTGTACGGAAGCCTATTTACTAAGCCTACCTACACTGTCTGTGTGTCTGTTTGTCTGCCCTGTTGAATTTTTGGAACCGTAATAGGTAGCCGCTTGAAATTTTCACAGAATATATTATATTACCGATATACAGAATATATTACCTTACTAGGTGGTAGGGTTCAACCCGCCCGGGTTGATACCACCGCACTGAACGAAACGGTTATGTTGATAGTTTTTGTTTTCGGTCCAGTTCAGTGTAGCCGGCACGAACGAAGGTAAGCAAGCACTGACATGGCACCTAGTTCACCCGGTGTTATGGGCTGACATCACGGGTGTTGTAGGCGATGTAGCCAACCGTGTCAGTTTCAATAAAAAAAAACACACATGGAGTGTATGTTCCGGACGAAGTAAATTTTATGCAGTCTTGGACAATTCTATATTTTTGAATTATTTGGCTCAGCTTGTTCATAAATCGGAATAAGTTTAAACTTGGAAACTTTGACCGTACTCTATTAGAGAATTTGACAAGGGAGGCCATACTATTCGAGATAAGATAATATAATGGTAATTTATTACAATGTTAAAATATCGTTTAACATCGTTATAGAGACTGAATACCATTGTAGTAGGTACCTAAAATGTTTTAATATTATTATTTTAATGGTAATTTTGTAAATTATATTTCTAGTTCAAATGTGTACACCCGCGTACGACACCTGAAAGCCATTGTCGTGCCTGCTGTTCCTGCGATCCTACTCCTTCGCCCGGAGCGAACCAATAGAAGCCGATATTCGTTTGGTCGGTTAAGTAACTTGTTAGCTCAGTGGTAAGCATGTAGGGTTTGCATTTTTTGGACCATGGGTTCGAATCCCACCGAATCTTTTTGGTTTTTTTTGCTTTTTTTTTCTTTTTTAAGCAATGTTACGGTGTTTAAATTGTTTTAGGGTGTTTAGTTTTTTTTATAACCACCTAAGAATTATTTTTTTGGAAATACAAACTTGTAACAAAAACGACATGCACCTCCTCAAAATTAGGTTAATATATATAGGTTAATATATAGAAGATGCGTCGCGTAGCGACGCATCTTCTATATATTAACCCTGGTTATTTTTTTTTTAAACCACCAAAACATCATTTATTTATCACTTCAAGGAGTGGTTCCGCAGGATCGCAGGAACAGCAGGCACGACAATGGCTTTCAGGTGGCGCACCGGTGTACACCCACCCAATATTACCTGTAAAATGATAGCGAAACAGCCCCGAAAAGCTTTCAACAATACTCATTACTACTATCCTATTATAAATAGTGAAATTAAATTAAATTTATGAAAAAGTACTTTATTGCACAATACGACAAAAAACTACTTAAAGTTTAAAGGCATTCTATACAAGTCATGCCTGGGATTGTGGGTAAGGTTCAGGGGCAGCAGTGCGAAATTAACTGAAATACACCCGTTGGCTTCGCCGTAGTCGGGTAAAAAGCGGACAAGTGCGAGTCGAACTCGCATGGAGAGGGTTCCGTACCATTCCGTTTCCCGTGAGAACTTAATACGTAGGAGTTTCGTATAGGTTTTTTTTATCCTTTTTGCGAACAATGTGTTGTTTTTTCTCATTAATGTTCTTTTTTTGCTCCAGTGCGAGTCGAACTCACATGGAGAGGGTTCCGTACCATTCCGTTTTCCGTGAGAACTTAAGACGTAGGAGTTTCGTTTAGCTTTTTTTTATCCTTTTTGCGAACAATGTGTTGTTTTTCTCATTAATGTTCTTTTTTTGTTATAAGTATTTAATTCTTTTTGTTTTCATTATGTATTTTATCTTTTATGTTTCGTGTTTTATTTGTTTAAAAGTCTTGAATTTAAAATTTGAATTTGAAACTGACACGGATGGCTACATCACCTACAACATCCGTGATGTCAGCCCATAACACCGTAAACTGTAGGAGAGGCTCATTTATCCCTATTACAAAGCAATCACCTTAAAATATTTTTTATTTTTTTATTTATTTTATTTATCTCTTTATTTCAGCCAACTAGGGCCATATTGAAAATACATATTAAATGTCTTAACCTAAGAACTAAAATTACTTTTTCTCCACTTGTGTCTGTATGGGTCCCAATAGAGACCCGTATGCGTCTTTTCCAATATAATGCACTCCTGCCAGCGTCTTTTCCAATCTTGTATTGAAGTATTTCTGGAACGCAGTGTGCGTTCCAGAAATACTTGCGGTCTCTAAAATTCCAACCACGGCATTGAGTTTTGATTTTAACCCAAAATCTTTGCCCAAATACGAAAACGCGTCTTACTAATTTGTCTATCAAAAAGCAACTACGCATCCAAAAAAGCCGAAAATTTACGTAACTTATAGATATCATAATACAGGCTGTCCCCGGACTCGTGTAGTTCCTTAAGGAGGATAGTCTACGCCTGGTTATTAAAAGCACAGGTGAAAGAATTTTTTAAATATGTGCTTTCATTTAAATTTTGGGATTTCCTAACAAACTAAATGCGTACTACAATGTGTGGGCGCCTTTAGAGGCGCAGCGGGGCGCGTACGGAGCAGCCGGCGATGGAGCGGCGAAGCGCGGGCGGGGCGGGCTTCTGTTTGCGTTCACTCGCGTCGCGTCCGTCCATATTCCCGCTGCCCGCTGCCCCGCGCCCCGCGCGCACCCTATTAGAGCATTACCACATTACACTACATTAATAACTTTAAAAATTTATATCTCCGCAACGGGCGTACCTAGAACCCTACTTCCTTTACTAATTATGTTTGTTACAAAGCGTAGAATAGCCTCCTTAAAGGAACTACACCAGTCCGGGGACAGCCTGTATATAAATAACCGTCACATCGTAACATACCTTGCTTTTCGTAAACTCTAAACACGGATGAGAGAGTCTGGAGGAGTCAGTCTAAGCAAACTGGGCGCGTGCTCACCAACTGGGGGCATACGTCAACAAAGTGGGCGTGGTATAGCAACAGTCGTGTCGAGTCACCACGCCGTGATCGCTACTGGAGATACATGTTTCTAAAAAAAACCGGCCAAGTGCGAGTCGGACTCGCGCACCGAGGTTTCCGCACCACAATAAAAAACATTGAAAAAACACGTTTCTTGTATGGGAACCCCCCTTAATTTTTTACTTTTTCTATTTTTAATTATTTGTTGTTATATCCGCCATAATGACACATATTCTGTGAAATTTTCAACGGGCTACCTATTATGGTTCAAGAGATACAGCCCTCGGACAGACGGACGGACAGACAGACGGCTTAGTAATAGGCTTCCGTACGGGATATGGAAAATTGAACTATCGACCACTCCTCTATACTATCTACTCCATGACTCCAAAACTGAGAATTAATTAGTTCTAATCTTGTTACGTCAATGCCTATTGTAGTTTCGGAACAATGGAGCAACTCTGGCACGGTTGCGGCCACAGAGCGTTTGAGTTGGTTAGAGGGGAAGTGCTCCGCAAGTAAGTACCGGTTCACTTGTTTTTTTATGGATACGCGAGACACTTGGCGCGGTCAGCGTGGATTGTTGAGCCGACAACGCCCAAAAGCATTCGGTTTAGAACGGGGGCTGCTATTCGAAACCGAATGCTTCGTGCCGGCGCGGCGGCGGCGTCCGCAAAATCCTAAGTCATAGTCACTAAAGTACTTGTAATTTATAAGAAAAAAATACCCTGCAAAGATTCTTGTCGGTTCTTCTTCGTGGGTGTAATCGAACCGGATAGAACAAGTTGTGACAAGTTCGAGTGCAGTCTAACTGCCATATGAATGATCAATAAACAATACAAAAAAACAATACACTGAAGGAAACACATCGGGAGGAAGTGCATTCCAGAGTTTCGCAGTGCGGAAGATAAAAGAAATACTGGAGCGCTCAGTCAGCACTTTATACAGGTCTACAGTAAAAGGATGCATTCCATGTCTCCTACGCGTGGACCTATGTTGAAATGGTGAGGTAGGAATCGTTTCGAACAGCTCCTCAGAGCATTCGCCGTTGAACAGTCGATAGAACACACTCAGTGAACCAACGTCTCTACGGAGCTGCAAAGGTTCAACTTATGTACTTCATATTAGGCGCGTGAGATCGCATGACCCAGCGTTCAGCCGCAGGTGAAGTCGATTAGAAAGAGACCATTCAGTTGTATAGTGTCGTCCCTGTCGCATGAACTTGCACGTCTCCGTGCGACAGGGACGCCGCTCTACAACCGGATGGTCTATTTCTAAAGATCGAACACGCATTATTCGCTGTCGGGAGCTGTACTTTTAACGGACTATTTATAAGCATAATTACTTTTAAACTTAGGACAAATCGATCCTGTAAATCCTTTATTTACAGGGTTGCCAACATGTGGAATGCACTCTCACCTGCATCCTTTCCTCTAATGTACAGTCTGGGGTCCTTCAAACATAATGTGAAGGTGCACCTAGCCGGCCGACATGGTATTCGCAGCTCCCGTAAATATCAAAATGCCCGTGAGCGCCGCCGGACTACACCTCTGCGTTAGTCTGGCGCGCGCCATATGTCGTGATTCCCATAAAAAAAAACAGGTTCCGTATCGCCATGTCATGGTCAGCGCCACTCACGCCATCTATGGATTAGTTAAAATGCTTCATACTGTTTTCGGTAGATGTAGCGCATGCACTTTTTAGTTTCTTGTAGGGAACACTCGTGAATTTTTAATTTTTTCTTATTTTTCTTATTTGTTGTTATATGGGCCATAATAACACATATTCTGTGAAAATTTCAACGGGCTACCTATTACGGTTCAAGAGATGCAGCCCTCGGACAGACGGACAGACAGACAGACAGACGGCGTAGGCTCAGTAATAGGGTCCCGTACGACGGATACGGAACCCTAAAAATGGTCATCGTGGTTTCAGTAAGTTCGACAGTACGGCCAACCCATGGCCCTTCCAGCTACTCCTTATTCCGTGGTTGCGGCCAAACATCTGCACAAAGCATCTGCAGAGCTAAACCGGAAGCAACGGCTAACCGGAAGTTGAGCTTCGTGCTACAGGTTTTGCGTCTCATGAAGGCATGTGAGCTTTGAGGTTTTCGTACAATACTGACAATAAAATTTTTACTATTATAATGACGAGATACACTCGAGGACACTTCTCAATGACACTTACAATCTCTCCATCCAACCTATTGCGCGTGTATGCCGCCGCGCCGTGTATAAAACGCGCATGCCTTCCTGAGAAGCAACAACTATAATGCAGTTAAATTCAAGTACTCTTAACAAATTTGTAGTCAGGCAGAATTGGTGTTGTGAAAATTAATTTGCAGACTGCTTCTGACGTTCACTCAAATTTATTTCGAGCACAAAGTTGTGCGAGTGTCGACTCATTATGTCGTCACTTGCCCAGGTGTACAATGTTGAAGTCGACATCTTCTCTCTTCTCTTCTCTTCCGCACGCTGAAAGACATTGGGGCTCCCGAGTACTTGCGTGCGGGATCGATTCCGATTTCTCTGTGCACACGGTCTTTCTTTGAGATCAACTAATTCTCGAGTACTCGCTATCCCTTCTCACTTCTCCACTTCCTACTCTGTCTGACTCCTTCAAAGTGAAAATTCTTAATTTATTCCCTAATTCCTAATTCCTTAATAATTCGGAATTATTCTCCTCGAAATCCGTCTATCGTCGTCAGAATTTATGTAAATGCTAGGGTAATACCCCACTGACTTTCTCGCTTGTTTGGCGAACTGAACGTTTTTATGTTCGAAATTCAAAATGTACTGACAGGACAGTTGCGTTGAATTAGTTAGGCGCTCGCAACAAACATTTTGTATGCAACATTTAATATAAAGAAACCTTCGTTTGTATGGCAGCCACCTTTTTTTGAGTTTTCCTGGAAAAACAGATAACGGTATATTTTTAGACTAGTAATAGGGTTTCTATGTGAAAAATATAATAAAAATCGTTAGAGCCATTTTTGAGAAAATCGACCTTATCGAAATCATTTGTATGACAGCTACCCTTATTTTTTCGAATTAAAAAAAACTAAAAAAAGGTACCCCTAGATTATCATTTCAAACTACTAAATACGAATTTTGAACTAAATCGGTTTAGCGGTTTAGGCGCAATGTCGCTGGACGGACACACACACACACATACACACACCCTCACACACATACATGTTTCTCAAAACCACTTTTTTGGGATCGTTGAATGATATATATCCTAAATCAGTCGAAATCTCAACTTCGAAATTTTGGACGATCACAATACTTCCTTTCTCCTTACAGTCGCTCGAAAGTAAAAAGCGTATTTACTGTCTCACTTTCTGAAACGATAAAATTACTCGCCATTTATGGATTAGAGTCAAATGTTAGTTTTCTCTGTATATTTTATTCGTGTATAATATATTTGTATGTATTTGTATATTTTTATCTATTTATTTATATTTATGTTGTATAATTTGTTGAAATTGTCTACATCATTCTTATTTGTTCCCTGCCACTCCACACTCATTCATGATACCCCAAGGTTGGCTGGAGGAGAACGCCTACGGCAGCGTTAAATTGTGCCTTTTGAAAAATTTTAAAAGGCAATAAACATATTTTGATTTAAAAATAATGTCAAATGATCGTGAACTTAGCGAAGCATCCATCGCCAATCAAAACGCGATTCGGTGTTAATTAGTTAACTAAAATTTTCATTTTGCTGCTCTATTAATGTTTTTACTTTTTGGATGTTTCGCTAAGTTCATGCGAAGTTAGCTAAGCATCTCTCTTAAAATTGATCATCTGAAATCCTTTTTATATGGGGGGTTGCTTAGCTATCTTCACATGAACTTCAGCGAACGTAAAGGAGTCGGGGGAACACAAAAAAGGAACACAATATCGTATTTACATACCTATCGGATATTGTAAGCTAGCGTGGATAGTTGTGCGTTCACTCACACTCTTAAAATGTCAATTGTATATGAACGGTTGAACTGAACTACAGCGCTGAATCTAGAGAAATCTTCACTAGATTCAGCGTAGGCTGTGTCCAATCCTTTTTTTTTCTCTTCTTTGTTGAAATGCGTGTTTTTTGTAATGTAATGCTGAAGCGAACAATATATGTTTCTTATTTTTCTTATAATTTTTATTTCAAGAATTATACATTTTCCTTGTTTGTTTTCGTCTTCCGCCTGTTTGACGTAGGAGGACATCCTCCCGAGGCGCGGAGCCTTCTGATTTAAAGCCCCTGCGGGGTGGAGGGGGCGGTGAAGGTGAGGGCAGAGGGGTTGGTCATCAATTAAGTTTGCTTTATGGATCGTGGCGGAGCATAGCGGATCTGCAAAGTATATTTTCTTGTAGCCGCCGGAAGAGCGAAATTGTTTCTGCTTCCTTCCTTGAACTGTTGGTTTTTTTCAAAATAAAGTAGCGAAATGTTAAAAATATATTAAAAGTTTGGGAGAAATAGCATTTAGCACCTCATGTAAATATTATATAGTGCCTGTTTCTATGTGTATTATAATATATTTTTGCATAGTATTTTCTATTTATCTATCTAGCAACAAATGCAGGTATCTATAGCTTTATTGTTTACTAGCTCTTTGGAATTGTATGTATGCTTAATTTGGATGGATGAATAAGAATTGTAGTATATTCTCATTCATGATAATTTGAGTCGAGTCAATTATTACTATTTTTTTTTTATTGCTACCGAACTGGGTGGCTCTGTCCGAGGTCGCAACCTCAGGCGCAGCCAATTTCACCCCCGAGGAGGTGCCAGTCCGGCTTGGAGGTAGACTAATGTTGCTGGGGAAAGGCTATTAACCCGCGATTTGAAGATCTGTGGATTGTAGGAGTGGAGGAAGATATTTCCTGGGAGCCCGTTCCACACCTTTGCAGTGCGGCACAAGAACGATTTAGAGAATCGTGCAGTTCGAAGAACTCTTCTGTCGACTACAAACGGGTGTTCCGCGAGAGTATGGCGGGTTTGGCGAAGGCGAACAGGAGGAGGAGGGATAAGGGAAGCAAGTTCGTCAGAGCAGCGGCCATAGTAGTACCGATAAAACAGGCTCAATGACCCAACGATACGTCTTTATATTCTCTCTCTCTCTCTCTCTCTCTCTCTCTCTCTCTCTCTCTCTCTCTCTCTCTCTCTCTCTCTCTCTCTCTCTCTCTCTCCCTCCCTCCCTCCCTCCCTCCATCGCAGCCTCCCTCCCTCGTTATAACCTTATTCAATGTTAAGATTTAACTCGCCCGGGTTTATACTACCGCACTTAATGAAATGTCGGTTGAAACGGCTATGTATATGTAAATGGTTCGTGTTTTCCGTCCAGTTCAGTGTAACCGGCACGACCGAAGCGAAGAACTGACATGCCACCTAGTTCACCGCAAGATATTATGCGCTGTCATCACGGATGTTGTAAGTGATGTACCCAATCGCGTCAGTTTCCATAAAAAAAATCTATTCCTACATCTCTTCGTCTGTATCACCTCGCGGTCTACTAAAAATAGCCCGTCAAGATGATGATCGGCGCGTTGTTTGAAGGCTCGTCGCGCCTCAAGACTCGTCCGAGAGGCAATATCCGCCAGTCACGAGGCCTCTTGTTCCGCCCCCAACCAACTCTCGAGAGCCTGGCCCGCCCTACATTCCATACAAGGAAACGGCCGCTTTTTGCGACTTTTTGTGTATATTTGGGCAGTGCGAGGTCATTCTGGGGGGTTTGCTGCGTGTCCGGGTCGCATGCATCGTTTGCTTTCGTATTCTGAGTTTTTTTTTCTTTCAGAAAACCCGTATAACTGGCTATGCCGAGGAACCAGATTAGGTCCTGATTGGTGTACTGCTTGCACTTGTGGGATGGCTCAGCCAAATACCACTGGACTCGTTCCAGCGTCGAGCCGTGCGAATAGTGGATGACCGCGACGACGACGTGTTACGCGATCTAGAACCACTACAACTTCGTAGGGGTGTGGGCACCCTAAGTGTGTTCTATCGCTTATTCCACGTACAACGCGCACTGGAAAGGGATTGCATCCTTATACGCTGGACTTACCGCGGATGCGTACCAATCGGTTCTGCAGATCTTTCCTCCACAGAACCGGTAAACTCTCGAACGCTCTACCTGCCCCCTCTCCCCCCCCCCCCCCCCCCCCATAATTTCGCGGAATACCTCTTTTTAGCCGACAGAACAGTTCTCTGAACTGCAAAACTCACTAAATCGTTCTTGTGCCGCACTGCAAAGGTGTGAAACGGCCTTCCGGAGAATATCTGTCCCCACTCACTCCTACAATCCACGGATCTTAAAATCGCGGGTTAATAACCTTTCCCCAGCGACATTAGTCCGCCTCCAAGCCGGACTGGCACCGGGGGTGAAATTGGCTACGCCTGAGGCTTCGACCTCGTGCACAGTCACCCAGTTCGGAAGCAATGAAAAAAAGGAATAAGGGCTGCAAGCACCTCTGGTTTCTGGCAAGTTTTATATTTACTTATAAATCCAATTAATTAATTGTATTACATCTTGAATTCTTATTCGCCAATTCAATTGAATACCTACCTACCTACCAATTCCGAGGTTAATGCATTTAGTTATTAGCGCCTTGTTTATTGGATCAAATCTCATTTTAGGGTTCCATGTTCATACGGAAACCTATTACTAAGCCTACTCCGTCCGTATGTCTGTCTGTCCGTCCGTCCGTCCGAGGGCTGTATCATAAAGTATAAAATATTGTATAAGGTATTTCATTAGTAGGTAATAGTACGCTAAGGGGAGTATGTGTATCAGATACTGATCACGTTCCCCATACCTATTATTTTTTTCCGATATCAAATACCTATCTGTGCTATGAAATAATTTAAATAGTTCAATCTATTATTTTAGTAGGACGGGTAGGTATTGGATATCCGAAAAAAATTGGTATGGGGAACGTGATCAGTATCTGATTTGATTACACATACTCCCCTTAGCGTACTATTACCTACTAATGAAAGACCTTATATATTGTACAAGCTGTGCCCGCGGCTCCGCCCGCTCTCATATTTCACTTCACTGCTAACCTCACAAGCCATTTAGCGTGATAGTAAGTAGCCTATAGTTGATGGGAAGAATCAAGCTATCCGTAGAATTTTGTTTTATTAAAATCGGTTCAGTGGTTCTCGAGTTATAAGCGGACAGACAGACATACACTCAGACACTCAGACACTCAGACATTCAGACAGAAAGCAGACGTTGGATTTTATTATAGGTAAGGATTTGTGCCGTGGCGCATATTCCTACCACTACCTCACCACACACACATAGTTATAACTACTTATAACACTTCACTTCGAATTCTTTGATATTTCAGCTCGTTAAAAACGGTCACTCGCTGCTATAGAATAGGGTTGTGCCAAATTGGGTGACGCGACCTTTATAACTTGCTGTTTGGCAGTTTTCGATAGATTTTATACAGAGTGTTTCAGGATAGGGTTTCGTAACTTCAGGGTTAGAAATTTATATGAAGACTTTTGTTTGACCATGTTCGATCATTTTATAGTACTTTTTGGTGAAAATTGTTTCATCGAGACAACGTGCGCAGCGTACATAGTAGAATTGAACTGCATGTAGGTAAATTCAAAACACTGAAAGTTCAATGACATTAAAAAAAGGGGGACTGGACTAGATCATTGCACTCCCTAGACTTAGACAGCACTGTTGCCAAATCTCCCCATACTCACTGTAAATCGAGTTTTTATTACAATTTCCTATTTTTTTATGAGAAAAAAAATACAGAATTTAGATTTGAGCGATAAGGATTTTTTTCTTCTTCTAATAAATCAGTACTTTCTACGAGTATTTCTGAAGTTTCTCAATCCTGAAACACCCTGTATACGTAGCGCGACGCTCAGGGTGTCTGAATCAAAGGGGCCAGAGCACATGCTACTAATACTACCGGATTACATAAAAAAATATAATTTCGCCATAAAACACACAATCCTGAATCAATACTAATAATAAATCTGTAAGTAAGGAAGTCATGGAATAAGTTACTTTTTTTACCAGATTTTTTTTTTTTATGGAACCTGACACGGTTGGCTACATCACCTACAACATCCGTGATGTCAGCCCATAACACAGGGTGAACTAGGTGCCATGTCAGTGCTTCCCTTCATTTCATGTCGGCTACACTAAACTGGACGGAAAACACGAACTATTTACATAGCCGTTTCGACCGACGTATCGTTCATTGCGGTGGTACCAACCCGGCCGGGATAAACCCTACCACCTAGTAAGGTAAGAAGGGAAGGGACCTACAGTTTAACGTGGAATCCGAACCACGGTCAGCCTCCAACGGTCGAGCGGTCACCCATCCAATCACTGACCGCGCTCAGCGTTGCTTAATAACAGTTGAGATAGAGATATTGCGTTTGAAGAGTCTATGTATGATACTAAAACTAAATTGACGATTATTAGAAATATTTCCTGTATGTATGTATGTTCCTCCATAACTCTTAAACCGATCATCCGAATTTGATGAAACTTACGAACAAGCACATAATTTTAAGCACATAAAATTTTGTTCCGGTCTCATACAAACCGAACTGTTCAGCGCGCAGAAATAAATGTACGGTAGCGGGCTTAAGTACTTACGTTCTTCTTTTTAAATACGAATTTCAGCCGAGCGAAGCCGCGGGCAATAGCTAGTAAGTAATAAAGCAGATAACGAACGAGCTATATGCTCGCGCCATCCTCGAATCTACGTTCGTTTATAAGACTTATATAATCGACGACGGTGCTCGATTTAGTCGAGAACTACTCAATCAATTAACATGGGATTTACACCGACGTGTTCTGCCACATCTAAGGATAGTTCCATGATACATTGCCGCTCTTGCTTGACACATTGTCTCAATTTAATATTTGTTACACAAGCTGTCCCCGCGGCTTCGATTCGCGGTGGCACATTCTGTAAACACCCTTAGATGTCCCAGATTATACGTCTCAGTGAAAACCCCCGAGAATTTAGATAGATAGATAGACAGAAAATTCTTTATTGCTCCAGTAAACATTAAACAGTAAAAAATACATTAGAAAATTTACATAAGGTGCAAAGGCGGACTTATCCCTTACAGAGATTTCTTACAGTCAACCTTTGGATGTTTGAGATTCAATAATTTATTGAGTAGTTCTCGATTTATAAATGACAAGCTGTGCCCGCGGCTCCGCCCGCTCTCATATTTCACTTCACTGCTAACCTCATAAGCTATTTAGCGTGATAATAAGTAGCCTATAGTTGATGGGAAGAATCAAGCTATCCGTAGAATTTTGTTTTATTACAATCGGTTCAGTGGTTCTCGAGTTATAAGCGGACAGACAGACACTCAGACACTCAGACAGAAAGCAGACGTTGGATTTTATTATAGGTAAGGAGATAAGGAGATAAGGAGATAAGGAGATAAGGAGATAAGGAGATAAGGAGATAAGGAGATAATGCAATCGCGACCGTCGTCGTTACCGATTTTCCGTTTTTAACCCCCTACGCAAAATGAAGGATGTTATAAGTTTGACGCCTCCGTCTGTCTGTCTGTCTGTCTATCTGTCTGTGGCATCTTAGCTCCCAAACGTATCGGCAGATTTGGATGCGTTTTTGACATGCTGATGTCACGTCTTATAAATTGATGTACACCGGCTGCTCGCACGAAGAAGTGTAACGTTCCATCTAAACTTGTGTGTGCAAGCGAGAGCGCGATAGATACCTGTGTGTGCAAGCGAGGGCGCGATAGAGAGGCATATACAATAGTAGAAAATACAAAATATATTTCTCCGTCTTTTGCGAGCCTCGAGGCTCGAACCCGCGGTCCCTGCCACCATCACTGACCAGACGTGTTATCTACGCAGGCTATCGACCGTGTACTTATCGCTGCAAATTTTCTCAACAGTATGTATGTGAATTTCCTGGAGCGACATCTAGCGTCAATATTAAATGAAATACTTCAGCCAGCGGTATACTTGATTTAGCAGTTAGGTAATTGTTGCAACGTTGAACATGTAGATGGCGTTATGTAGGTTTTATATATATAAATTAAACAAAAATTAATAGTCGTTATTTTCTCATATTTTTTATTAGTTATTATCACATCTTTATCATGTACTTAAATTAATTTTACATGGTAAATATCCGCCGGAACTGATTTACTTTATGACATCATCACGTAAAACTATCGTCCGTAAACCAACTTTACAGACAACCAATTTTTTATTTATTAGAAAGCTGATGGGATGGTTCTTAGCTATGTTTGATGAAGATCAGGTCGGCCCATTCGAATATCATCGGCACTTTTGCCAATTGGTGAAGGGATCTCTCCTATAAAATGTAAATGTATTACACTTTCGCCTTTCAGTAAACGGAAATTATTATAAAACTAATTTATATACTTGTAAAACTAAACAAACAGGTTCAAAATAAAAGTTTCAAAACCCTTCAAACGTTAAAAATAATTTCCGCTTAGTAAATTAAATGCGGTGGGGGAACGAGTATTTTTTTTTTACTTAGCGGTCCCCCGACGCCTCTGATTAATTAAGCGGAAATATGTTTTCACTTTTGAAGGGATATGGATGTGCGGGGTTTTTTTTAAATTAATTAGTACTTATGTATGTAACATAAATACGTGACATAATACGTTTTGAAATCAAGCAAATTCTAAACTACCGAGCCAAAAGGTCACGATGACGGAAATTCGAAGCGTAGGTAGGGAAATAAAGAAATTATGACAAATCAGGCCTCTTGCGTTAATATTGATATCATACAAAGGTCGAGCCAGTTCTCGTTTAATGACTCAATAACTCGTTCAGGAGAACTATCTCATGCATTTTACATGTCAGCCTCGTTTTTTGTATTTGTATTTGTCAGCCTCGATAGCTCAGTGGTGCAGACAGTCAACTGTCGCTATTGAATGTTAAGCAACGCTGGGTGCGGTCAGTTCTTGGATGGGTGACCGCTGACCTTTGGAGGCTGACCGAGGTTCGGATTTCTCGTAAAACTGTAGGTCCCTTCCCTCCTAATATTACTTGGTGGTAGGGTTTAACCGGCCCGGGTTAGTACCACCGCACTGAATGAAACGTCGGTCGAAACGGCTATGTAAATAGTTTGTTTTTTCCGACCAGTTCAGTGTAGCCGGCACGATCAAAAGGGGGAAGCACTGACATGGCACCTAGTTCACTCGGTGTTATGGGCTGACATCACGGACGTTGTGGGTGATGTAGCCAATCGTGTCAGTTTCCATAAAAAAAAAGACATGGAAGCCTGAATTTATAATCAATATCAATACTAATAATAAATCTGTAAGGGATGGTCATGAAGTAAGTTGCTTTGTTTTATGAGATACTGCGTGTGTTGACTCTATGTATGATACTAAAGCTAAATTGACCATTTTTAAAAATCTATAGTATGTACATATGTATGTTCCAGCGTAGGCTTATTAATAGGGTCCCGTATGACGGATACGGAACCCTAAAAAATAAAAAAACAAAAATAAAATTTGAGCGGCGCGTAGGTAAGTAGGTATGTGGCTATAGCGAAAGGCTTATATTATAGTAAGTCGACGTCTAATAGTAAGTGGACGTCTAAACGCTGACAGGGTAGTTATCAAGGGTGGATGGATTTTAGAAATACGAGAGAAATTTCCGATCTGGCATATCTGAGAGGTGTCAATCCTGAGGTAGGTTTGGATTGAGTGGTTGTCTTAATATATATAAGGTGCTTCGTTATTCATGTCAATAACTTCGGGAGGGTTACATACGCAATCAAACAAACACTTTACGTAAGAAAAAAACATATGTTTATAGGAGCATTTTTTCTCCTAACAAAAAAATAAAATCAAATAAGTAGCTGTAAAAACCAATCATAGTGACCTTGTGACTTACTTACAACAAACAGCTGTTCTGCGTTTGAACATAGTGCGGTCATTGACCCCGTGGCCCGTCCAATGCAAGTTACCTACTATTACACACAGGTTAATGTTTAGGTAGCAAACATGTATTGTAAAATTTCTCGAAAAGTAATGCTAAAAACATAAATTTTTTTTTGCGTAACGCGTTTATTTGTGTGTGTATGTAACCCTCCCGAAACATTTGACATGAATAACGAAGCACCTTATATATTCGACATTTGAAAACTTGCAAGACCTCGATCAAAAAATGACCTTATAACATCTAGCTATTCACACGACTTCGTTGCGCGGAAATGTATCTTATATACCATTCTTAAATGTACCCGGCAACGTCAGTGAAAACCCCATGTGAATTGCTTGAGTAGTTCTCGACTTATAATAAGTAAAAATTATTAGAACTAGCTATACGTGTGGCTCGTGTTAATTTTAGACGTTGACTGCAATTGAAAAGAGCAATTAGTAAACATTTGAATAATTAGGATTAAGCTAATCATCAATACTAATAATAAATCTGTAAGGGATGGATGGTCATGAAGTAAGTTACTTTTTTTGTTATCAGATATTGCGTTTGTAGACTCTATGTGTGATACTAAAACTAAATTGACGATTTTTAGAAATCCTTTCTGTATGTTTTTTTTTTTTTTTTTAATATATGGAAACTGACACGGTTGGCTACATCACCTACAACGTCCGTGATGTCAGCCCATAACACCGGGTGAACTAGGTGCCATGTCAGTGCTTCCCCCTTTGATCGTGCCGGCTACACTGAACTGGTCGGAAAACACAAACTATTTACATAGCCGTTTTAACTGACGTTTCATTCAGTGCGGTGGTACCAACCCGGGTGGGTTAAACCCTACCACCAAGTAATATTAGGAGGGAAGGGACCTACAGTTTTACGAGGAATCCGAACCTCGGTCAGCCTCCAACGGTCAGCGGTCACCCATCAAAGTACTGACCGCACCCAGCGTCGCTTAACATTCAATAGCGACAGTTGACTGTCTGCACCACTGAGCTATCGAGGCTGACTGTGTATAGACAGGATATGCTAATTATAATTCAGTTCCGGGTACGCTAAGATGTGGCTCTCATACAAATCTACTACATTAGCGGGCTTACTTACTTTCTTCTTTTTAAATACGAATTTCACGCGGGTAAAAGCTAGTAATATACTATGTCTTTGCCACGAACAAAACCATATTTTTATTTTTTTTTATAGTAAGCGTGACATGTGGCGCCGAGCCACCCATAAGGCGTCTAGCGACGTCCATGGAAATTCGATCACATGCGGGGGCTGCGAATGCCATGCCGGCCTGACAGGTGCACATTGACGCCTCTCTTGAAGGACTCGAGACTATACCTGGGGGGAACTATACTAACAGTTCTGTGGAGGAAGGATCTGCAGAACCGATCGGTACGCATCCGCGATAAGTCTAGCGTATAGGGATGCAATCCCTGCCCAGTGCGAGTTGTACGGAGGTGGAAAAGGGACGGCGAAATCGCGTTAAATAACTCCTCCGAGCACTCCCCGTGGAATAGCTATAGAACACACTTAGGGGGCCGACATCCCTACGAAGTTGTAGTGGTTGTAGATCGCGGGACACGTCGGGGTCATCCACTAGTCGCACGGCTCGACGCTGGATCGAGTCCAAAGGCGCAAGCTGGTATTTGGCTGAGCCATCCCATCCCACAAGTGAGAGTAGTACTCCAAGCAGGACCTGATCTGCGATTTATACAAAAGCAGCCTTTGGCAAGGCGTGAAGTACCGTCGCACCTTATTGAGTACGCCTAGCTTTTTAGAAGCCAGCTTGGCCTTGCCCTCGATATGGCGCCAGTAGTTTAGGTCGTGCGACAGTTCGACTCCGACGGCCGAACAGACAGACAGACGGACAGACAGACGCTGTAGACTTAGTAATAGGCTTCCGTCTGAATACGGAACCCTAACGGCTCGGCCACGGTGCAAGCGAATCGCTCGAGCGGCAGCGGTGAGCGGCGAGCGGTTTAAACAAACGTATCGGAATGGACGGGACGAAACAAACATATGCCGCATATCGCCAGATGTCACCGTGGCCGCTAGCGAAAAGGACGGATTTTTGAGCGGCTGCGGTTTGTTCTCGCCACTCCGCTCACTGCCGTGGCATGGTCTCGCCGCGGGCCGCTTCCCGCTCCCCGCCGCCGCTCGCCGCCCCGCTCGGCACTGTGGCATTGCCGTAAAAATAACGAAATGTCATTAGTCATTTATACCAAAAAAACTCCATTTGTCGACATCACAACGGCCATCTTAAAACTATTTGTACGTATTGCCGTACCGTTCTCAAGCAAGGATGTGGGTGAACTCGGCTGAATCAATATGGCCCAATGTTCGAAGTCGCAGCGCCCACGACGACAGCTCATGAATTATTTACAGGCTGTGTTTCGGGAGGCTTTCGCTCCGATGAAGCGAATTGAGAGCCTGTTTTCAATGGACCGAATAGGTTGTATGCCGATGTAGAAGAATATTTTGTGGGTAAATAGCTGAACGCGTGATGTTAAGTTACGTAATTTGTGAAGCGCGGCTTTTTAACGAAAGTGTGGGGCTGTACTTTAAAAGAATAGCCCCACTGCATCTCTCCCCGCGTATGTCGTAAAAGGCGACTAAGGGATATGACTCCCTTCTCATATTACTAGGTGGTAGGGTTTAATTCGCCCGGGTTGGTACCACCGCACTGAATGTAAGGTCGGTCGAAACGGCTATGTAAATAGTTTGTGTTTTCCGTCCAGTTCAGTGTAGCCGGCACGACCGAAGGGAACCACTGACGTGGCACCAAGTTCATGCGATGTTATGGGCTGACATCACGGATGTTGTAGGTGATGTAGCCAACCGTGTCAGTTTCCATAAAAAAAAAACTTTGGAATTGGGACCTCACACAGAAAAAGTGAAACGTAACGAAAGTACGAACGGAAGTTGCAACGCTCCTCATTGGCTAGGCAGCGCGTATTGTTGCCGTGAGCGCCATCTATGAGGGTATTTGGAAGTCGAACTATTGTATTGTTTATTTGTTTGTTAGCTAGATTGTGAATGAAGAAGTTTAAGGTGATGTGATACTGCGTCTGACTCGAATTTCAAGAAGTGTACCGCCAATATTACTCAACTGACAGATTCAGTTTTTAACCGACTTCCAAAAAAGGAGGAGGTTCTCAATTCGTCTGTATGTTTTTTTTTTTTTTAATTTTTTTTTTTTATTTTTTTTTTTATTTTTTTTTTATTTTTTTGTATGTTTGTAACACGATTTCTCCGTCAATTGAGGGCCGATTTAGAAAATTCTTTTTTTGTTAGTTAGGTCATACTTCCGAGGTGGTCCCATTTCAATTTTATCGAAATTGGTTCAGTGGTTTTCGAAAAATCAGCATAATACTATGGTGTGTGGTTACCTTCAGCAAAACTTGTGATGTGGTCGTTTTCGGCAATTTTCAGTTTGATAAATTAGTATGGTGTGTGGTTACCTTCAGCAAAACATTTGTGATGTGGACTTATTCAGCAATTTGCAGTCTGACACATATGGCGAATAATTCTGTACCACTTCAATCGATTTCGATTATTCGATTTCGATTATTCTTTTTTATGTAATATTACTAAAAAGAATGAAATAAAAACTGTTTTAAAAAATATTAAACCGATTTCCAAAAAACAAAAAAAAAAAAACTAAAAAAGTATTAAATACCTAATATTTTGAAATTTTCTCTGTCCTGTTGAAATACATGAATCGATATACTAGTGATACATATTCGGACCCTTGTTTCATGAATATTCTAAATTTGAAATTTTTTATCTTTTCCGACCGGCGCTTAATTTATTATGGTACCTGGCCAGTACCTACTGTACCGAGTACCATCGAGCTGGTTTGATGATGGAGACAGAAGGTGGCCATAGGAACTCCTAAACTACACATGATAAACCCATCGTGTTTGGGCTCGTTGCATTTGTCTTCACGAGAAATTTACTTTAGACTTATAAGATTCTCAATTCGACGGTATGTTTTCTTTTTTTGGATGTTTGTTACGCGATTACTCCGTCAATTGTGGGCCGATTTTGAAAATTATTTTTTTTTTATTTGAAAGGGGATAACCCTGAGGTTTTTGAAGTGAAAACTTCTTTAGCGGCTCTTGGCACTTTTTTAGGTGGGTAAAAATGTATAACTCGCGACATCGCGTCAGCGTCATTTTTAAAATGAAACCTTAAGTCATTGCGTTAAGGGTTAAGTTAGAGTGGCACGGGATCTGCCGGCACTCCCGGAGTGCAACTGTTAAGTAGGGTTCCGTAACACGTTTATGTCTGTCCATTCTACTAAGTTCTGCAAAATGAATGTAGGGTTCCGTAACATATGCATGTCTATCCGTTCTACTAAATTTTACAATTTTCAACCAAGGTCCTCCGACGGTTATTTTATAATAAAAGTAGGCTTCCGTAACACGTTTATGTCTGTCCATTCTACTAAGTTCTGCAACATCACCTACAACGTCCGTGATGTCAGCCCATAACACCAGTGCCATGTCAGTGCTTCCCCCTTTGATCGTGCTGACTACACTGAACTGGTCGGAAAACACAAACTATTTACATAGCCGTTTCGACCGACGTTTAATTCAGTGCGGTGGTACCAACCCGGGAAGGTTAAACCCTACCACCAAGTAAGATTACGAGGGAAGGGACTTACAGTTTTACGAGGAATCCGAACCTTGGTCAGCCTCCAACGGTCAGCGGTCACCCATCTAAGTACTGACCGCACCCAGCGTTGCTTAAAATTCAATAGCGACAGTTGACTGTCTGCACCACTGAGCTATCGAAGCTGACGTGGTCCTATTTTAATTGGGTCAAGATCGGATTGGAAAGCGAGGCGGAATCGCGAGGCCGAAGGCCGAGCGATTCCGCCGAGTACATTAATAGCAAAAATTACTAAAAAAAACTGTGAAATAAAAAAAAAGTTTTAAAAACCATAAAACCGACTTCCTAAAAAAAGTAGAACTAAAAAACTATTTAAAATAAAAATATAAAAACCGCCTTCAAAAATATATGAAATAAAAACCTAAAAAAAAAAAACGAACCCTAGAGTTGAAGGCGGTGCTAAAGCAAGCAAAAATGATGCATGAAAGAAAACATGAGCGGATGATAATATCCTTTGTGATTTGTGTAGCCTTTTTAGCACCGCATTCAACTCTAGGGTTCGTTTTTTTTTTTTAGGTTTTTATTTCATATATTTTTGAAGGCGGTTTTTATATTTTTATTTTAAATAGTTTTTTAGTTCTACTTTTTTTAGGAAGTCGGTTTTAATATATTATTATGTAAAATTTCATCTATCAGCGCAGATCGATAGCTTTTTGAAAACATGATTTGATTAACTTCGCTCGATAGAAAAAAATCATGAACATGCCTCTGATTTTTTTTATGAGGAGCACGACATATGGCGCGCGCCAGACTAACGCAGAGCAGACGGCGCCCATGGGCATTCGGAATTTATTTATAAAAACGTATTTAAGGCAACGTCAGCAAATCAAGGCTTTGGAAAAAATTTATTTTATTTGTTGAATATATATCTAAATCCATAGCTTTTTACTTTGGAACTTTTAAAAAAACTTTAAAAAAAGCCGGAAAACTTTTTTGTTTTGGAATAAAAAAATAAAAACCTAATTTTTGATTGATTGATTGTGTTGCATCCTACTCCAACTAGCGAAAGCGGCGCCTTGAAAGAGGAGTACGGGTGAATACGGGTTGAGCAGGGCCTTAAGGCGAAACCAGTTGGACACCACTGGTCTAAACCATGGCAAGGGAACATCCGCTGCGAGAAAGTAGATGCCATATTGGAGACTTTCCTTTGGTTTGCTGGCTTAGCTGGAATAGAGAAGATCCAATACGGTGTTATCAACCCAGTCGGCTACGCCGATCGCTGTTCGCACTCGCTTGGTGTGCGCGGAATGGCAAAATGGCTACATTTTTTTTCACAATTTCGCGTTAAAAATATAATCTTTAATTAAAGTGATGTAACGTTACATCAATCAAGCCTCAAGCTCTACCACGCATCCTTCTCGTCGTGTTATCGACCGGATATATTTTGAGCACAAGCTCCCCGGATGGATGGTTACCTGTACTGTAGTACCTATGTTACCCCCGGGCTGATCCCGTCCGTCGTCGGAGACAGCTCGGGGATTCGTGCTTTGACAGCTGGCAAGACGGGAGAAAAACGTCTCAATTGGATAGCTTATAGATGGTTATATATTATATATACATGAATAATCAATACTAATAATAAATCTGTAAGGGATGGTCATGGAGTAAGTTACTTTGTTTTATGAGATATTGCGTTTGTAGACTATATGTATGATACTAAAACTAAATTGACGATTTTTAGAAATCTTTTCTGTATGTATATCTATGATCCTAAATAACTCTTAAACCGATCATCCGAATTCGATGAGTTTATCTGTCTGTCCGTACTGTACGGACAGACAGATAAACAAGCTAAGAGAACCCTATGTTCCAATCCAGGGAAGTCTCCGGTATGGCACCTACCTTCTCGGAGGTGACATTGGCTAGTCAGAGCATGTGCTTTGGCCCCTCCGACTCAGCCACCCATACAGGATTACATAAAAAAAAAAAAATATGTAACCTGAGACATAAGGACATCGTTGAAAAGACAAAGTAACTGAACATAGCCATCACGTAAATAAGGAAAGTCCCGACTGCCGGCTGACAGGCCCCAGCCACGGGATTGACATCTCATTTCACTATCAGATTAACAGAGTTATATGAACGTTTAGATGAAGCGGGACAGACGGAATGGAAGCGTATTTGCCCTTGTTCTGTAATTACTTACGGAAGAGTTTCTAAATATTTCTCTGACAATATAATAATGTAGGAATTTTTGGCAGAATGGCTCTCTATTTTTTTCAGATTTTAGTCCCATTAAAACGGCTAACCGGTTTAATGGGAGAAAAAAGCGGATTTGATGTTTTTGTCAAATTTTATACATACCACACGCTGTATCCCGACAATCAGGGTAAGCAGAGTAGTTGATAATGTGCCGCAAGTACTCTTGTAAATGACAGCACAACACGGACCGCTACATTTAGCAAAGTGTTAGGACAAGAACCCTTCTCGACCGTCCACGCAGACAAACAGACTCGCTTATGTAAAATCAATATCATCAATCAATCAATCAATACTCAATACTAATATTAAATCTGTAAGGGATGGTCATGGAGTAAGTTACTTTGTTTTTATGAGATACTGCGTTTGTAAACTCTATGTATGATACTTAAACTAAATTGACGATTTTTTTAAATCTTTTCTGTATGTATGTATGTATGTTCGTCTATAACTCTTAAACCGATCACCCGAATACAATGAAACTTAGTACAAGCGCATTTTACCATACGGGACACAGGATAGGCTAAATAAAATACAGTTACGGTACCCTAAAATGTGGCTCTCATACAAACCGAATTGTTCTGCGCGCCGAAATATCGGTAGCGGGTTTACTCACTTTCTTCTTTCTAAATAGAAATTTCACGCGAGCGAAGCCACGGGCCAAAGCTAGTGTTTAATATTTATAAATGTAGGTACTCAATACTAGGAGATACGAAATAAACACTTCATTTACACCCTATACATTGTAGAACTTTATCTCAAAGCACGAAATTAATACAAACACGACAGGTGTCGAGACGGAATTGTGAAAACAATCGAACATCGAACCGCGCCCCCAGACGTGCTCAACTCACAACTTTTAGTTGTAGAAGAGCCAGCAGCGCCATCTGGCGCAGTCTGAAGCCAAACACGATTGCCCAATGTCTGGAAACTTTGTCAGACCACTTTGAGATATGCATCCAGATAATATATCCAGAGGATGCGCTACGAATAAAGTTTCAAAGAAATCATGTCTCAATGACTTGAGGATTTACTGATGGTGGCGGGGTGTGGTGTCGGCGCAAGAGCCGTGTCGTAGAGGGGGTGCTGGCGCGGGGTGGGACTGGGAGAGGTGAATCGAAGTTTGAGGCAGGTGTGCGCGCGGGCTGCGCATAGTGCATTATTTTTTTTTTTTATGGAAACTTACACGGTTGCCTACATCACTTACACAACATCGGTGATGTCAGCCCATAACACCGAGTGAACTAGGTGCATGTCAGGCTTCCCTTCATTTCGTTTCGGCTACACTGAACTAGACGGAAAGCACAAACTATTACGAGCATATCCTTTTCGACCGAAGTTTCGCTCAGTGCGTTGGTACCAATCCGGCCGGGATAACCCCTACCACCTAGTAAGGTAAGAAGGGAAGGGACCTACAGTTTTACGTGGAATCGAAACCACGGTCAGCCTCCAACGGTCGAGCGGTCACCCATCCAAATTCAGACCGCGCTCAGCGTTGCTTAACAACAGTCGACCGACCGCACCACTGAGCTACCGAGGCTGACAAATTATTCCATGCCACCCGTCCTATCTTCGCATAATTCGTCGCAGAGAGACTCAGCACCCTTTTATTGTTGACATTGGGCTTTTGAGGACACCGGTTCTCTAAATAGTTTTTTTGACGCACCGCTAGGGTGTGGAACTGTCTTCCGGTGAGTGTGTTTCCCGAATCCTTTAACCTTTGTCTCTTCAAACGTCGTATTAACAGGATAGACAGCCCGGCAACCGTCTGCAAATCTGCTGGCATGACATCTAACTTAGCTTGGTTTTGTGAGGTGTGGTAATTTTGGCTCTGTCGACTGCACCATTAGTCTCTCGGCACAGCCACCCATGCTGGTTTACATAAAAAATGTAGTGATGTCGTGTCGGCGGTGGCGGATCGCTAATCTCGATCTCGAACAACTAACTCAGTTGCGGCTGATTGGCTTCAACACGGTGTAACATGGCGAGATCTCCGAGTACACTCTCCAGTAAGAAGTACTATGCTGGAAAAAATCGTTCTTAGATTAGAGGATATGTGGGATTTCTGATTAAAGAAAGTAGAAATTGAACTTGAAAATATTGGTATACCTATGAAAACTGTCCCTTTTTAGGGTTCCGTACCTCAAAGGAGGAAAAAACGAAACACTTATAGGATCAATTTGTTGTCCCTCTGTCTGTCTGACTGTATGTCTGTGCAAACTCACTCAAATCAAATCAAAACCTAATCGATAGCGAATAAATAGACAGACATGAAATGTTACATGTCATTACTTCCTAAAGTGTTAGGTTACTGAGATAATTGGAGGTAAAAATGGCAATACGGCCAGTTCGTTGTTTACAATAAAATATATTTTATCGCTGGCCTTTGTTGTGATTTTTTTTTCAATATTATTATATGATTCAATGATATATATATTATTATAATAATAATTTAACGTACGTCAATATTATTGACGTACGTTACATGGCCGTAGACACTTCGCTTTATTTATTAGGAGGATATCAGTGGAGCAATAACATAACATAACTTCTATCAACCTACCATTTCAAAGGAGACATTTTTTATTTTCGGTCACTGTTCAACCTTTAACCATCCCGAAATATGCCAGATTATATCGTGAAAACTATGTGTAAATTGCTTCAGGCGTTTTAGAATTAACTATTACAGACGGTAAAAGAGACATTATATTTCGTAATAGTAGAGGGAAAAAACTTTCGTTTCCATGTATTTTTATTTGTAATATTCCTGGTTTCATTTCAATTTATGCGAGCGTGTAAAATTTGGTTAAGTTTTCAATTCAACGAAGTGCCAACATTATCGGCATGAAGCATAAAAAATTTACAGACCGCATCGTCGCTCGGGGCAAACAACTTATTCTGTTTATTAGGCAATAAGCGGAGTGGGCGTAAAACCTAAAATGAGTACCGACACAGAGCCTACATAAAACCTGAAATGCCTAGATAGGATCCTCGCGAAACGCCGCCGCACGGCACCAACCAACGAGACAGTTAAGGCGATCATATTTCCTTGTGATTTTACAGCAAAACTTTTGAAGTTACTCGTATTGTTGCAAAACACGATCTAAAGAACTTCACTCGACATAAAAAACTTCCAAACATAACCATTTAACAATTTCTTTAGGTTTCCGTATCCCGTACGGAAGCCTATTACTAAGCCTACGCCGTCTATCTGTCTGTCTGTCCTACTGCTGTATTTTTGGAACCGTAATAGCTAGGCGGTTAAAATTGTGACAGAATATTTATCATTATGGCGGATATAACAACAAAAATTAAACATAGAAAAAGTAAAAAATTTAGAGGAATCCCCATACAAGAAACGTGTTTTTTTTCTACGCCACGTTGCCTTTGAGCTACCTCACTTGCCGTCCTTTTTATACACGCACGCAAGGCGCATTCTCCTTCGCTCTATCCCTGCCTCACAGGGATGGAGAGAGAAATTCAAGGTCATTTTGCGGCACCTTAACTAGGAGATTGCTAGCCGTGTTTCGGATTCTACGTAAAACTTTAGGTTCCTTCCCTTCTTACCTTACTAGGTGGTAGGGTTTGACCCGCCCGGGTTGACACCACCGCACCGAATAAAAGGTCAGTCGAAACGGCTATGTAATAGTACGTGTTTTCCGCTCAGCTCAGTGTGCGGCACGACCAAAGGAAAGCACTGACATGGCACCTAGTTCACCCAGGCGTTATGGGCTGACATCACGGATGTTATAGCCAACCGTGTTAGTTTCCATAAAAAATATTTATTGCCATCTCAAATTATATTCCAAAGTGATAGATACACTGTGCGGCCCGGTACTTGAAAATACTAGGCCCACCGCATCTCTCACCGTGCAGTCGTAAAAGGCGACAAAGGAATAAGAACAAGATGTCGTGATAAAGGGGGGACAGAATAGCTATCCTCGCCTTGGCACGTTCTTTACTTGCTACTTGATAGTTGGCTTGCCTCTACGTTTAGCAACATAGTGGGTGTTGCTAAACGTAGAGGTCGATGTTGTGCTGTAATTTTCCCGAGCTCTTGCAGCATAACACCGATTACAGCGTTTTGAGGCACGAGTTTCTATAAAATTTGCATATTTTTAGATTTCCGGTTGGCAACCAAATAGGAGCAAGCAAAGTCAGGCGTCCTCAATCGTCTAAATGTTGGCTTAAACCTGATTTTACTGTTAAAATGTCGGCTTGAACCAGGTCTTACTGTTAATGTTGGCTTGAACCTGGTTTTACTGTTAAAATGTCGGCTTAAGCCCGGTTTTACTGTTAATATTTATTGGCTTGATCCTGATTTTCCTGTTAAAATGTCGGCTTGAACCAGGTTTTACTGTTAATGTTGGCTTAATTAAACCAGATTTTACTGTTAAATTGTTCGCTTGAAACAGGTTTTACTGTTAATATTTATTGGCTTGAACCTGATTTTACTGTTGCAGTGTCCGCTTGAACCAGGTTATACTGTTCTAATGTTAGCTTGAACCAGGTTTTACTGTTAAAATGTTGGATTGAACCAGGTTTTACCGTCAAAGCGTTGGCTGAGGTCAAGTTCTCATCAAAAGATCAAAAACCCTCACCTGAGTACAACGTTGCCATCGGATCTGTCGTCGCTGCCGCTGGATGCTATACTCGGCCTGGGTGAGTTGCCCAGGCGGCTGCTGGCCGACTTCCTCCTCACGTCCTGCAGCTCAGGGCTGTCTCCCTCTTTGCCGGTGAAGGATATGCGCGGCGCGTGCGCTCGCAGTCCCCCAACCTTGTATGAAGAACTCAACCCGCGTGTGAGCAGCTGACTTTGACACATTTCTGTGGACAAAGAAAAATTGGCTTAGAATTTATTACAGTGCTTCAATAACGTTTGCTATATGCGGACCGCCATATGAAAAATGTTCTCTTTGCTATTTGCACACCCAGCAGATTTATTTTATGCAGTTATATAAAAACACAGAAAACTAAATAGAATAACTACGACTGTACTGAGTGGTCATGGACTTACGTAATACTAACAAATTCCAATTCCAAATATTTTGTTGATAATTTTGTAAATTACATACAACTACACATCATTCCTATGAAGTTGACTGCAAGTGGCCTTAGTAGGTATTCTGAAAATCAACTTTTCTTTTTAATGTTCTAATACCCGGTGGCCGGCGTGACCTAGTTGAGAACCAGGATCTTCTTTCTGCTCCTGAAAAAAAATCTGAATTTGATTTCATTCTCCTAGCTTACACTCGCACCGCACATGCTTGTTTTCCGATTTATTATTCTTTGCGAATAAACCAAAGAATACATTAACACATTTTAGGGATCCGTATTCGTCGTACGGGACCGTATTGTTAAGACTACGCCGTCTGTCTGTCTGTCTGTCCGTCTGTCCGAGGGCTTTATTGTATCTCTTGAACCGTAATAGGTAGCCCGTTCAAATTGTCACAGAATATGTGTTATTATATTATTGCCGATATAACAACAAATAAGAAAAAGTAAAAAATTCAGGGGTCCCCATAGAAGAAACTAAAACTGTATGCGCGCCGTAAATTTCATACTTTGAGAGCTTCATACTTTCATAACATTACACATTTCATTCTTGCATTCCTGTCGGAAGCCACGAACGTGCGCGCTGACAGCACGAAATACTTTTTGCAGATGTACAAATCTTACTCGTCCGTCACACTCAGCTCAGGTATATTTGCTCGGTGCTTATTTGGCACACAGGAGTAGTGGGAGTATGTCTTGCAGGCTTCCTAAGAAACATGGAATAAAGGAATTTTCCCCCAACCCTACATCATCATTTCTAATGCAGCGGCTGTCGGGTCAGACATGATTTGCCCGAGACGGAAGCCACTCAACTTGCGTGAGTGCCTTCTTAAAATTGAACGAGCTGCGTTATATCAGACCGAAAGGTATTTCGCTCGCCTCAGAGCTATCTTTTAAAATCGAAGCGCGCGACTTGGAAAATGTCAAGTAGCGAGCGACTTGTAGCTGTCAAATTTAATAAATTCTAGATCCCATGGTGCATACACCTTAAACACTTTAAAATTTTATTGAAAGAGCGACCGAAATATATGGAGAAGTGTTGCGTCTTCGCGTATTTTAGCCATACAAATAAACTTTCCGCAGATTACAGCAAAATTGACTACGGCAAAGTTTTCTTGCTTGATGTTTCTAAGACTGTCAAATGAGAGCTTAGGGAATGGCAGAATGGGGGGGGGATTTGGATAAATATAATACATACCATTTGAATAAATATATATAATGTTTTCAGGTTCACTATATACCTTGGCATCTTGTTATTATCCTTTAGTCGCCTTTTACCGCATGCACGGGGAGAGATTAAGTGGGACTATTATTTTTAAGTACCGGCCCCACATGTCATATTTTGTATGCCATATTTTCTCCAGTCGCACGCTCCAATATTACATTATAGCTATGCAGCCTGAAAAAACTATTTCACTCGCGTTCTGCGCAGTCGGGAATAGGTACGTCTTGTGTGAACTGATGACCTTATGACCGTGTCTGTCACTGGATTGATTCGAAATAAGCGGCGGGTGGCCGAGTGGTTTGGGCATCGGCTTCTCATGCGAGAGGTCCGTGGTTCAAATCCGGTCGGCGTGTACCAATGAGTTTTTTCTGACGAAAAATTTTACGTGCTGCTGCTATACCGTTCGGAGCCGGTGTAAAACTATAGGTACCTTCCCTTGCCCCTTACTAGGTGGTAGGCTCAAATTGTTTCCGACGAGACGAGATGGGCGCATAGCAGCTTCGGTTGTGTTCTCCTCTAGTCCAGTAAAGCCAGCAATCCAGGGAAGTCTCCGGTATGGCACCTACCTTCTCGCAGGTGATATTGGCTGGTCGTAGCATGTGCTTTGGCCCCTCCGACCCAGCCACCTATCCAGGATTACATAAAAAAAATGTGGTAAGATTCTAAGGAATTGATAACTTTATCTTAACCGATCTCATCAGCGCAATCTGTAAGTCAATTTCTTAGTATTAAATTACTTCAAGGCGAATCTCTATAATGAAGTCGTTATAAAATGATGAATAGACTGAAATTGTATGTGTAATTTTGCGTGATTACACGAATATATTACTAGGATTCTAGCGAAAGCTTTTGAAAATGTCGACTTGAACGAGAATCTCCAACAAAACCCACCACACGGATATAAAACAAAGACATATATAAAAGCTATAGGATTCATCCTCTGTGTACAGAACATTTTCAATTATTGCAAAATGTTTTATGTTCTATTTTCAAAAATGGTACAAACGAACTCCGTTGGGCCTTTCAGACTATCGCTGGGCCTAAATTCTAAACTTAAAACGAAAAGTAGAATAGTCAGCCTCGGTAGCTCAGTGGTGCGGTCATTACTTGGATGGGTCACCGCTTGACCGTTGGAGGCTGACCGTGGTTCGGATTCCACGTAAAACTGTAGGTCCCTTCCCTTCTTACCTTACTAGGTGGTAGGGTTTATCCCGCCGGGATTGATACCACCGGACTGAATGAAACGTCGGTCGAAACGGCTATGTAAATAGTTCGTGTTTTCCGTCCAGTTCAGTGTAGCCGATATGAAATGAAGGGGAGCACTGACATGTCACCTAGTTCCCCGGTGTTATGGGCTGACATCACGGATGCTGTAGGTGATGTAGAAAACCGTGTCAGATTTGATAAAAAAAAATTTAAAATTCTAATGTGTAATACATACATCTTGAGTTTATTAGTCTGGACTAAAGTGCCGATACGCTGCCATCATTTATTTTATGTTCGCTTTTAAGTCAAGAACTGCTTTACCAATTCACATGAGGTTTTCACTTTTATTTTTGGGCATATCTATAAGGATGGTTTAGGACATTCCAGCGTGTACCGAAACCGCAGGAGCAGCTATATTATTATATTTTTTTTATAGACAGCCGGCGCGGGTGTATGTGCCCAATACTTCAACGGAAGATCAGACACAGCCAATAACACCATTTCTCGCGAAACCACGCTCAGAGAGGCGCCATGCCGGCTTTGAGGCGGACAAAAAGGTTGTCGTCTAATTTATTGACACGCCATTTGAAGATTCCCAGGTTATAGGTGGTGGGGAACACACTCACCGGAAGACTGTTCCATATTTTCGCCGTTCGACGCACGAAAGATTTCGATGTGTTCTTAGAAGTTGGGTGTCAACAACATATGGATGCTCCGAGCGAGTCCAGCGGGTGTGGCGGAGACGGATGGGGGCAGGAGGGATGAGGGAAGCCAATTCATCAGAGCAACGTCCATGGTAGTACCTATAGAACAGGCTAAGAGAACCGATTGTTCGCCTGTGGCCAAATGATTCAAGTCCCTCCGTGAGCTTGGGATCACCAATTAGACGGATAGCGCGGCGCTGGATAGAGTCCAAGGACGCCAATTATATCAATCTTATACAATACGTGATGGTAATATGGTGATAGCGACACCTATCCCACAACTGAATAATAATAAAGATCGATAATAACCTACATCGCTTCGCGACGACAAAACAACAGAAAGATTCACTAACACACCAACAGGTGGCGAATAACGAGTAATTAACACATACGCCACTTAACACATTACCGTGTGGGGCCGGTACTTTAAAAGAATAGCCCCACTGCATGTCTCCCCATTTATGTCGTAAAAGGCGACTAAGGGATAAGACTCCCTTCTTATATTACTAGGTCGTAGGGTTTAACCCGCTCGGGTTGGTACCACCGCACTGAATGAAAGGTCGGTCGAAACGGCTATGTAAATAGTTTGTGTTTTCCGTCCAGTTCAGTGTAGCCGGCACGACCGAAGGGAAGCACTGACGTGGCACCAAGTTCACCCGGTGTTATGGGCTGACATCACGGATGTTGTAGGTGATGTAGCCAATCGTGTCAGTTTCCATAAAAAAAAAAAAATAAAAAAAATACGCCTCGCATAAATACAGATCGCTTGGCAAGAACAACTGGGCACTAGCCCATACAACATCAGCTGCAGCTACACGTGGAGCCAGAGGACACGAGACCGCTTCACCTTTTACCTCATAGCTCTACAGTAACCTGCATACACGCACACCCGAAAACCACAAGCACCCATCGCTGTACTTATAACAATCCCTGCGTACTTCGTGATACTAATGAAACGACAGTCAAGTACTAAAAGAAGAATGGCGCGGAGTGTTTCGTATTTAATTACAACTGCGCCGTCGCGGGTAGAGCTGGCTTTACAGCCCTATCCGCAACGAGACGTGTGGCCGGCCGGCCGGAGTAGTAAACCCTGTCATCCACTTGACGCTATAGTTCAGCTGTGTTTCACCCCCCTTTTTGATTTTTTTTATTTACTCCGGTATGGGTGGCTGAGTCGGAGGGGCCAAAGCGCATGCTCCGACCAGCCAATATCACCTCCGAGAAGGTGGATGCCATACCGGAGACTTCCCTGGATTGCTGGCTATACTGGACTAGAGGAGAACACAACCTAGGCTGCTATGCGGCCATCTTACATCCAGTACGGTGGTACCAACCCAGTCGGCTACAATTTGAACCTACCACCTAGTAAGTGGCAAGGGAAGGGACCTACAGTTTTACACCGGTTCCGAACGGTGAAGCAGCAGGTCTAGGTATGCACGTAAATTTTTTCGTCAGAAAAAATTCATTGGTACACGCCGACCGGATTGGAACCGCGGACCTCTCGCATGAGAAGCCGATGCCCAAACCACTCGGCCACCCGCCCCGTGCTTCTCTCACATCTTACTGAGCGCTACGACTGCACTGGTGAAGATCCGTCTGTGTCTATCAATGCAACAAGATTGGGTCCACGTTCGAGGCTGACGTTCTTAGCTCTAAAATTACTACCAACATTTGGTAAAATATAACCAAACAGTTCGTTACTGGCTCGCAACTATTTGGGTAAAATGTATCCGTTCTAAACGTTGTTGTCAGGAAATTTTCTCAGGGTAGGTCGTAATGCGGCTATAAAATAACACAACAAAGCACAACTAAGGTTTAGCTTAAGAATATAGTGCTCAGTCAGAAGAACTAAAATCTCACTTATTCAATCAGTTTGATGATAGAGAGAAAATGCACCGATCGTAATAAAAATTAGCTATCAGGCATCGTAAATATCAGCATCTAATGGCATTTTTTTCTTATTAACATTGGGTTTTAATATGCTCGGTAACCATTTATTTATTTTTATTTGTTTCAATTAGAAACTATAGATAGATTAGTCAAATTTTGAGGTTTGCATCCTTTTTGTTTAACTTTAGAAATTGGGGGTTTCATATATTTTTATCACTCTATACACTAATTAAGGATGGCTACTTTAAGATGTCGAAAGCCAACATTAAATTTCCATTGAATTCACTATAATATCCACTCCCTCCGTGCATTTAGTTTTCCACCGACTTCCAAAAAGGAGGAGGTTCTCAATTCGTCTGTATGTTTTGTTTTTGTGTGTATGTTACCTGATTTCTCCGCCAATTCTCAACCGATTTTAATTTTTTTTTTCATGAGTAGGGTATATCTCAGGGGTGGTCCTATCATAATTTAGGGAAATATATAGAATTCTCTCATAATATAGGAAATTAAGGGATGAACACTTTCACTCTAAGGAATTTTTCAATCACCCACTTCCCGTCAACCGATTTTAATATTATGTGATATTACTAAAAAGAGTGAAATAACAAAACTCTTTAAAAAACATTGAACCGACTTCAACCCCTAATAAGTATTAAGTAATCCATGCAAAAGCATCCATAAAAAGTGACGTGAGTAAGAGTAGTCACGATCTGTCACATCTTATTGAATTTAATTAAACTCCGGTATAAAGTTAACACGAGTGTGAGTGACTGTGTTCCAAACTAAAACTGAAAATTTACTTTTCATTTTTCACAACTTACTATACCGTTTTAACTTCTTATAAATCAGTAATTAGCAAAACAAAACACATAACATTACATCTTTTTTAATAACTACCCTCAATTGAACAGAAATCCTATTGCTAATGGAACTTTATCTAACTTACGCCAATCAGCTGAACTTCATCTGACAGTTGCCCGAAAACAGCACTTCACCATTCAACATTTTAATATAACTTAGTGTTTACTAAATATCTGTTCAAAAATATCAATTTGGAAAACTTGACAACATGATCTGCAATAGTTGTGGGGCAATCGCTAGTGATGGAGCTACATGTACTGGGTGTTCTCAATCGTATGACTTCCCATGTGCTGGCATCTCCGAGCAGGGCTGGAGAAAGCTGGGACGTGACCGTCAAGCAGTGTGGCGATGTGCCAGCTGCAAATCCTCTGGCGCGTCGTCGCCTACCCCGGACTCTGCTGTCTCGCTAGCGCAGATGATGCAGAAGATGAACGAGATACATGCCGATTTGGGTCTGGTGAAGGCCTCCGTCACCAATCTAACTGCGGATCTAAAACAACTCAAGGAATCGCAAAATGAAACATCGGAAAAGGTGAAGAAGGTTTGTGAGGAACTTGCTGGCATAAATGCCAAAATTCAAAGGATCGATTCTTTGTCGGCCGAATTCGCTAACGCTCAACAGGAAATACAATTAATGAAAAGCGAATTCGACGCAAGAGACCAGTGGATGAGAGCACAAAACATCGAAATCCGTGGCATACCACAAAGGAAAGACGAAAATCTCTTCGATATTTTATTCAATATCGCAGCTAAGCTGGAAGTGCCAGTCGAGAAGAAAGATATCAGCTATATCACTCGAGTAGCAACCCGTGACGCTGAGAAGAAGAACGTCAAGCCTATTGTTGTCCGCTTCATGAGGAGATATCAAAAAGATGAGATCATTGCTGCGGCCCGACTACGGAAAGGGCTTACAACAAAAGAGATATGCTTTGCTGGAGAACCACAACGAATATACGTCAATGATCACCTGACTCCCGCCAACAAGCGTCTTTTGGCTGAAGCTAAACGAATCTCAAAGGAATCTGGTTTTCGCTACTGCTGGGTAAAAAATTGCCAAATTCGTGTACGCCGCAACGATACAGATAAAAAAGTATTTTTTATCACAAAGGCCTCGGATCTTCAAGCACTGCAGCAAAAGTAACCTACGAGTATGTCCTACTACGACCGAACGTTATCCACATGAACTTTGACTTGTTCACTATTTATACATCACTTGCCTACTTCTTACTATGTTTTCAAAAATGTTACTTAACAACCACTTATTGTAATCTGTCATTGAATGATCCACTAGTGATTATAATGCAACTAACTTCTTTATTTGTTACAGAAAAACCGTTTACCTGTATCACTACTCAGCTTGATGCAACTAACTATTGTCCTTGTCTATCACCGAACGATCATAACATCCACACTAGTGCAGTCTCTTTCACCCGTTGCCTCGCCCGTTGCTACGGACGGCGATGCCCGAACGAACGGACTTTGAACGAACCTTGTTTATCGGTTGCTGTCAAAACAGAATGCGCTAAAGTTTTGCACTTCATCAAGACTTTATTATTGATTATTACTATCAGGGTTATAAAATCAATGATTATTACCTGCTGCATTACCCGTACTGCACCCCTTTATTTAACGGTAGGTTATAGCCCGAAACATTATTTATACTACCCATCTAAAATCATGCCAAATAACTTGTTATCTCAGTCACATTGCTACTACATATTAGAATTATTTACACATATTTTTGTTTTACTCTCGGTTAATTCGCTGTCCCAAGACATTTTGAAATTTCGTGCTACAAAACCAGCCTAATGACTCTTATTACCTACTATCAAAATGTTAGAGGATTGCGAACGAAGACGAGAGAAATGTTACAATCTGTTACAAGTAATTCATATGATTTCTTGGTATTCTCTGAAACTTGGCTCCTAGAAGGTATTTGTAGTGAGGAACTGGTGGATGGAAGGTATCATGTATGGAGGCGCGATAGGAACTATGCACGTACTCAACAGAAACTAGGAGGCGGAGTTATGATAGCTGCGCGCGTTGAGTTACCTCTTTATGCGCGGTCAGAGTGGCAGACAGATCACGGAGAGGATTTGGCTTACACTTAAGGGTGGCACTGGAGCTCCAGGTAATCTTAACATCTGTTGCATTTACTTACCCAAAGGCGCTACATATTCTACGCAAATTTCATGTTTTATTGACAAATTGGTAACAATAACTAATGCTCACCCAGATGATAAATTTCTCATATTAGGCGATTTTAATCTCAGCGAAGTTCAATGGACCCGGGTCGACTCCGACCGAATTATGATACAATCCAATGCAACGACCCCTATTATTACCGAATTAATCGATACATTTACGCTTACGGGACTTGGTCAATATAATTCGGTGCCAAATGTAAATGACCGAATACTGGACTTAGTACTAGCGAATTTCGAAGTCACAGTCTTAGCAGCAGATGAACCATTAATTAAGGAAGATCTACACCATAAATCCTTGTTAATTGAACTTAATTTTTCTACTCATGAGTACCTACAGCAAGGAACTAAGAAAAAGTATCTATTTGACAAAGGCGACTATATTGGCATAAGCAAACACCTTGACAGTATATCTTGGTGTAATTTTGTTTCGAATGATGACATTGATGCCGTTGTTAATAAATTTAATACCGAACTTACACAATGCATGGACAAGTTTATCCCGCATAAAAATATGCGTGAGAGTAAATACCCACCTTGGTTTACGCAAGATCTAATTAGACTTGATAGATGCAAATTTAAATTTTTTAAGAAATATAAAACATATGGTAATTCAAATGATTACAGTATGTTCTCAAAACTACGTTCACAATTTAAAAAACTTAATAAGCAAATGTACAATGCATTTATGGAACGTACTGAAATGAATATACATAACAATCCTAAACATTTTTTCTCATATTGCAAATCTCTCAAGAAATCTCAAAATGTACCACAGAATATGCACTACAAAGGCTGTCATTATAGTACTGGCCCCGAGATATCCAACGGTTTTTCTTCTTATTTTCACTCTGCATACGAGCAGGGTACTACAACTTATCCCTCAACTAATACTGCAGTGTGTACCGTTATCCCTCCGTGTGACGTGATTGGTGACATCAGCTGGGCAGAGGTGAACAACTGTGTTTTACTGAAAATGTTAAAAGAAATAGATCTGTCGAAATCTGGCGGACCTGATAATGTACCTCCGAAACTAATAAAAGAGTGTGCCGAATCTATTTTGAAACCATTGTCGCTCATATTTAGACGATCTCTCAAGGAAAGTAAGGTACCCATTGTGTGGAAAACTGCATACATAACGCCAGTTTTTAAAAAAGGATCAAAAAATGATATAAGTAATTACAGGCCCATTTCCAAATTATGTATATTCAGCAAAATTTTTGAAAAAGTTATTTACGATCAAGTTTATCCAGCCTTACAAAACTCCCTTATAACTTCTCAACATGGCTTTCTTAAAGGAAGGTCTACAGTAACTAATTTAGTGTTATTCACCGACATGTTATCTAAACGTATGGAAGAACATACTCAAATGGATGTTATCTATACTGACTATAGTAAGGCATTTGACAAAATCGATCATAAAATACTCCTAGAGAAGCTCAAAGCAATCGGCATTCATGGCAACTTATTCCGGTGGTTGGCATCGTACATTAACAACAGGTCTCAAGCAGTGGTACTCTGTGGATATGCATCCAAATGGATGCATATACCTTCCGGGGTTCCCCAGGGATCCTTGTTAGGCCCCCTTCTCTTCATCATCTATGTAAATGACATTTTATCCTGTCTACATTATTGTAAAATTTTTATCTTTGCTGATGATATGAAGGTGGCTCTTGAAATTAAATCGATCGAAGATGCAAATAAACTAAAAGCAGATCTTGCACGTCTAGAAATGTACTAGAAACTAAATAAAATAGAAGTTAACGTTGCAAAGTGTTTTAAAATGACTTTCACAAGAAATGTCAATATTATACCAACTTCTTATACGCTAGGTGGGAAAATTCTCCAAGATGTCAAATCTGTTAGGGACCTTGGGGTCCACTTGGACACAAAATTAATTTTCGACCAGCACATTGATGCGATTTCTACTAAAGCTTCTAAAATGCTAGGTTTTATCTTGCGGCTATCTAAAAATTTCAAAAAGGACTCCACTCTGAAAACACTTTATTTTACCTACGTTCGAAGCAACTTGGAGTATGCATCTCAGGTTTGGAATCCCCACTATCTAATTTATAAAAATAGACTCGAAAAAATTCAATCCAAATTTGTAAAACACTTAAATTACCGTAATTTCCTTAAGTTCAATAATACCACAGACAGTCTCAAATATCATAACTTACTTCCGCTTGAAAAGAGACGAGAAATAGCCGATATAACATTTTTAATGAAAATAGCCAGCCATAACGCTCAAGTTGATTGCCCTGAGCTTCTCAGTCTTCTGCTCGTGCGAGTGCCGTGTCGTCCCAACCTGACTAGATCTACCTGTCTGCTGCATGTGCCACTCTGCCTCACACGCTATCGACAGAATTCCTTTATAATCAGAGCCAGCAAAAAGTACAACAGTGACTACAAGGAAGTGGACTTATTCAATGACAGCTTACAGAGGGTTAAAAAGTTAGCGCATGATAGATTTTTTGTTAGTACTAAGTGATGGAGTTCTGCCTTAGTTTTGTTTTTATTATTTTAGTAATAGTACCATGTAATGTTTGTTTAGTTTAGTTTTGTTCTGTTTTAATTTAATTGATTAGTTATTTTAAATTATTATTATTTTTTCTATTTTAACTGTTTATTTATCAGTTTTGATTTGTTTAAATGTACTTTTCTTTCTCTTACGCTATATACTTAGTTTTATCTGTAGTGACCTATTAGCGGTGTATGTGTGACCCATTGTATTTTTGTAAATTTTGTGTTGATCACACTGTTGGTTACTCTAAATAAATAAATAAATAAATAAAATAAAGTAATACTTTGATCTTGAGTAAAAGGCTGTACAAAATCACTCCTGAAAATTTATAGATGGACCCATTTGTGCTTTTGTACCGCCTTCTACTCAAGGGGTTGAAGTCGGTTCAATGTTTTTTAAACAGTTTTTTTTTTGTGAATTCCTAGCTGGATAACTATCGCGTCCGATGGATATCCAGCCGGATCGCCGGGACGTGCGTCCGCAAGCAATTTTCTTCAATGTCGCACTAATTAAACCTTCCGCATTCCTAGCCCTGACCCGACCCGCTTCAGCTCGCTTCTCCACCATCGACACCCGTCCAATCTTATCATGATCACTATAGCGTGGTACCATTGCGCATTGTACTTGGCCCAAGTGAGCGCTTGTGATAAATATTACCTGTAAATGTAGAAACATCTCTTATTTTTTTTTATGTAATCCGGTATGAGTGGCTGAGTTAGAGGGGCCGAAGCGCATACTCCGACCAGCCAATATCACTTCCGAGAAGGCGGGTGCCATACCGGAGACATCCCTGGATTGCTGGCTATACTGGACTAGAGGAGAACACAACCGAGGCTGCTATGCGGCCATCTTAGATCCAGTACGGTGGTACCAGCCCAGTCGGCTCCAATTTGAGCCTACCACCTAGTAAGGGGCAAGGGAAGGGACCTACAGTTTTACACCGGTTCCGAACGGTGAAGTAGCAGGTGTGTTCTTCTATTCTCTCTAAATACATACATGCATAACATCGCACCTATTTCCTAGTGGGTTAGGCAGATACAACGAATCTACACGCGCCGAGGCCCTGACACACCTCTTCCGCTTCCACTCTCATAATGTTCTTCATACATGTCCATCAGTTACGGGTACTACCAGAGGCGGACTTTCCTTAAAAGGCCGACTAGGCCCGGGCCTAGGGCGGCCAGATATTAGGGGTGGCCAATCTGCGCCTTCTGCCAGTGGCGGCGCTAGGCGTCAGCGACGTCGACGGCCTCGCGCTTGAGGGGGCCTCGCGAAAACTCGTTTACCCTAGCTAACCCGCTTTGAGATCGCGCGATCCCAAAAATTCTCATCAAAGTATGGTCGCACACTTCTTGTTGGATTATTTATTTTAATTTGTGATTGTTCATGTAATTTTTGTCAATCTTTGATTAGCAATTAAAACTCATATACTCATACAATATTCTCATAAATAGAATGAGACTGATGGCATCAGTCTAATTCTATTTATCGTTTTCTTTCTGACTGTGCAATGAAAGAGTCCTCGCAAAGCTGATGTCGCCGACGTCTTTATTTGGTCTAGCATCGCCACTGCCTGCTGCTGGAAGCAGTGAGTGCAGGCACATAATACTCGTAGAAAGGTGTCGGCCGGAGCACGTGCGTGCGACACGTGCGGGAACGGTGAGCGCGGCGGAGACGCGGTCATTTACGTGGACAAAATAAATTAGCTATGACGAAAAGAAAAATAATGCCGTAAAACTTATAAAAAATACTTTTGCTATAAATTGGTATAAAAAATTGGTATGGGAACGTGATCAGTATCTGATACAGCGTAAAGAGCGTAAAGTTACTTATTAATGAAAAACCTTATATATAAAAATTAAACCAATACACTGAGAAATAAAATATTTCTGGCAGGCTGAACCGAACGCAATACTGATTTTCGTACAACTTCAAATTAAATATACAAATTTTGTACCTACGCTGTAAACTTTGCAGAAAGGGACGGTTGCACTGAATTTGGGCGGCCGGTACTAAACGACCTAGGGCGGCCAAGGCTGCTAGTCCGCCTCTGGGTACTACTACGCACTTCAAATTGTTTGAGTACATGCCCGATCTGGTCTAGGTACCCTTCGGACTCTTCCATTCATATTCGCTCCATAAATATTAACATCTAACATGACCGAACCATCGAAGGATTCCTTTCTCAATCATTGTCACTAATCCGTGCATATAACAATACGTGCCGGCGCGCCGTTTCCGTGCGTCAATAGAAAAATTGGAGAAATATTTTTCTGTCCTTACTAAAGTAAATATTTCGTACATATTTTAACTCCCCTCTTCTCTCTCTTGTCATTCAGTTGATTGTGTTGTACCACTGATAAATGTAGGTAATATGTAAATCTATTATATAGATACCTATGTATTAATATATGTATGCGTTATTCGCTTGAATTCATCATATTTCTACAAAATTTCGTGTTCGCCATGTAATTCTCCCACACCACAAAGGTTAGTTAGAATGCAATGCATCACGGCATTGAGCTCACCTATGGTGCCTAATTTGTTTAAATTGGTGTTCAGTAAAGTATATATATACATACATTTACTATAGGTATTAATCCTCTCTCAGGCTACTATCATCAATATCAATCAATCAAAACTAATAATAAATCTGTAAGGGATGGTCATGGAGTAAGTTACTTTGTTTTATGAGATACTGTGTTTGTAGACTCTATGTATAATACTAAAACTAAATTTATGATTTTTAGAAATCTTTTCTGTATGTATGGATGTATGTTCCGCCATAACTCTTAAACGGATAATCCGAATTCGATGAAACTTAGTACAAGCACATTTTAGTATGTGGGACACAGGATAGGAATAAAATTCAGTTCCGGTTATGGTAAGATGTGGCTCTCATAGAATCGGAATGGTTCCGTCCGCGCGCCAAAATAAAATTACGGTAGCGGGCTTACTTACTTTCTTCTTTCTAAATACGAATTTCACGAGAGCGAAACCGCGTGCCAAAAAGCCAGATAATGTATAAAGCGGCCACTAGTGGCCGCTCCGTAGGTGAAGGCTGGTGTGTGTATATTTTCTTTTTCTCAAACTTACTATCCAGGACACAATATGTGAAGTTTAAATTCCGCATAGTTTCACTATTATTCAAGTACCTATCGTAGTTAATGCTGAAACGATAGCATGATAACATTTTCAGCCACTCTAGTTAATTGCAAGCGAGATTCGTACCGGTGATAACCAAGATACATGGCTCGGAGCTCTGCGCGGCGATTCACAAATCTAATAACTGTCGATGTGGGAAAATATAGAGAATATAGAATATCGTTCTGAGGTCTGACCTTTCGCAAAATTTAAAGACCCGTATATATGACCAGTGTGTCCTCCCGGGTATGACGTACGGGTGTGAAACATGGACTCTGACGGTCGCTGTTGTCCAAAGGTTGAAAGTTGCCCAGCGACCAATGGGCCGAGCCATGCTGGGAATATCGCTACGTGATATGGTGCGTAACGAGGCAATCCGCCGACGCACCAAAGTAGTCGATATTGGACACCGGGTGGCTAAGCTCAAGTGGCAGTGGGCTGGGCACGTTAGCCGAAGAGACGATGACCGTTGGAGTACCGTGTCCTACACTGGCGGCCGTGGACAGGAAAACGGTGTGCGGGAAGACCACGCCAGGTGGGACGACGACGTCAAGTACGTCGGCGGAAAGTAGTGGTTCCGTATCTCTGAAGGCCGGGAGGACTGGAGGAAAATTGGAGAGGCGTATGTCCAGCAGTGGACACTTACACGCCGACTGAAGCATGTTAGAAAACCGTGAATGACCTTGCCGTGGTTCGAATTCCGCGTAAAACTGTAGGTCCTTCGTTTCTTACCTCAGTGGGTGGTAGGGCTTAACCCGTCCGGATTGATACCACCGCACTGGATGAAAGGTCGGTCGAAGAGGCGACCGTGTAAATATTTTTGTGTTTTCCGTTCAATTCAGTTTAGCCGGCACGACCAAGAGGAAGCACAGATGGCACCATTTCATGAAGGCTGACATCGCGGGTGTAGTATTTGTACCGTGTGGGGCCGGTACTTTAAACGAATAGCCCCACTGTACTTCTCCCCGTGTATGTCGTAAAAGACGACTAAGGGATATGACTCCCTTCTTATATTACTAGGTGGTAGGGTTTAACCCGCCCGGGTTGGTTTGGTGCCACCGCACTGAATGAAAGGTCGATCGAAACGGCTATGTAAATGGTTTGTGTTTTCCGCTCAGTTCAGTGTAGCCGGCACGACCGAAGGGAAGCACTGACGTGGCACCATGTTCACCCGGTGTTATGGGCTTGACATCACGGATGTTGTAGGTGATGTAGCCAACCGTGTCAGTTTGGATTTGAGGAGATAAGTTTTTCAAGAGCACTCTGAACGTGTACTCTGTACGTGAATATATCTACTGAGCTTTCCTGCGTAATCATTTCGGACAGCGCGTGTGACAGATAGACGGACGCGGACTGGTTTTATAAAGGTCCCTACCAGTGTCGCTGGTTCATCATCATCATCATCACCTAGCCGGGGGGCGTCCCACGCTACGTTTGCTTGTATGTGGCCTCCATTCGAGCACTCGTCTACCCCATCGGTTGTCGGGTCTGCGACAGATGTGCCCAGCCCACAGCCACTTCAGCTTGCTTATTTCCTTAGCATTGTCGACTACCTTAGTTCTTTGACGTATCACGTCATTACGGATTTTATCGGTCAAAGAAATGCCGAGCATTGCTATTTCCATAGCTCGCTGAGCGACTTTAAATTTGTGGACCAGGCCCATCGTCAGGGTCCACGTTTCCGCTCCGTACGTCATTACTGGAAGAACGCACTGATTAAAAACCTTCGTCTTTAATGACTGTGGGATGGAGGATGAAAAGATGTGGCCGAGTTTCCCAAATGCCGCCCAACTTTTGCCGTCGCTGGTTACGGAACTCTAAAATGGAAAGCTTGCATAGGCGAATAATGTATGCTCTTTAACGCGGTAAGCCGAAGAATATATCCCGCGGCAAGCCAAGGTAAGCCATATCGGAAGGTCCTCAATACCAATTGCGCTGAAATCCAGCAATTCTTTCAGCCTCATGGCGCCGCTTCGTGGAGCGAGGTCGAGCGGTAACCGGATCATTCAATTTTCCAATCATTGGTCCCATGTGGGGTCGCCATAAATGTACCCTTTTGCTGGGACATGTTTGGGTTTTCAGTTTAGTGTAATTCTTAGATAAGGAGTGCTTCTTTGTCTGGTAAATTGTTGGTTTAATTAAATTATGAATTAAAAAAACCCCGACCTTTAAAAATTCAAGGAGACCGCTAAGTAAATAAAATATAAAAACTCAGAGCTCCGCGTGTATTTACTTAGCGGTCCCCCTACTCCTTTAAGTAAGTAAATGGAAATTATTTTTGAATTTTTAAGGGTCGGTGGTATTTAAAATTTAAAATTTATGTTTAATTGATTTAATATTGTTTAAGTTAAAATAATTTACTCTATTATCTACTTATTTAGTTCCTGACCTGGCTTCACTAAATTATTTATGGTAACCCTATCTAACCGCAACCCCCGGCTGAACGAAAGCAAAGGGCGAGAAATAAAGAATCATCTAGGGTATCCTGATTAGAAGGAATGTTATTTTTGATCCGACTCGTAAGCCGTGCTTAATTTTTAGGGTTCTGTATTCGGTACGAGACCCTATTACTAGGCCTACGCCGTCTGTTTGTCTGCCCGTCCGTTCATCTGTCCGAGGGCTGGACGTCTATAAACAAAACGTAAATCAATAAACGATAGTAAAAGAGTGTCCGAGGGCTGTATCTCCTGAACCTTAATAGGTAGCCCGTTGAAAATTTCACAGAATATGTGTTATATATAACAAATATAACAATAATACATATAACATGCCGATATAGCAAAACATAATAAAAATAAGAAAAGTCAAAAATTCATGGAGTTCCCATAGAAGAAACCAAAAAGTGTATGCGCGCGCCCCTTCTACCGAATAGATTATATGAGGCATTTTAACTAATCATGATTTTTTTTCATAACACGCCATAGATGGCGTGAGTGGCGCTAACCATGACATGGCGATACGGAACTATCGGTGCGCGAGTTCGACTCGCACTTGGCCGGTTTTTTAAATAAATTAAATATTGACTAATTTCTTTCAAAACTATTTGATTTGCGTTAAGAACTAACGGACAAGATAACTATCAAGCAGCAAGAAAGGCACGAAGACTCACTCGCTGCGTGACACGGTGGAAGGGCCGTGAAGAGTTGGCTAGCCTGTAAACCTTTAGCACAGCATTTTGTCCTTATCTCTTAGTCGCCTCTTACGACATCGGCCCCATATTGTACTAAATATATAACATATATACTAATAAATATACATACAGTTCACGGGAGCAAGTGGTGCATGTAGAGATTTAGAAAGAGACAATTCGGTTGTAGAGCGTCGTCCCTGTCGCACAGAGACGTGCGAGTTCGTGCGACAGGGGCGACGCTCATCGAATTCGGATGATCGGATTAAGAGTTATGGAGGAACATACATGCATACAGAAAATATTTCTAAAAATCGTCAATGTAGTTTTAGTATCATACTTATAGTCTACAAAGGCAGTATCAAAGTAACTTACTCCATGAGGCATGACCTGACCATCCCTTACAGATTTATTATTAGTATTGATGATGTATTGTATGAATGTACAAATCTGTACACGCGGTGATCAGTGATCACATTCATGCTTCTTCACTCACTGAAAAAATTGTGTACCAACATTTAGCAAACTGCGGCTAAAAACCAAACAAACGGCTATAACCTACTGCTCTCTCGAATTTAATATTAAATAAAAAAAATAAACTAGTACATCATCAATCAATCACCAATCATTCATCATCAATACTAATAATAAATCTGTAAGGGATGCCCATGGAGTAAGTAACTTGGTTTTATGAGATATTGCGTTTGTAGACTTTATGTATGATACTAAAACTAAATTGACGATTTTTTTAAATCTTTTCTGTATGTATGTATGTATTTTCCTCCATAACTCTTAAACCGATCATCTGAATTCGATGAAACTTAATAGAAGCATGTTTAACTATACGGGATACAGGACAGGCTAAATAAAATGTTGTTACAGTTCCGCTAAGATGTTTCTCTCATACAAACCGAATTATTCCGCGCGCCGAAATAAAGGTACGGTAGCCGGTTTACTTACTTTCTTCTTTTTAAATACGAATTTCACGCGAACGAAGCCGCGGGCAAAAGTTAGTACTAAAAATAAAACGGGCTTTTAAAACCAACGAACTCTCTCATGAAAAGCTGCCTGAACCGCTAAGCAAAAAGCAGTCCGTGAGATAGTGGAATGCAGATGCAATCTGCAGCTGTCTCCCCCAGAGGCCGCTCCGTGGTCGGGAGGGACATTGGCAGAGAGCAACCATCTCGTTGCCGGCAAAACCGCACACGGCATGCCTGCCGCTCAACATGTCAAATGTTTCGGATACAATTGGGCATAGGTTTTTTTTTTGTTTTTTTTATTTTTTTTTATGGAAACTGACACGGTTTGCTACATCACCTACAACGTCCGTGATGTCAGCCCATAACACCGGGTGAACTTGGTGCCACGTCAGTGCTTCCGTTCGGTCTTGCCGGCTACACTGAAACTGGACGGAAAACACAAACTATTTACATAGCCGTTTCGGAATGTCAGCCACACCAACATAATAATGTGCCGTTCCAAAACCTTCCTTAACCGGCGGATTCGTATTGAAATTCAGAGGGGTGACGCGGCGAGCGTGCTGGGTACACCTTGGCGTCGGCAGAGACGGGCTTCGGCGGACTTTTCAGAAATTATTTTTTTGTAGGTTTTCTTAATATTAATTTTAGATTAGTTTTAGTTTTAGTGTATAGTCGGCACGACCGAGGGGAGGCACTGACGTGGCACCAAATTCACCCGGTGTTATGGGCTGACATCATGGATGTTGTAGGTGATGTAAGCCAACCGTGTCAGTTTCCATAAAAAAAAAAAAAAAAAAAATTGTTATTTAGTTTTCTCTAAGAAATTATAAAAAAAAATTAAAAATTAAGGGGTAAACACACGTTTCTTGTACGGGGACCCCATACAAGAAACGCGTGTTTTCAAGGGGTTTTTTGCTCTGTCGTAAAAACTGTAATACATACAAATGCGAAACTTGATGTGATGCTACTACACACTCTAACTAAAGTATAATGTGAAGAACATTCAGGTTGACAAAGTCACCTAGAACATAGACATAGCTGCCGACCGACACCAGCAGAGTTTTAGAGAAGGCAGGAATTTTTATTTCGTCTGCACACATACACGCAGAATTGCAAAGTTATCACAGCCAGAGCACCAAGCAGCGTACTAGTCCGCCGTACAAGTTCGGTGAGCATGTGTTTGAACTCCGAGCTACCCAAGAGGCATTCGGAATCTAAAATTCTGCTGCAAAACCCGACAAATTGGATCGAACGTGAGACGTTCGGACCGTTTGCGGTTTTCGCAGTCTGGTGTAGGGGGAAATGCAATTTAGTTGGGAAATGCCGCGGTTAGGAAAATGCGGTGTCTATTTAGAAAATTTACAATCTTTTCATATTAGACTTTAGGCGGCGGGTGGCCGAGTGGTTTGGGCATCGGCTTCTCAGGCGAGAGGTCCGAGATTCGAATCCGGTCGGCGTGTACCAATGAGTATTTTCTGACGAAAAAATTTACGTGCATACCTACACCTGCTGCTTCACCGTTCGGAACCGGAGTAAAACTGTAGGTCCCTTCCCTTGCCCCTTACTAGGTGGTGGGCTCAAATTGTAGCCGACTGGGTTGGTACAACCGTACTGGATGTAAGATGGCCGCATAGCAGCCTCGGTTGTGTTCTCCTCCAGTCAAGTATAGCCAGCATTCCAGGGAAGTATGGCACCTACCTTCTCGGAGGTGATATTGGCTGGTCGGAGCATGCGTTTTGGCCTGTCCGACTCAGCCAACCATACTGGATTACATAAAAAAAAATATTATATTACTTTCGATTCAAAATATGTGGCATGAATGGGCTCGTTCTATTCTATAAAATTGTATGCGAGTGAAGCGGCTGGTAGAGTAGGTAAAAAGTAATATGGTACCGAAACCTTCGGCAGACATAACCTAATATATTGCAGATCAACCCCAGCCATCTGACGGCCAGGTCGCAGGGTCCCCCACCCCGTCGCGTGATGAATGCGAGGGCACGACCCGATACTTCGCTCGGCACAGTTTCAGCATCAATCAAACCCTTCAACGCCAGCCCTTCGGCTATAACGTGAATAAGTTAGTACGGAATTCGGAAGCCCGTTCACTCGTATCCGTCAAAAAGATCGGCTGCGATCAAAACTCCGCGGTCGAAGCTATACAGGATGTTGTAAGCTATACAGGATGTTGTAAGCTATACAGGAAATGATTATTGGGATCAATAGTAACAAAAAAGTCCAATAACTTTTTTGTGAATTCCCTTTAAATAAAATGTTACAGTTTTCATACAAACTAATTGATTTATTTAGTGTAAAAGGATCTAATGTTCCGTACGAACGTGGGAATGAAAGGCGCGCGATGAGTGAGCGAGCAGGGACGAGTGCGCGGAGAGGAGATGCGCGGCGAAGGCGTGGAGTGAGTTTTTAGACCCGGAGCGTTCCCGCGCCAGCACCCTACCTATCCCCGCGCGCGTCAAATTACACTAGACGAAAACATACATTTCCAAAATTAATATCTCCAGAACTAGACACTTTAGAGAAAAACTTTATTGACTTTTTTGTCTCGGAAGGACATGAGGATTGCGCTGGCGAAATTAATGTACTGGCCGTTACAACACCCTGTAGAGATGACGTCGCAGTCACAGTGCCGATTACGTCATTGGATGGTTGGTCATTTCGACCGCAATGAAATGATCTGTGTTTGGTGAATTTTACAAATAAAACAAGTGCGAGTCGCACTCGCGCACCGAGGGTTCCGTATCGCCATGGCATGGTCAGCGCGACTCACGCCATCTATGGCGTGTTTATGAAATGCTTCATATTAGTTAAGATTCATGATTTGGTAAAATGCTTCATACTATTTTCGGTAGATGGCGCGCGCGCATACAATTTTTAGTTTCTTCTATGGGAACGCCCGTAATTTTTTTACTTTTTCTTATTTTTCTTATTTTTTGTTAATCGGCCATAATATAATAAATAACACATATTCTGTGAAAATTTCAACGGGCTACCTATTACGGTTCAAGAGACACAGCCCTCGGACAGACGGACGGACAGACAGACAGACAAACAAAAGGTGTAAGCTTAGTAATTAGGGTCCCGTACCGAATACGAAACCCTAAAAATAAACAATTTTTTTCACGTCTCATGAGGTTACCGACATGTGGCCCGTGGACTCGACGATCGCTGTGCCCATAGTCGTGTCTGCGCATGGGCTGATAGCGAAGAGCCTCGACCATCATCTCAAGAGGCTCTCACTAGAGCCACTTGCTTGGATCAAGGGTCAGATGCAGAAGGCGGGGTCTTGCTCGACACCGCTCGAATTGTCCGCAGGTTTCTCTCTCTCGGGTCCTACCATCGGTAGCCTGGGTTCGCCCCGCCGCCGCCGCCGGTGGTGGAAAATCCATTTTGTTATTTTATATTAATTTTAGATTTAAGTTTTTTTTTATGTAAAATTAATATAAACAAATGTGTCAATAAATTAATAATAAACAATTTATAAAACCCGATCGCTAAAAAAATTAAGGAAAGAAGGAAAGAGAAGTAGGAAATGCTGTAGTCGGGCTATCTGTCTATTCTAATCCTTCTGCACGCCCGACTACAGCATTTTAAACTGATTTCTCCTTGTTTTCTTATTTTTATATTTTTTTCATTCAGTCGGCACGACCCAAAGGAAGCACTGACATGGTACCTAGTTTACAGAGATGCTTTGAGCTGACATGACGGGTCTAGGTTGTGTAGACGTGCGGCGGGTGGCCGAGTGGTTTGGGCATCGGCTTCTCATGCGAGAGGTCCGAAGTTCGAATCCGGTCGGCGTATACCAATGAGTTTTTTCTGACGAAAAAATGTACGTGCATACCTACCTACGCCTGCTGCTTCACCGTTCGGAACCGTTGTAAAACTGTAGGTCCCTTCCCTTGTCCCTTACTAGGTGGTAGGCTCAAATTGTAGGCCGCATAGCAGCCTCGGTTGTGTCATCCTCTAGTCCAGTATAGCCAGCAATCCAGGGAAGCCTCCGGTATGGCACCTACCTTCTCGGAGGTGTTATTGGCTGGTCGGAGCACGTGCTTTGGCCCCTCCGACTCAGCAAACTATACCGGATTACATTTGAAAAAAAAAAGACATGAATAAGAAGGTATAATGCACACCACTGTAGGTGGGGTAGCCAATCATTTCATTAATCATCATTATACAATTTGTTTATGGTCACCTGTGTCCACTGACAGCGCCGCAGCCGCGCCCGCAGCCAAGAGCGGCTGATGAATCGTTAAAGATGAGACGAACAAAAGAGCAAGGGCCGTCACGAGCGAAGCGGTGGGTGAAAATTCCGCTCAATTGCTGACAAATCGTGGGACAACGGTCCCGAATAAATTGACAATGGTGTTGCCTTTCGAGAGAGCATCATCAATCGTGTATTGTTCGCTTGGTTTATTGCTGCATAGATTTTGTCCGCGACTCACGCTCGCAGTGGTGGAAGGAAAGAAGCCAGCGGTCGAGTCCCAATACTCCCTTGTCAGCACATATTTTTTTTATGTAAGCTACAATGATATATGTATAAAAATTTTGTACCGTGTGGGGCCGGTACTTTAAAAGAATAGCCCCACTGCATCTCTCCCCGTGCATGTCGTAAAAGGCGACTAAGGGATATGACTCCCTTCTTATATAACTAGGTGGTACGGTTTAACCCGCCCGGGTTGGTACCACCGCACTGAATGAAAGGTCGGTCGAAACGGCTATGTAAATAGTTTGTGTTTTCCGTCCAGTTCAGTGTAGCCGGCACGACCGAAGGGAAGCACTGACGTGGCACCAAGTTCACCCGGTGTTATGGGCTGACATCACGGATTTTGTAGGTGATGTAGCCAACCAGGTCAGATTCCATAAAAAAAATAAAAAAAATAAAAAAAAAAATTTAAAAATTCAAAACCCCGACCCTTAAAAAGTTAAAAAGTTCCGTTTACTTACTTAAAGGAATCGGAGGACCGCTAGGTAAATACCCGCGCAGCTTTGAGTTTTTTTTTTTATTAGCGGTCCGCCGACTCCTTTATCTAAGTAAACGGATTTTGTATTTATTTTTAAGAGTCGGGAGGTTTTTAAAATTTGTAATTTAACTTTTATTTCAAGCTTTTTTTTTAAAAAAGCATGCCAATTGGTCCACTTATTATTATTAATTATTTTTTTGATTACTTGATTAAGACCGACGAAGATTACTTGACCGTCCCGATTAAGCTTTCTAATAAAAAAACCGCATCCAAATCCGTCCATCCGTTCGGGAGCTACGATGCCACAGACACACAGGCAGACACACACACAGCCAGACGGAGACGTAAACTTATAACACTCGGCACTCCTCATTTTGCGTAGATAAATAATAAAAATAGGTAGATTTGTTTTCCGAGCTCCACAAACGGCACGGTCCACTACTCGGTTAGAAAGAAACTACTTCCTTAGGTAAGTAGGTACATAATAATTTAAGACGCAAAACGCTGTGAAAAACAAGGGCTCAATTCACATACTTAGATTTTACTTGAAACATCCGTTCACGTTACTGTTATTTATAATCCAAGTCACACTCATCTCTACTTTTCGTTCGCGTACTTCGATTTTTTACTTGAAACATCCGTTCACGTTACTGATATTATCTAAGTCACATTCTTCGCTACTATTCGTTCGCGTAGATTCGTTTTTTTTACTAGAAACATCCGTTCACGTTACTGTTATGTATAATCCAAGTCACATTCATCTCTACTATTCGTTCGAGTACTTCGATTTTTACTTGAAACATTCGTTCACGTTACTGTTATAATCCAAGTCACATTCATCTCTACTTTTCGTTCGCGTACTTCGATTTTTACTAGAAACATCCGTTCACGTTACTGTTATAATCTGAGTCACATTCTTCACTACTTTTCGTTCGTTTTATTGTGATTGGGGGATTGGGGAAGTTGCGGGCGGCCGTTGCGTCGCTCGTCGACAAAGTTGTCTGATCGTGACCCTTATCAAGGACGATGTTTGACCTTGAGGAGTGCAGAGGACACAATAAAGTACCTATCGCCAATTTCGTTCATATATTGTGTTGTGCGAGGTTTGTGAGTGACACAATAAGCGGGAATAAAAGAAAATATTGCTTTTCTTGTGACTTTAACTCTGCCGGTATGTATGGTACGGGGTGGGGGTTGTAGCGAGCGCTCATCGGATGCTGTCCAGCTTGTCTTACTTCTGGGTGAGTTTATGTTAGGAGTTATTAGGATATCCGCCGTCATAAATAATGTCATATTCTTTATAATTTTCACATAGTGAAAATTTCAACCGACTAATTACTACGGTTCAAAAGATACAGCCCTTTACAAGTCGGACCGATGGGCAGACGGGAAAGCAGCGCTTTTTTCAAGCAAACATCTCGAGTTCTTGCAAATGTGCAAAAGTAATGTTTAATTCTAATGCCTACCTAGGATAGATAGAAAAGAAATAGATCTAAGAACCTGGGAATCATCATATATCTGGAAACTCGTCGCACACCCATTCACCCGTCCCAAATATCGTTCACTAAAACATAGATACATTTTTTTTATTGTTTCCGAACTAGCTGGCTGTGTCCGAGGTGGAAGCCTCAGGCGCAGCCAATATCACCCCCGAGGAGGTGCCAGTCCGACTTGGTGGTGGACCAATGTCGCTGGGGCTGTCGCCAATACATTCAAAAAATTCAAACCCATGACAAAGCCATCTATCATTAATTATTTGACATATTAAATATATAAACAATTTTATCTGAAGACGACAAATTTGTCGAAATATCATAAAAAAGATGTTTTTTTATATAATAATGTAAATCATAAAAACTACCTATGACAGACATGACGATGTCCCATAGACTCTACCTACGCACTACGCAGTACCATCAGCTTGCCTCGTAGACAACATCTGCGACAGGAGTGTGGGGCCAGCACAAATGCCAAGAACGAGAGTATAATATGTCCCTTTAGTGACTGCAGAGTCAAACATCTATGAGATGTGATGTGATAATTCGGAAAATATTTTTGACTGTTTTAAGGGGTCGAGGGGTTTTTAAATTAGTAACTTAACTTTTATTTCAGGCATTTAAAAAAACCGCATTCAAGTTGGTTCATCCGTGGGAAGTAATTTTTTGATTACTTCATAATTACTTGATTACTTGATGGTGATGATGGTTTTTACCATTACACAGCTAACATCGCAGTTAAACTAAAGTTAAACTTTCTAATTTAAAAAAAACCGCATCCAAATCGGCCCATTCGTTTGGTAGCTACGATGCCACTGACAGACACACACACACACACACCCTGACAGAAGCACACAAACCCTGTCATTCAGACACACACACACACAGACAGACAGACGGAGGCGTCAAACTTTTTTTTATGGATACTGACACGGTTGGCTACATCACCTACTAAATCCGCGATGTTAGCCCATAATACCGGGTGAACTAGGTGCCACGTCAGTGCTTCCCTTCGGTCGTGCCGGCTACACTGAACTGGACGGAAAACACAAACTATTTACGTTTCGACCGACGTTTCATTCAGTGCGGTGGTACCAACTACCAACCCGGGCGGGTTGAACCCTACCACCTAGTAAGGTAAGAAGGGAAGGGACCTACAGTTTTACTTGGAATCCGAACCACGGTCAGCCTCTAACGGTCGAGCGGTCACCCATCCAAGTACTGACCGCGACAGTCGTCTGTCTGCACCACTGAGCTATCGACGCTGACAAAACACACCCCTCTTTGCCGTCGGGGGTTAAAAAAAATAGCAAAAGCTTGCATCTGTGCGGTGACCTCTAAATCGGCCTTTGTCTACGTTTCCATCGGTCTCGATCAGACCAGACAATTTATGTCCGAAGCACCTGTCGTCGCCGCGACGTATGTGACATCGTATCGCATCTGCGAGAACGAATATTACACAATGCTCGATTCTATCTCCATTCCCTGTTGGCGTATTATGAGGCCATACCAGCCAGTTGTCGCGTATTGAACGTTGGTACCGTACGTGCTGCGAATCCAATCTTCGCACGTACACTGTCACGAAATCTGTTAAGGAACTTAGGGGACGTGTTTGAGCATACACGATGCTTGTACGAAAAAGTCAAAAATAATTTCCGTTTACTTAATTAAAGCAGTCGGGAGACCGTTACGTAAATTCCCGAGCAGCTCTGAGTTTTTATATTTTATTTACTTAGCGGTCCCCCGACTCCTTTAAGTAAGTAAACGGAAATTCTTTTTAACTTTTTAAGGGTCGGGGTTTTTTTAAATTTGTAATTAAACTTTTATTTCATGCTGTTTTTTTAAAAACCGCAAGAAAATTGGTCCACTTTTTAAGATAATAAATGTTTATGTTAATGTTTAATTACTTAATTACTTTGATTGCTTGATTACAAACATAGCTAAGAACCATCCCGATTAAACAAGCTTCCTAATAAAAAATAACGCATCCAAATCGGTCCATCCGTTTGGGAGCTACGATGCCACAGACAGACACACACACAAACACACCCTCACCCCCCCCCCCCCCCCCCCCCACACACACACACGTCAAACTTATAACCTCCCTCCGTTTTTTTTTCGTCGGGGGTTAAAAAAGACGAGCAAAGGGAAGCAACGACATGGCACCATGACATGGTGTTAGATAAATAGATAAAAAATGCTTTATTCCTCCAAGACACATTCAACAGTAATAAGTACATTAGAAAATATACATAAGATGCAAAGGATGGTAGGTTGTAGGTGTTAACCCGCCCGGGTTGGTACCACCGCACCGAATGAAAGGTCGGTTGAAACGACTAGTTTTCCATCCAGTTTTCTTGCAGTCAACCTTTGATTGAATGGTGTTATGATTTGACATCACGGTGATGTGTGTGATGATGGTGATGCAGCCAAACAGGCTACACTGAACCGGACGGAAAACGCGAACTATCATCATGGCCGTATCGACCGAAACTTCATTCAGTGTGGACGAATGCGGACGGCTATGCCCTACCAGTTATCACCTCTTAAGGTAAGGGAAGGGACATACAGTTTTACGCTCCATAGAAAATGTTCCTACCTTCGGGCTTTAATGAAAAACTCCTAAAAACCGTATATTTTGCTATGAGTCAGTCTGTACTAACCTACTGTATTAGTGTTTGGGGTGGTGCCGCAAAAACATTTCTGATTGACCTTGAGCGGGCACAGCGCTCTAACCTAAGAGTGCTTTTTAAGAAGCCTTTTCGTTACAACACACATGCGCTGCTTTCCGAGACAGGGATTTTATCAATTAGACAGCTATTTATAGAAAAAAATATTGGATACTTTAAGGAAACGGAGACCCAAGGAATCGTAGACAGGCCACGTACTAGAAATTGTGATGACACTCAACCTCCACAAATGAAAACAACATTTGGACAACGGTCAAAAATATTTTTAACTGCCTATATTTATAAACAGGCTAAAGCAGCGTGTAATTTTACTGAGAAAGCTGGTAAAGCACGAAGAGACTCAATTAGAACCTGGTTAAATAATCTGGATTACCACGGAACAGAGCAGCTACTGGAAATCTTAAGTTAAACATTTATACATTGGAATTGATTAATGATTCGTAATGCTTTATGTTTTTCTTTGAATGTGTTAGTTATTTATTTATTAAGTTTAGTATTAAAAATCTGTAACTAAAAATATATATATATATATATATAGTATAAATATATATGTACCTATATAAATTATAACAATAAAAAGGGGAAAAAACAGAATAGTTAGATTTACTCACATCTTGTATTTATTACACTTATTTATTACATAATTTAGATTTAGACGGGCGCAAATGTAAATGTAAAAAAAAAAAAAGAAGTTACCGATAAACTTCTGCAAGACAGAACTTTCTAGTGCAGGAGAACTGAAATGTATGTATCAAGTGCCAATATTATGTTTAAATAAATAAATTTTCAATTTCAATAGCCTACTGTTTCACATCGCCAATCGCTGCGTGCGAAAATGTACCTTAACGATCGAGTGTAAAGTGGTTATTGCTTTGCAGCTGCGCGCAGTTGCGTGGGCGAGCGTCTATATATACTTCGCGCGGCTGACGAATTTCCACTGAAAAAGACCGCCGGCGGCCCGTCGGGCGGTAGGTAGTTAGCGCGCGCAAGTACATAGAGTGCGTGAGGCCTGGCCAAACCACGGTCAGCCTCAACTGTCGAACGGTCACCGGTACAAATTTCGAACGCGCACGACGTTGCTTACCTTCAGGGAATTCTCACCGCACCACCGCCGAGCTACCGGACTTACAAACCGTAACATATACAACAACAACAAAAAGTAAATAAAACAATTTCTATCTAAGTAAATAAATCTGTAACCTTTGACCTCTGGTAGGGAGGGGAACTTCAGTCATATACCTCCCTTTGGGCTCAGCTATTCAATTCCCTGCTTGCTTCATTCCAATTATACAGTTGTTTGCGGTCGTGCGTAACGCTTTTTTTACAGAAAACACGACCTAATTCAAATTCAGATTCAAATTCAGATTCTAATTCAAATTCAGATTCTAATTCAAATTCAGGGCATTCAGAGATTCACAGGTGCTCAGCCATTTCGACCTGATGGTTGCTTTCAAAGTATTTGCGAATTGGAGGTAATTTGAGGAAACAGAGAGAGATAGAATGTATTTCCACTCCGTGATTTTTTTTTTATTTATTTATTATACTAAAATACAAAAACTTAGATTTTTTTTTATAGACAGCCGACGCGGGTGTCTGTGCCCAATACTTCAACAGAAGATCGGACACAGCCAATAACACCATTCCTCGCGAAACCACGCTCAGAGAGGCGCCATGCCGGCTATGAGGCGGACAAAAAGGTTGTCGTCTAATTTATTGACTCGCCTTTTGAAGATTCTCAGGTTATAGGTGGTGGGGAACACACTCACCGGAAGACCGTTCCATATTTTCGCCGTACGACACAGGAACGATTTCGAAAAACGATGTGTTCTTAGTAGTTGGGTGTCAACAACATATGGATGTTCCGAGCGAGTCCGGCGGGTGTGGCGGAGACGGATGGGGGCTGGAGGGATGAGGGAAGCCAATTCATCAGAGCAACGTCCATGGTAGTACCTATAGAACAGGCTAAGAGAACCGATTGTAGTCGACGCAATCCCCGTGCATCACTGAATGTCCATGGGCATCATTAGACACATACTTGTAGGTGAAACGAGGCCACATGTCGCGCTATCCATAAAAAAATTTAAAAAAATTATAAATAAATAAGTAGGTCTCACACGCAAAAGCCTCGAGTGTGAGAATTGAAGATAGAATAATTAATAATAAGGATTTCACATTTTGAAATATTGTCGTATTTGGAATCTATGCCCTCTCAGACTTATCCATTCACTCAGAGCAGTAACTTCATTTTCTGCCCTTTCCCTGACCCTCCGTTACTCTTACTTCCGATGCTAACTTCTCTTAGCTAATTATGCGAGGTTCTCGCGAAGCGGAGGTTGTACGAGGTACTCCTTAAAATATGCAAGGTGTGCTTACTTTATTCAGATTTTATTTAGGGGTAATATATTTTTGAAACATTAACAAATTTGTGAGAGAGCTGCGGCTCGATCGAAAAATTTCAGTAACATTTCCGTAAAGTGGTGTTTCCATAAATCGGAGCTAGTAACTAGAAGTCTATGTTATGTGTTTTTTTTGGAAACTGACACGGTTGGCTACATCACCTGCAACATCCGTGATGTCAGCCCATAACACCGGGTGAATTAGGTGCCATGCCAGTGCTTCCCTTCATTTCATGTCGGCTACACTGGACTGAACGGAAAACACGAACTATTTACATTACATACATCGGTCATTACTTGGATGGGTGACCGCTCGACCGTTGTAGGCTGACCGTGGTTCGGATTCCACGTAAAACTGTAGGTCCCTTCCCTTATCTTATCATAATAGGTGGGTTTAACCTGCTCAGGTTGATACCACAGCACTGAATAAAAATTCGGTTGAAACGACTATGTAAGCAGTTCGTGTTTTCCGTCCAGTCCAGCGTAGCCGGCACGACCGAAGGAAAGCACTGACTTGGTACCTAGTTCACCAAGATGCTAAGGGCTGACATCACTGATGTTTTCAGGTGATGTAGCCAACCGTGTAATTTTCCATAAAAAAAATTTAACTCATCTTAAGATATAGCGCATTCTAGTTTATGGCTCCAATGTCTGTGCTGCAGCCGCAAAACTTGTTGAATATATTAAAAACAAAAGGTTTTTGTTCGTCCACCCCCCGGTCGCTCTCGTGCGGGCTTCTCGTCTATATTTCACCCTGTCGGAATATTTTGCAGGCTTTTTGTGAATCGGTTTAAAGCCTTCCGAGTTATGGCTTCAGGCCACGCGATGTCTCGGCGATTGTTATTGCATTGGGGCTGGGCGAGGGGTGGGGGTTCTCAATAAATTTTGCCTTATGACAACTTATGACGTCTTATACTCCGACGTGGTAAGTTGTCATAAGGCACAATTTATTGAGGAAACGAAGGGAAGTAAGGTTTTACCTTGTGCCGTATGCTATGTATATGTGGTACTTCAAAGTAATAGGCCCACCGCATCTCGGACAACCGGTAAGGTACTCGCTTTGCGTTCATTGACGTTTAAGAAAGAAATTGCTACGGAGCCATGTTTTATTTATAAAGTTTTCTCTTTTTTCTTATGTAGTATTTTTTTTATGTAACCCTGTATGGGTGGCTGAATCGGAGGGGCCAAAGCGCATGCTCCGACCAGCCAATATCACCCCCGAGAAGGTAGGTGCCATACCGGATACTTCCATGTGTATATGTGTAAATTCTATAAATATTATAGGTATATTACACACTTTAAAAACAAACAAAAAATACATGAGAATAAAGAAAGAAGAACCTACAGAAAACGCAAAGGCGGACTTATCACTATGAGTGATATCTTCCAGTGTACACACACAGTTGCAATCCTACAAATTATTTCAAATTTTTAAACATTTTATGTAGCGTTCCTAAATTCGGTACCGTGTGGGTGCGGTACTTCAAAGAATAGGCCCACTGCACCTCTCCTCGTGCATGTCGTAAAAGACGACTAATTCACGCTTAATAAAATCGCGTGAATCTTTATGAATCCCATCGCTGGACGATACGACGAAACGATCATAATATAATGGACGAAAAATGTTTTAAACCCGACTACGAAAAACGAAGGAAATAACAGTAGAAAAGCTGTAGTCGGGCTGTCTGTCTATTAGAATTCATCTACAAGCTCGACTACAACATTTTCTACTATTCTTGATCTACTTTTCTTGTTACTTTATTCGTTTTTCGAAGTCAAGTTTTATAACATTTTTAATTTATTTTTCATTTAATTCCTTTTAGTTGTTAACACTCAACTCATCGTAGTTCTAAACACTCAAAATACCAACTATTAAGAGTGGTATGTATATTTGAAATCGCCTTTTCAAGTCCCCACTCGATGGAGTTTGAAAAAAAAAAAATTCTAAGTTAGACAAAATGGCGCCTAATGGCCGCCATTTTGAATTTATTATGACACGCGGACCATCGAGACAAATCTAGCCATGCCTCATATGTTGGAATCGGTTAAGTACTGTAGGCCGTATGAGGGAACAACGAACAGATACTACGCCGTCAAAATCATTACTCCTTTTGGCTTCAACGTAGTCGGGTAAAAATAAAATAAAACACGACACGTGCAGTCTCAAGATAGACTAACTGCTCGTGGGTGGATGTCACCGGCCTCATAAATCACACTAAATCAGCTCTTGTCGAATCTTTCACAGAGCGGGAAGGTGCTCGAATCGATCACAAACACACTCCTTCATACGCGATATCCTTCTCGGGAGAATTCAAAAGCATACAAGGGGCATCAACTCCTCGTCGAAAAGTAATGGCGTGACGCAAAGATTAAATCATAAATATTTGCCCACCTCAGATCAATCGACAGTGGACGGGGTACGTCAGCCGACGGGACGACAACCGCTGAAGTAACCGTGTCCTACACTGGCGGCCAGAGAAACGGAGTGTGAGAAGTTTGATAGAAAGAGTTTAGTTGAGTGAGAAATAGATAAAATCATATATAATAATAACTAGGAAGCAATGCACATAACTCTCTAAGATTAGCCCGAAAACAATACAAATCAAAATTAAAAATTGTTTAAAATGGAGTTCTACAAGGAAGTATTTTAGGTCCATTATTATTTTTAAATTCGACAGAAGATCAGTCACAGCCAATAACACCATTCCTCGTGAAATTAGGCTCCAGCTTGAGAGACGTCCAATGTCAGCTATAATTTATTTATTTATTTATTTATTTAGAGTAACCAACAGTGTGATCAACACAAAATTTACAAAAATACAATGGGTCACACATACACCGCTAATAGGTCACTACAGATAAAACTAAGTATATAGCGTAAGATAAAGAAAAGTACATTTAAACAAATCAAAACTGATAAATAAACAGTTAAAATAGAAAAAATAATAATAATTTAAAATAACTAATCAATTAAATTAAAACAGAACAAAACTAAACTAAACAAACATTACATGGTACATTTATTAATCAATAAAAAAATTAAGATACAATAAAAATTAAACTAATTATCTAAGCTAAACTAATATAAAATATAACTACGTAAAAAACTAAAATTAACCTAAAATTAAAACTAACCTAAAAAATATAAAATATTTCGTCCAGCCCGTCCTCCGTGTCCTGTCCGCGAAGCGAGCCCATTACACCTGCTGCATTCCCACGCTGGATCGCCAGGCTGACTCTCTGCCTGAAGTATTCACCAGCGCGTTTGTCATTTGCTTTTTCTATTATTTTTTTTGATAAGTTGCCAATAAATTTCTTTGTATCGCCGCACCACGGACCAAAAGTCTCGACAGCGAATGCGATGAAGTGGTAGTTCGCCTTCGCCTTACATGGTACTATTACTAAAATAATAAAAACAAAACTAAGGCAGAACTCCATCACTTAGTACTAACAAAAAATCTATCATGCGCTAACTTTTTAACCCTCTGTAAGCTGTCATGAATAAGTCCACTTCCTTGTAGTCACTGTTGTACTGTTGTACTGTAATGCGGATAACATTCTGGGGGTAAGATTCGCTTCGCACTCCTGCCGCTGTTCTTGAAACGTGGAATCACGGTGGCACGTGGAGAATGCATATATGTATACTCTCTTGATAAACAATTAATGTCAGAAAATACCAAAAAATCTGGTTGTCAGGGTTACTCTTGGAACGAATTTAAATCTAACTCTAACTTTGACGACTCACTGTGCATGCAAATAATAATAATATTTTTTTATTATTGTTGCATTTGCGCCACCTTCCTCATTTTGATGATTTATGTGTTTCGTGTGGGTTACATAAAAATTGAGCATTGGCCATTTTCCCGGTATACATGTTTCGTGTCGGAGATTTTTATGTAGCTTGCATGCATCCCAACTTGTACCATATGAGTAAGACGTGATTCCACGTCAAAAAGGTCGTCGTCTAATTTACTGGAAAGCCTTTTGAAGATCCCCAGGTTATAGGTAGTATACACCCACCGGAAGACCATTCAATATTTTCGCCGTTGAGTGTAATTGGTGGTTACTGAGAAATTCTCTGAAACCGACGACGTACGACGTTTAAAATTATCTTGCAGGAAACCATCAAGTTTTAGTTGCATATAAAATCCATATGCAAACGACACGATCCGGTCAATTTTTTTTTTTTTTTTTTTTTATGGAAACTGACACGATTGGCTACATCACCTACAACGTCCGTGATGTCAGCCCATAACACCGGGTGAACTAGGTGCCATGTCAGTGCTTCCCCCTTTGATCGTGCCGGCTACACTGAACTGGTCGGAAAACACAAACTATTTACATAGCCGTTTAGACCAACGTTTCATTCAGTGCGGTGGTACCAACCCGGGCGGGTTAAACCCTACCACCAAGTAAGATTAGGAGGGAAGGGACCTACAGTTTTACGAGGAATCCGAACCTCGGTCAGCCTCCAACCGTCAGCGGTCACCCATCCAAGTACTGACCGCACCCAGCGTTGCTTAACATTCAATAGCGACAGTTGACTGTCTGCACCACTGAGCTATCGAGGCTGACAAATGACACATATATGTAACGGTCGGCATTCAACCTGTTAAAACAATGTCAGATCTACCCTTTTGAAGACATACGTACTCGAGTAGGTAAATTCATATTTGGGAGACCGACGCGGGTGGAAATCTGTTGAGGTGAAAAAATATGAATATATTTTATTATTTTGTCAAAATTGCGAAAATGTTTGGACAGCAGAGGGCGCGTGTGGATATTTAGGCTTGTATTTTAGATTTTGGGAGTAAATTAATTTGTGTACTTGAGTAATTTTTGGTTGTTATGAGTTATAAACACTTGTGTTGAGAGTTTTTTGGGTTTTGGAGTTTAATTGTGCCGTACCCTAGAAGGTTTATTCATTCTGATATTTCAGGTATTAGAAAAATTTTGCACAACTCCATACATACATGATACATACAAAACGTCACACCTGTTTCCCAGTGGGGTAGGCAGAGACAACGGATCTCCACGTGCCACGATGCTGACACAGCTCTGCCGCCTCTTCCACTCTCATAATGTTCTTCATAGTACATGTTCGTCGGCCACGACTATTTTTTAGGTTTCCATATCCTGTACGGAAGCCTATTACTAAGCCTACTAAGTCTGTCTGTCCGTCCGAGGGCTGTATCTCTCGAACCGTAATAGGTAGCCCGTTGAAATTTTCACAGAATATGTGTTATTATGGCGGATATAACAAGAAATAAAACATAGAAAAAGTGAAAAATTCTGGGGAGTTCCCATACAAGAAACGTGTTTTTTTTAATGTTTTTTTTTTATTTATTATTTTTTTATGTAGACTGACACGGTTGGCTACATGACCTACATCATCCGTGATGTCAGCCCATAGCACCGGGGGAACTAGGTGCCATGTCAGTGCTTCCCTTCTACTATGCACTTGACCCTTTTTCAGAGCACATTTTATGCCCGATCGCACATATTATGTAACGCACCCAAAACACATAAGTAATACAAATACTCTAACATGTTTGTGAATATCCGAAAAGTGATTCGTAACAATATTACAAAAGGCTTTCCCGCAAGTACACGGCGGTGGCGGGGGTGATTCCCGCATGACTCGCAGCGCGCCACCATCGCGCCAGACCCGCCAGCCCTTGGCAGAGAACTGGGCGCGCCTACCAAACTGTATTTCCTATTAGATCTTTTAGGCTCGGTCCACACACTGAGAATTTTTTTTACTAAACTGTTTAGTAAAGTCTCTGCCAACCGTCGCACAAGGCAGAGTGCTCCATGAAGATGGGCCATACGCTTGGCCCGAAACGTCGAGCCACATAGCTCGGAGTGAAACCGTGAGTAAAGCTGATTGATTTAAAATAATGAATAATAAAATAATGGTGTTTAGTAAAGTCGTTTTTTAATCAAATTTGGAACGTACTAAATTAAATTTAGTACGTTCCAAATTTGATTAAAAAACGACTAAAAAATAAAGTTACCTACCTAAACCGGTGTAGTTGCGGCAACTATCCACAATTTAGTAAAACCCTCTTTTGTAACCAACTACCGAAGCTCAGCTAATAGCTATACATTACAAATATATTTAGCTGTTATGGAACAAACAGTTTTTCTTAAACAAACAGTTAAGTGGGAAGCAACCAAACTGATTTACTAAACTCGGTTTAGTTGTGGAACTGCTAGTTTTGTAGTCACCGCAGCAACTAACCTGTTTTGTAACATATTGTACAAAATTTAGTCACTAACTGACTAACAATTTTTTCAGTGCATGGAAAAAAAAGACGAAATTGTGTCAGTAAAACGACATGCAAATTTAACAAAATACTCAGTGTGTCAGCCTCGATAGCTCAGTGGTGCAGACAGTCAACTGTCGCTATTGAATGTTAGCAACGCTGGGTGCGGTCAGTACTTGGATGGGTGACCGCTGACCGTTGGAGGCTGACCGAGGTTCGGATTCCTCGTAAAACTGTAGGTCCCTTCCCTCCTAATCTTACTTGGTGGTAGGGTTTAACCCGCCCGGGTTGATACCACCGCACTGAAAGAAACGTCGGTCGAAACGGCTATGTAAAATAGTTTGTGTTTTCCGACCAGTTCAGTGTAGCCGGCACGATCAAAGGGGGAAGCACTGACATGGCACCTAGTTCACCCGGTGTTATGGGCTGACATCACGGACGTTGTAGGTGATGAAAAAAAAAGTCCAACAAGATGGCGTGCTAAAGGGCGACAGGTTGGCCACCTCTCACCTTGGCACGGTCCTTCCACCGAGTCATGCCGGAGATGGTCTTCGTACCTAATTTTTTTTATGGATAGCGCGACATGTGGCATCGTTCCACCTACAAGTAGGTGTCTAACGATGCCCATGGACATTCTGTGATGCACGAGGATTGCGAATGCCGTGCCGGCCTGACAGGAGCCTTTTCACGCCCATTTTGAAAACCCCCAGGCTGTACTTGGGAGGAAATAGATGGGCAGGGATAATGATAAATATAAGATGGCACAGTAGGCCGCGGAGCCGGGATGCCGTTTGCGTTCGTTTTATACTTACTGCTGGATAGTTATCTTATCCGAATACTTTACTAAACGTGGTGATCGGTGTTGTTCTGTAATGTACCAGAGTTATTGCAGCACAACAACGATTACTCTGCTTCAATTCAATTCAATTCAATTCCATTTTATTATCTATAGGTAACAAGATTACACTTAGGTTCGTCAACATGCAATAGTGATAGGTATAATATATACAATAAGGTAGGTACTTAAATTTGTATAGTTCTATCTATGTTATGGTCCAAGCAAGAAATAGGCCATCGTCAAGTTTCTTATCACAATTTTTATTTAAATAACAACTTACCCCAATTGTCAGGATACAGCGTGGGGTATGTGTGTATAGTCCGAAACTAACAACAAGGCGTTAATGTCATTGACCCCGACCGCTTTCAATCGACTTTCCCCTTTTAGTACTTTTCCTTATAGGTTCCTTACACTCGGAACTGGGGGAAGAAATCGTTGAATACATTTTCGTTTCACTTCATTCTGATTCCGATATTTATTTCGCAATAGAGAACACAAAACGTTAACGATATTTCATGACAATGCATAAATTATAGTTCGACAATGTTTTTAGGTTTCCGTATCCCATACGGAAGCCTATGGGTGCGCTGTAGTATAAGGCAGGTTTGGTTGAAGATTGCCGGTAGCTGGGAATGATAGGCGAGGGTCTAAGGAGCTATTAGCAAAAAAAAATGTTGTGCGGAGACATGTACTTTCGGAGAAAAAAAATTAAAAAAAAAATATTTTTCATACAAAATTAAATTTTCGATTTTTTATTTTATTTTTTTAAATGCACCAAAACATTTATTTTGAATAGGAATTTATGCAAAAACGACATGCGCCGCCTCAACATTAGGTTAGGGTTAATTTATAGAAGATGCGCGAAAATTTTTAAAAATTTTTTTTCTCCGAAAGTACAAGTCTCCGCACAAAATTTTTTTTTGCTAATAGCTCCTTAGACCCTCGCCTATCAGTCCCAGCTACCGGCAATCTTCAACCAAACCTGCCTTATACTACAGCGCACCCAAGCCTATTACTAAGTCTACGCCATCTGTCTGTCTGTCTGTCTGTCTGTCCTACTGCTATACTTTCGAAACCGCCATAGCTAGCCGGCTAAAATAATCACAGAATATGTGTTATTAATATTATGGCGGATATAACAACCAACAATAAGAAATAGAAATAGTAAAAAAAATTGGGAGGTCCCTATACCGGAAACGTGTTCTTCAAGTTTTTTTTTTGTGGTGCGGAAACCTATAGCGTCACGTCTGTTTCCCAGTTGGGTAGGCAGAGACAACGGATCTCCGCGTGCCACGATCCAGACACACCTCTTCCACTGATGTGCATACAGATTTTTCTGCAAAATTAATTGAAATTTGGTTTTTTTTATGGAAACAGACACGGTCTGCTACATCACCTACAACATCCGTGATGTCAGCCCATAACACCGGGTGAACTAGGTGCCGTGTCAGTGCTTCCCTTCGGTCGTGCCACTGAACTGGACGGAAAACACAAACTATTTACATAGCCGTTTCGACCGACGACGGTTCATTCAGTGCGGTTTTACCAACCCGGGCGGGTTGAACCCTACCGGTTCAACCCGCGCCCGGTTGGTTAGGTACTTTCTGTTTACTAATAAATAATGTAAGCCGATAATTATGCAAACTACAAATTGTTCATCTCTAGTCAAGTCCTCCCTTCCTCAGTTCTTACTTGAGTGTCCTGACAACAGCAGACCTCAGTTCCGACTTGGACGAGTGAATCGACAACGAGGTTACCACGGAGAAAACAATTAGAGAGGAATTCGTCTCACCAAACTGGGTACGCATTACCACTAGGTATAGCCATCAATGGCGAGCTTAGGTGAGGGTGATTGATTATCTATGTATCTGTCTAAAACATTTTATTCCTACTGTGGAAAATCTGTGAGAATGAATTGTAATGTTTTAGAAATTATTAATAAGAACTTTTTTTTAAATTTGCATGTTCATCAAATGTGATCATCACATACGTCATCATTTCAACAATCATAATTTTTTTTTATGAACAGCCGGCACGCCCTAAATATGTATAAAATGTATATATTCTTTATTGAACACCAATTAATAAAATTTATGTAGGACAGGCGAGCTTAATGCCGCGAGGCATTCTATTCTAACTAAGCTTTGGCATGTGGGAGAAGTAGATGCAGGCGAAGAACAATAGTTTGTGGCAATGTGTTAGACTGTAAAGAAATAATATGTATGATAAACTACATACGAATACTACATAAATACTTTAATAAGCACATTTTGTATATAATAAACTTACATTATGTACATTAATCGGTGGTGCTGTTGTGCAACACAATCAACGGAGTGACAGGAGAGTAAGAGAAGGGGAGTAAGTACCAATGGAAGATTAAGCACAGCCAATAACACCACTTCTTGCGGAACCACGCTCGGAGAAGCGTCATTATGCGGAAAAAAAGAATTGTATCAGCAGTGTGTCACGGCGCAATGATCGCGACTCGCGATGATTGGCGGGTTCTGAAGTCCTGCCTCCCGCCGCTACGCACTGGTGACACATGATGTTTTACTAGAAATTAAAGCTAACAACAACTTCTCTCTATCTATTTTCTCCGTGGAACTGATCGGGAGTGCGGAGGGGGCAGAAACGTCGTTGCGGGCGATAGAGGCTGTCTTTGCATAGACGGGCGTACCTACTTACTCCGTAGGAGAAAGAACGGAAGCGATAGACTACGTTTTTTTTTTTTTTTTTTTTTATGGAAACTTGACACGGTTGGCTACATCACCTACAACATCCGTGATGTCAGCCCATAACACCGGGTGAACTAGGTGCCATGTCAGTGCTTCCCTTCATTTCGCGCCGGCTACACTGAACTGGACGGAAAACACGAACTATTTACATAGCCGTTTCGACCGACGTTTCGCTCAGTGCGGTGGTACCAACCCGGCCGGGATAAACCCTACCACCTAGTAAGGTAAGAAGGGAAGGGACCTACAGTTTAACGTGGAATCCGAACCACGGTCAGCCTCCAACAGTCGGGCGGCCATCCATCCAATAACTGACCGCACCATTAAGCTGCCGAGGTTGACGATCCCTTAGTCGACTTTTACGACATGCGACGGGGAGAGATGCAGTGGGGCTATTCTTTTTAAGTACCGACCCCACACGGTACAAATACGTATTTTAACCTCCGACGTAAGTGTAAGTTTGACGCCTCCGTCTGTCTGTCTGTGGCATCGTAGCTCCCAAACGGATGGATGGATTTGGATGCGATATTCTCGGAGGTGATATTGTCTGGTCGCAGCATGTTCTTTGGCCCCTCCGACTCAGCCACCCATACCTGATTACATTAAAAAATAGGTTTTTTTTTTTTTTTTTTTTTTTATGGAAACTGACACGGTTGGCTACATCACCTACAACGTCCGTGATGTCAGCCCATAACACCGGGTGAACTAGGTGCCATGTCAGTGCTTCCCCCTTTGATCGTGCCGGCTACACTGAACTGGTCGGAAAACACAGACTAATTATAGCCGTTTGGACCGACGTTTCATTCAGTGCGGTGGTACCAACCCGGGCGGGTTAAACCCTACCACCGAGTAAGATTAGGAGGGAAGGGACCTACAGTTTTACGAGGAATCCGAACCTCGGTCAGCCTCCAACGGTCAGCGGTCACCCATCCAAGTACTGACCGCGCCCAGCGTTGCTTAACATTCAATAGCGACAGTTGACTGTCTGCACCACTGAGCTATCGAGGCTGACAAAGATAAGACAAAGGTAAGAGAGATACGTGGAGATCCGCTGTCTCGGTCCATTGACCTCCATTGGAAAGAAGTGTGCCAATATAATATTCTATTTTACGTTCGTGCCAATGCCTCAGCTCTATCGGATATGCATATTTTATTCTATATCACCTCATCGGAGATATCTCCGGGACACGGCATCCTGAACGCTCCTGCAGGACGGAACGCCACTATTGGTCGAATTTCCTCAGCCATTCGCATGCCCCTCTGCTTTGAACTCTGTTCCCTTGAAATAAAGACTACTTAACTGTGGCAAGTTTGAAAAAGATAACATCTAACCCATTTGGTCGATGAAATGAGTTTACGGCTTGCTAGTGTTCTGTAGCAATAAATTCGGTTGCGGTATAGACAAATATTATGAGCATAAATATAAGGATTTCTTCATTATAATATTTTTGACCGTTTTGAACCGTGTGGGGCCGGTACTTATGTAAAAATAATAGCCCCACTGCATCTCTCCCCATGCATGTCGTAAAAGGCGACTAAGGGATAAGGACAAGATGCTGTGCTAACGGGCGACAGGCTCACCACCTCTCACCTTGGCACGGTACTTCCACCGAGTCATGCAGCAGGTGGGTCTTCGTGCCTTACTTGCTGCTTGATCTATTGAATCTTGTTCGAATAATTTGCGAAACGCGGTGGTCGGTGTTGTGCTGTAATTTACCAGAGTTCTTGCAGCACAACACCGATTACTCTGCTTACCCCGATTATCGGGATTCAGCGTGTGTGATGTGTGTATGTATGTTTTTTGAATTATTATATAGATTTATTAGATAGTCTTGTCCGAATACTTTGCTAAACGTGGTCATCGGTTTTGTGCTGTAATTTACCAGCGTACACCTGCAGCGCAACTCCGATTACTCTCCTTAACCCGATTGTCGGGATACAGCGTGTGGTATGTATTTATCTAATTATGTCATTACCGTTTCTCGAATATCGATCATCCCACCACCCTTCATAGATAAAACCTTTCGTTTAACCCGAAATCTAAAACGCATTCCACTTTGAACTTCCACGGTATCTACATTTACACAAATCCGACATAGACGCGAGCGGAGCTGCGGGCCTTGGCTAGTCTTAGTACCACTTCATTAGAACATATACATACCTATGCCAAATGTTACTCCTCTGTTAATTATACGCGGTATAGAATTATGCACCCAGAAGCCGCATTGACATACATATCACGCTGTACCCCGCCTATCGGGAGGAAGAAGAGTAATAGGTGTTGTGCTGCGAGATGTCGATAGTAATTTCCAGCACAGCAAATTATCACATATTGTCACCGACTAGATAGCCATTGGTTCAGTAGTCGGTGTACATTTTACCTGACAAACAATTTGGTCGGCGGCGTGCACACCATTACAGATGACACGTGAGCAAACAAATGCGACAGCGATATTATGTAATAATTTTTATTTTATGAAAAGCGCGACATCGTCACACCTACGATTGGGTGTGTAGCGACACCCATGGAAATTATATGGTGCACGGGGATTGCGAATTCCGTACCGGCCTGACAGGAGTCTTTTCACGGCCCTTTCGAAAAAACCCCAGGCTGTACTTGGGAGCAAATAAATGGCAGGGAGGGGCGTTTCATATTTTCTGTTTCCATGTTCTGTGAATAAAATTAAATGACCTACGGAATCGGTTCTGCACCAACCGGTTCTGCTGTGGTAGCTCGATCAGTGGATCTTATAGTGGTGTATTCACTGCTCAGTACGCGTAGTGCGGAGGTGGAATTTAAACGACTGATGGATTAAACACTCCTCACAAGATAAGCGATAGAACACACTCAAGCAGTTCGTTCTAGGGTGTAGAACTGTCTTCCGGCGAGTTTTTCCCGAATCCTCAAATCTGGGTGTCTTCAAACGTCGTATTAACAGACTAGACAGACTAGCAACAGTCCGCAAACCTGCTGACATCGCGCCTAACTGAGCATGCTTTTTGCGAGGTGATTTTGGCTCTGTTGACTGCACGATTGGTCTCTCAGCACAGCTAGCCATGTTGGTGAACGAAAAAAAAAACTTAGAGAGCGGGCAATTTCGTATTTTTGTTCGCATCCTCCATAAGTCGATAGCGCTTCTACAAATATAAATTTCTATGCGAGATATATCAACTATTGCCTAGCAATAAGCTACGCGCATAATTAGCACATGGAATATTTCAGCTATTGATCCAATTAATGATAATGTTTGCGCTTTGGTGCTTCATTACATATGTATTTAATAGTTATATATCTGTTACGACTAGGTAGTCGCATTACATTATGAGTTAATTAACAAATATTATTTTAAATCAGATTTAAAATAATCACAGATCAGAGATTTAAAATAATGTCTAACAACCACGGTAATTCAAAAACCCATATAATTAACAAATATATTATTTAGTATCTACTTTATTTCGCGGTGAAGTCTTCAAATGTTGCTAGACATACCATGTCCAGAAGTAGTGGACAGTACATATAAAAAAGTTAAGGGTTCAGTTATGCGACGAGTTTATAAAGTATATATCACATTTTACAATATTTTTTATTTACAACACTTCTACAACATTTTTTTTAATTCGCTTTCTTGTCTGTCTGTTTATCTGTCTGTTCGTTACAAATTTTGTCGATGAGCGAGAGACTTTAAACTTTAAACAGAACTGCCAACAGTGTCCAACTGGTTACAGATTAATAATCATCAAGATGTTTAAAATCTATTGCAAAATTTCACACACAAACAAGATAAAAACGCAGAAAATAATTAACTAATTATATTTTTTTATAAAAAAAATTTAAAACTGATTAAAAAGTATAAAATTAATTTCTTTTTAAATTAAAGTATAAAATTTATATTTTTTTAAACTAAAAAAAACTGGCCAAGTGCGTGAAGAACTCGCGCACTGAGGGTTCCGTATCGTCATGTCATGGTCAGCGCCACTCACGCCATATGGCGTGTATTGTATTATGAAATGCTTCATATTAGTTCAAATTCATGATTAATTAAAATGCTTCATAATGGTAGATGGCGCGCATACACTTTTTAGTATTTTACTTTTTCTTATTTGTTGTTACATCGGCCATAATAGCACATATCCTGTGAAAATTTCAACGGGCTACCTATTACGGTTCAAGAGATACAGCTCTCTTACAAACAGACAGACAGACAGATAGACGGCGTAGGCTTAGTAAGTCCCGTATCGGATACGGAACCCTAAAATCGTGGGGCGCATGCGATAGGTTATATAGTAATAATAGTGCGGAGTGTAGAGATTAGCTATCGTTGAGAAAACTCACAACAGTTCATATCATTGCAGAGTAATACAGTTTGTTAGTGTAGACTTCGGTGAACGATTCATGCATCAAATTCATCAGTACCGTGTGGGGTCGGTACTTAAAAATAATAGCCCCACTACATCTCTTCCTGTGCATATCGTAAAAGGCGATTAAGAGATAAGGACAAGATTCCGTGCATAAAGACGACGGGCTAGCCACCTCCCGCCTTGGCACAGTCCTTCCATCGAGTCGCGTAGCAGGTACGTCTTCGTGCCTTACTTGTTGCTTGATGTAGTTATGTTGTTCTAATACTTTGCTAAACGTGGTGGTCGGTGTTGTGCTGTAATTTTCAAGAGTACTTGCAGGCTGCAGCACAACACTTACTATTCTGCTTACCCTGATTGTCAGGATACAGCATGTTTGAATGTATTTTTAGCCCGTTTGAAACCATTGTTCAAAAAAGTATTTCACATATTATTAATTAATTTATTTGAATAAAAATATTGTATATTAATTATAACACCCCTCTTTTTTCGTCGGGGGTTAAAAATAGAATGTTACGCACGCAATTATTCAATAAAACTGACAAACTTGTAATTTTAAAAAGTGCATTATTCTGTCTCCCGTGCTCTTTTGAAAAGTATCCACCGACTAAAAATACCTCCAAAATTCCAACAAGGGACCTGAAAGTAGCTACCGGAAAGTAGATACTTACAGCGCGAGTGACTGTTCGCGACACTCAGTACTGATGAAGCTCTTCTTGGAACGGAGCCAACTACTAAAAGGTTCACCTTAGGTTTCGTTCCGAATTGCGGAGCTCTGCGCTGGCTCTCTCGTTTAAAAGCATTTTAAAAATGCTTAAGCTGCGCGATGCATTGGAAATCGCTCATTTAGAGATTTCCTGAAAGCTTTCTTAAATTCAATAGAACTATTTGCTGGCAGGGAAACGTTTTCACCGCTGCAGTTCCCGCCAGGGATGCTTTTTTTTCTCTAAAACGCTGTCTGTACCTGAAATTGTATCAATCATCATCAATACTAATAATAAATCTGTAAGGGATGGTCATGAAGTAAGTTACTTTGTTTTATGAGATATTGCGTTTGTAGACTCTATGTATGATACTAAAACTAAATTGACGATTTTTAGAGTTCTTTTCTGTATGTATGTTCCTCCATAACTCTTAAACCGATCATCCTAATTCTATGAAACTTAGTACAGGCACATTTAACTATACGGGACACATGTGAGACTTCCGGTTACGCTAAGATAAGTGGCTTTCATACAAAACCGAATTGTTCCGCGCGCCGAAATAAAGGTACAGTAGCGGGCTCACCTACTTACTTTCTTCTTTTTAAATACGAATTTCACGAGAGCGAAGCCGCGGGCAAAAGCTAGTATCTTTTATATAATGGAGTTAAATAAACTCATGATGTCTCATTCTTTCTTTCGTCTGTCTTTTTATGCTATGTAGAGATTATGTAGAGATAGAGAAGAGAAGAGATTATTTTTTATGGAATCTGACACGGTTTGTACAACATCCGTGATGTCATAGCTCCTTGGGGGAACCATGTCAGTGCTTCCCTTCGGTCGTGCCGTCTACACTGAACTGAACGGAAAACACGAACTATTTACATAGCCGTTTACACCGACCTTTCATTCAGTGCGGTGATACCAACCCGGGCGGGTTAAACCATACCACCTAGTGAGGTAAGAAGGCAAGGGACCTACAGTTTTACGTGGAATCCGAACCACAGTCAGCCTCCAACGGTCGAGCGGTCACCCATCCATCTACTGACCGCGCCCAGGTGTGCTTATGATTCGACCGACAATCGACCGACCGCACACTGAGCTACCGAGATTGACAAAAAATTCGTTCTTATTATTTTGATTAAAATGATTCTAAGATTATTTACTTATGTACAGATGTTCTATAGGGGCACATCAACATCTAGGGATGAGTATCGATCAAGCACTTTAAGCACATTATCCAGAAAACGGATTTATATCGAGAAGCAAGCCTCTAAAAACAGCCGAAATTGGTACCGAAAAGGAGGCATTTTCTTAGTATTTTTACGAAAAATTCAAATCAACTCAGCACAAACAAATGCACTCAATACATCCGTAATATAATGAAAAAGAGAAAAAACATCACTTATGGGTTCATCTGCACAAAAAAACACTCAGCAAACCCGAAAACAAAAGAGCAACGTACAACCCCCTCCTATTATAACCGCTGTCTTGATGACACTGACAGCGCAGTAAATCTGACATTTCTCTATGGGGGAATGGTTGTCGCCTAAATCTATCACTGTCAAATACACACGGCTAAGTGAGATACAAGAATAAAATAATTTTGTTGGGGCCTCCCAACGAAACACAGAAAAAAAAGAAAGCGACCGATATCGGCCGCTCCGTACTGAAGGTATAATGTATAAAGCGGCTTATAGCGGCCGCTCTATCGGCAAAAGGTAAATCAACATAGCTGCGTAAATATTAGTACATTAAGGGGGGGGGGGGGGGGGGGGGGGGGGGGTACTAGGCAAACATTGCATCGTATTAACCTAACCATAACCATATTTCAAGTGATTTAACTGTAATTTGTATGCTTATAGTTAGGTAAATATTCAAGGTATAATGTGAATACATTATTGTAGTGTAATTTTCTAAATTCTCTGTAAAATAAGTGGATGAAAAGTGCTAAAAACGTTCGAAAATACCTTTGCTGTTAAAATCTACATTTGTTACAAATTCGTCTAACACGAAAAATGCTCCGTTGAGCTTAGAGTCAATAAGATAAGGGACATCTAAATAAATTCAAACTCTTACAGATTAATTGGTTTTTCACGAATTTTTGCCATTTTCTCTTTGCACTTCTCCTTTCCTTACCGAAGTAAATGCAATTTATATTACGTACATATGTTTACTCCCCTTCTCTTACTCTCCTGTCATTCAGTTGATTGTGTTGCACAACAGTGCCACCGATTAATGTACATAATATGTAAGTTTATTATATACATTATGTATGCTTATTAAAGTATTTATGTAGTATTCATATGTAGTTTATCATACATATTTCTTTACAGTCTAACACATTGCCACAAACTATTCTTGTTCGCCTGCGTGTACTTCTCCCACATCCCAAAGGTTAGTTAGAATAGAATGCCTCGCGGCATTAAGCCCGTTTGTAGTCGACACGATTCTCTAAATCGTTCTTGTGCCGCACTGCAAAGGTGTGGAACGGGCTCCCAGGAAATATCTTCCCCCACTCCTACAATCCACAGATCTTCAAATCGCGGGTTAATAGCCTTTCCCCAGCAACATTAGTCCACCTCCAAGCCGGACTGGCACCTCCTCGGGGGTGAAATTGGCTGCGCCTGAGGTTGCGACCTCGGACAGAGCCACCCAGTTCGGTAACAATAAAAAAAAAAAAAAACCTCGCCTGTTGTACCTAATTTTATAAATTGGTGTTCAATAAAGAATATATACATACATACATTTTCCGTATATACTATGTATATTGCTTGTTGTATTTTCATACTTCTGCCTTTTTTGGTAACAGTATGTAAACTCACCGTTATTATAGTTAGGATCTATCTGAGCGTGCAGTATGGAGAGCCCGGGCACCACTATAGCGGGGAGGGTGCGCGAGCGTAACAGCGGGGGCGGCTCGCGCTTGCGAGACCCGCCCCCCGCGCGGCCGCCCAGCGCCTCCGCCGCCGCCGCCGCCGCCGCTGCCGCACTGTGAAGGAAAACACGAGTTTACTCACAAACATCGATCATAAAAGCGCACACTGGAGAAAGATTGGAGAGGCATTATGCCGCATACGTCGGCGTATGCGCAGACACATAAACGCTGACTGACTAGACACACACGTGTGTAGTGTTCGTGCGTGTGCGCACGAACACGAACCCACGCACGCACGCACGCACACTCGCACGCATGCACGCACACGCACACACACACACACATACACAGCGCTATTACTTCGAGTACAAGTAGCCGTCACGAATTTTGAGCGCTCGGTGAAAGTGGTGGGGAATCACATTTGGGTCTGTTTGGCGGAGTGAAGCAGGCGCGGCGGGAGAGGAGGGCGGCTCCGCGGCACCGCCGCGCCGCATATTTCCAAAGTCTAGTATGCGAGTTGCTCTGATTGGTGGAGAGACGAGTCTGGCTCCGCCTCCGGCACCCCCAGAGAACCTACTGAATCCGATATTCGTTTGGTCGCATAAGTACTTTGGTTTCTCAGTGGTAGAGAGAGTGTAGGGTTTTTATTTTTTCGATCTCGGCCATGGGTTCGTGTCTCTTTTGTCAAAATGTGTTTTGTTTTACTTTTTTTTTAAGCAATGTTAGGGTGTTAAAATTAGGTTATGGTTTTTTTTATAACTACCTCAGAAAACTTTGTTTTCGGACATACTTCCGAAATTTATATTTCCCGCCAAAGTTGAGAACGACCAATCAGAGCAACTCGCATACTAGACTTTGGAAATATGCCGCCGCGCCGCTGTCGCCGCGTCGAGAACGCGCTGATTGGTTGATCAGTCGCCCCCCACACTCTTCCGTCCCGACACATGCGCGAACTAACCCCACCACTTTCGCCGAACGCTCATTAACCGTTTCGGGATCTTTTAATGTAGCGAGCCACTTTCGTTGTTTTGAATCCAAAGTGCGAATGAGTATCACCGCCGCCGCCCGCCGCAGCATCATACACATAACATAACATAGTGAGGGCATCATATTCATAACCTCTCCGTATTGATGCGCACGCGCCTACAGTTGCAGCAGCAAGTACGCAAATTGAAAGCGCACGCTGTAACTGAGCACTAGAATCGTCATAAAAACTGAAAAGCATTCCGCTGCAGGCGAGCACACTCAAAAGAAACGCCGCGCCGCTTTCAGTAATTTAACGATGCATGCGTTTCGGACGGTGCATTTGAGCATAAATGCAATTTGGTGCGGGCGGGGCGTTTTACAGCCATCTTAAATGCTTGCACGTATACACTGACCAAGTTAGAATGAATGACGCACAAGCGATTTCAGAAAAATTTAAATGTACTGTGTACAGTAGGTATATTTAAGTAGAAAGTACAGAAAAGCCGAATCGAAGCGCCATCGTCGATAATGTTAATAATGACTAAATAGAATAGAATAGAATAGAATATAAATAGAGTAGAGTGGAGTGGAGTGGAGTGGAGTGGAGTGGGGTAGGGTGGGGTGGGGTGGAGTGGAGTGGAGTGGGGTAGGGTGGGGTGGGGTGGAGTGGAGTGGAGTAGAGTAGAGAAGAATTTATTCAAATGTACATACATTATCGGCCATGTGCGAGACGGACTCGCAAATGGCCGGTTTTTATTTTTGAGAACCCTATGTTATTTTTGAGAACCCTATGTTATTTTTGAGAACCCTATGTTATTTTTGAGAACCCTATGTTATTTTTGAGAGCCCACATCGCAATTGTAGGACGTATTATTGTTATCTTTTTATTTTTTCCTTAGTTTTTCCCTTCTTACCTTATTAGGTGGTAGGGTTTATCCCGGTCAGGTTGGTACCACCGCACTGAGCGAAACGTCAGTCGAAACGGCTATAAACGGGTAAATAGTTCGTGTTTTTCGTCCAGTTCAGTGTAGCCGACATGAAATAAAGGGAAGCACTGACATGGCACCTAATTCACCCGGTGTTATGGGCTGACATCACGGATGTTGTAGATGATGTAGCCAACCGTGTCAGTTTCCATAAATAAAAAAAAATTAATAAAATTATGGGTTATTCAAATCAGGGAAACAAAAAGTGGCCAGACTTCAATGTATGTACAACCTGTGTTTTATCTTTTTGTCATTAGGCTGTCTGTTTTCTAATAAATAAATAAATAAATATGTTAGTACTAAGCATGTACTTTTTTTTATTTTTTTCCTTTATTAACACATTTTCTTTTTATAACCATTTTACATTTTTTTATAAACTAAAAATTAAATTGAAAATTGGTATAAAAACAAATGGAGTTTCCACCACCGGCGCGGCGGCGGGGCGAACCCAAGCTACCGATGGTCGGGTCCCAAAGAGAGGAACCTCCGGACGATGCGTGCAGTGTCGAGCAGGGCTGCCTTCTGGATCTGGCCCTTGACCCAACCACTCAGCGAGAGCCTCTTAAGGTGGTCATCGAGGCTCTTCGCTATCAGCCCATGCGCTGATAAGACTATGGGCACAACGATCGTCGAGTCAACGGGCCACATTTTGGTAACCTCGTGCTGCAGATCCAGATACTTCAGCATCTTCTCTGCTTCCTTACTGACGAGGTTACCATCGTGCGGCACGGCGATATCGACGAGCGTTGCGCGCCGATATCGCCGGTATTTTTTTTATTATTAGATTTTCTTCTTTATTTTTACCCGACTACGGCGAAGCCAAAAAAGGAAGGGTTATGAGTTTGGCGTGTATGTATGTATGTATGTATGTATGTATGTATGTGACTATCTATATTCCACTCTACAGCCTAAAGTACTGGGCCGATTTGAATAATTCTTGTGCTATTGGATTTGTCTTATTCACGGGAGTGTCATAGGCTATATAACAATTTTCAAAATTCAAAATGGCGGGCGCACGGCCTCAAAATGTCAAATTAGTTTTTCAAAATATATTAAAATATATCAAATTAAAGATAATTAAATTACGATTCCGAAAATATATACTTTGCTATCTATTAAACTTATGTGTACAGAGAAATAGAGCAAAATGTGTGGCGCATGTATGAAAAGCGATTATTCGCGATGAAGCGTAGTCGCCCGCGCACCGCGCCGCGCCCCCCGCGGTTTCGATACGTTACATAGACCATTGACGCGCGACGACACGCGACGACGCGACGCGAAGAAGCGACATGGTATTGTTGGTAATATACCTACATACTTACTCACTGATCTACCGCAAATTTTATATAGATATATAATATTATTATTAGATACAGTACTATGCTAAAATAAATTGGTATTAAATGTCCATGTACCTAGTGTAAGCATAATATGTAGCGTAGGTGTACCGTGTGGGGTCGGTACTTAAAAAGAATAGCCCCACTGCATCTCTCCCCGTCGCATGTCGTAAAAGTCGACTAAGGGATCGTCAGCCTCGGCCATTGACTTATATATTACTTATCACTGGCCTCGGCAGCTTAATGGTGCGGTCAGTTATTGGATGGATGACCGTCCGACTGTTGGAGGCTGACCGTGGTTCGGATACCACGTTAAACTGTAGGTCCCTTCCCTTCTTACCTTACTAGGTGGTAGGGTTTATCCCGGCCGGGTTGGTACCACCGCACTGAGCGAAACGTCGGTCGAAACGGCTATGTAAATAGTTCGTGTTTTCCGTCCAGTTCAGTGTAGCCGGCGCGAAATGAAGGGAAGCACTGACATGGCACCCGGTGTTATGGGCTGACATCACGGATGTTGTAGGTGATGTAACCAACCGTGTCAAGTTTCCATAAAAAAAAAAAAAAGTTGGTACATTAAATATACCTAATACCTACAATATTTTCGGATGCAAGTTACCCCTCAGCTAAGCGGGATATTTTGGAAGAGAAGAACCGCCGATTGCGGAAAAGTATTCCCAATTTTCTGGGTGCAGTTTTAGCCCTAGACTCGATTAGTTGCCGGAAACCTACGTCTTTGGAAATGGCGGTGCCCAGGAGGTTCAGGTGCTTCCAGACAGATAAGACGCTGACTATAAACTGGCTTGGAAAGCAAAAGGACCTTCAAATCGACCTTCGCAGATAATGCGCAGCACTGAGCCTTGCTAACGTTGAAGGCGTGGGCGTAGCATTCAGGGGGCAACATATTGTTATGCATACGAGAGTACGGAACACGGGTTCTACACCAGTTACCCTTCAACTAGGCGGGATGTGGATGAGAAGAGGCGAAGACTTGTGTCTGAACTTGAGCAAACACTCGGCTCTATTTCCGAATGGGCCGTAGCAAGTTGGTCAAGTTAAATACCTCCAAGATACAAGTTTGCGCGTTCAGTGCAAAGAGAGCGGCGTTCACACCAGCTCCTTCCTACCAAGGCACGTCACTTAAATTTTGAGACCACCTCGGGGTCCTCCGAGTCGAATTTTCGCACGATCTAAACTTCCGGCGTGACATCGAGGGCAAGGCCGTATAAATCGCAGATTCAGTCCTGCTTGGGGTACTGCTCGCACCTATGGGATGGCTCAGTCAAATACCAGCTGGCGCCTCTGGACTCGATCCAGCGTCGAGCCGTGCGAATAGTAGGTGACTCCCAAATGTCCCGCGATCTAAAACCACTGCAACTCCGTAGGAATACATAACTAAATCAGAGCCTGTTGAAATACAAACAGAGAGAAATATTTTCCCCCAAGTACAGTTTCGGGTCCTTCAACCTGGGCACCTGTCAGGCCGGCATGGCATTCGTGGCCTCCGCATGCTACCGAAAGTCCATGGGCATCGCTAGACACCTTATGGGTGGCTCGGCGCCACATGTCGCGCTTACTATAAAAATAATATCAGTAGCTTTGGCCTCGCCTTAGTGGCTTACCTGCTTCGAGTGAGTACATTATTCAACTATGTACAACCTGAAACCGCCCTCGGTCTTCGGCCTTGAACTGATTGGTTTACTTACTTCCCGAATCCGCTTCACCCCAGCCAGATATATTTACTTACATAGACAAAGAAAATCGTGTACTTACACAGCTCAGTCTTCGGTCTTGCTCTGACTGACTTTTCATTTTACTTCAAGACAATACATCGTTCAACTATACATAATTTGTATATATATGTAGGTACTCACTCATGCGCTATTTGCAGAAAACTTTAGTTTCAAATAGAGATCACGACAAATAAACGGACTGATAGTATCAATTTTGTACCGTGTGGGGCCGGTACTTATATAAAAGAATAGCCCCACTGTATCTCTCCCCGTGTATGTCGTAAAAGGCGACTAAGGGATATGACTTCCTTCTTATATTACTAGGTGGTAGGGTTTAACCCGCCCGTGTTGGTACCACCGCACCGCACTGAATGAAAGGTCGGTAGAAACGGCTATGTATTTAGTGTAGCCGGTACGACCGAAGGGAAGCACTGACGTGGCACAAAGTTCACCCGGTGTTATGGGCTGACATCACGGATGTTGTAGCCTGTAGGTGATGTGTCAGATTCCATAAAAAAAAATCAATATACGAGTTACATACAACATTTAAAGTATGCAAACAGTTTTTAAAAAAGCCTAAAATAAAAAAAAAGTTATAAAAAACTAAAACCCGACTACGTAAAAGCTAATTATAAAAATCGTTTAAATAAAAAAAAATAGTTATAAAAAACTAAAACCCGGCTACGAAAAAGCAAATTATGAAAATAGTTTAACTATAACTAAAAATAACAAAATAATGTTTTCCATATAATTTATCAGATACAGCAATTCTCTTTTTATATTGATTCTACCTTAGCACTAACTCTATAAATTTTGATAAATTTATTATTTTTAACGTTCTAAATATAGAGCCGTGGTCGGGCGTTTTTCGTTCAACAAGACAAGTGAGACCGTCGTTGTGCATTATAGCCGTTGACTTTCGGTATTTACCTATGTATCTACTTATAATAATTTTAGATTGGCTCTGACTGATCTTACAAAAATGTGCCAGTATGACACAATGGCGATGGCCGTCCTAAGTTCCGCGCTCTAATAATGCACGACGACGGCCTCACTTGTCTTGTTGAACGAAGAACGCCCGACCACGGCTCTATATTTAGAACGTTAAAAATAATAAATTTATCAAAATTTATAGAGTTAGTGCTAAGGTAGAATCAATATAAAAAGAGAATTGCTGTATCTGATAAATTATATGGAAAACATTATTTTGTTATTTTTAGTTATAGTTAAACTATTTTCATAATTTGCTTTTTCGTAGCCGGGTTTTAGTTTTTTATAACTATTTTTTTTTATTTAAACGATTTTTATAATTAGCTTTTACGTAGTCGGGTTTTAGTTTTATCTAATGAAGAAACATATTATTAGTCCCAGAACTAATTATAAACATAAATTCCTTTACCTTTTCTTCTGTTAAAGAAAGTATTTAGCTGGAATACAGATAATTAATGGATCCATTTATTTCACCCACGCCACTTTTTCAGGCATTTACAAGACGTTGTAATGAAATGACCCAGCATTTTCATCGCCTATCTTTCACGGACATTACTTTGAGAGTAGAGAACTTCTAGCAGCTTCTACGTTTCGTTTATGGATAAAATAGTACGCAATAAAAATCTCAAATTGCCTGAGCAGTGATGGCACGAAGTACCTACTTCGGAAGAACGATTATTATTAGGAATCATTGATTTCAAAAAGATAGAAGCATGTTATTATGTTATCATATCATGTTACTTATCGAGCAGATGGGCCAATCTATCAAATACTTATCGAACTTTGTACCGTGTGGGGCCGGTACTTTAAAAGAATAGCCCCACTGCATCTCTCCCCGTGTATGTCGTAAAAGGCGAGTAAGGGATATGACTCCCTTCTTATATTACTAGGTGGTAGGGTTCAACCCGCCCGGGTTGGTACCACCGCACTGAATGAAAGGTCGGTCGAAACGGCTATGTAAATAGTTTGTGTTTTCCGTCCAGTTCAGTGTAGCCGGCACGACCGAAGGGAATCACTGACGTGGCACCAAGTTCATCCGTATCATCATATTCAATTTATGTTATGTTATTATTTGTTAGTTTTTAATTTAATGTTATTATTAGTTAGTTGTTTCTTGAATAAACGAATTTTATCAAGTAATTAAGTACTTAATTATAAAAATATGTTTATGTCTGAGGCCGGTCTGTGTGGGGTCGGTACTTAAAAAGAATAGCCCCACTGCGTCTCTCCCCGTGTATGTCGTAAAAGGCGACTAAGCGATAAGGACTAGATTCCGTGCTAAAGGGCCACAGGCTAGCAACCTCTCACCTTGGTACGGCCCTTCCACCGAGTCGTGCAGCAGGTGGGTCTTAGTGCCTTACTTGCTGCTTGATAGTTATATTGTCCGATTTTTTTTTATTTTATTTTTTTTTTTATTCCTACAGAACTGGGTGACTCTGGCCGAGGTCGCAACCTCAGGCGCAGCCAATTTCACCCCCGAGGAGGTGCCAGTCCGGCTTGGAGGTGGACTAATGTTGCTGGGGAAAGGTTATTGATCCGCGATTTGAAGATCCGTGGATTGTAGGAGTGGGGGAAGATATTCCTTGGGAGCCTGTTCCACACCTTTGCAGTGCGGCACAAAAGCGATTTAGAGAATCGTGCAATTCGAAGAACTCTTCTGTCGACTTCAAAGGGGTGTTCCGCGAGTTCCGAATACTTTGCTAAACGTGGTGGTCGATGTTGTGTTGCAATTTTCCAGAGTTCTTGCAGCACAACACCGATTGCTCTGCTTACCCTGATTTTCGGGATACAGCGTGTGTGGTATGTATGTATGTATGTTTATGTCTGTCACTAAACCCGCGATGTCAGCCCAATACAAGTTTTATTATTTGTTGTTATATCGGCCATATTAACACATATTCTGTGAAAATTTCAACGGGCTACCTATTACGGTTCAAGAGATACAGCCCTTGACCAGACGATCGGACGGACAGACAGACAGACAGTCGGACGGCGTAGGCTTAGTAATAGGGTACCGGATACGGAACCCTAAAAAGAAACTAAGGATATTGTTTGCAGTGTATGACAATAGGACTTCTATTTATTTGAATTCTTTGCTAGAAACGATATTATTTGGAATGAATGAATAAAAGAGGAAGGAAATTATTCCGCAGTTCAATATTGCTCGGTCGCGTGGAGATTGCTGGCAAGAATGCAATAAGAAATCAAATATCAACTTTTTCGCAATCGGGTTTATTTGTTCTGAACTGATTGCTGTTTTTGCTTGAAAAAAAGAAATATCGGTTAAACCAAATCACCGGTATACCGGTTAAAGGAAAACTAAAAAGTATTATTAAAAAATCTGTTAAGTGCGAGTTTTACTCGCGCACGGAGGTTTCCGTATCTATCTGTATCTAGATTGTTGGTACAAAAATCGTAACCAAGGAAATAACAACGGTAACCAAGGAAGTAACAACGGTAACCAAGGATGTAACCGTAACCCTGGAAACAATAAGAAATCAGAACCGTGGTAACAATTTATGTCCACAAATGCAATATAAACAAAGATGTCATATTTGAAAATCAAATACGTCAACGTGAAAACTGTCATGAAAAAAAAGAAAAACCAAAATGAAATTGTCTTTTCAAATTTCGAAAAAGTAAATATTCAAGAATATCTATCCGCTATTATCCGCCTATCTTTTGTCTTTCAACATTGCAATGTATAAAAGCCTGTGGCGCCATCTATTATTCAATAGTGTGACTAATCGATTGCATGTTTGTTGTATAGGTATTAATTTTTAACATTTTCAGCCCTATCCGCTGAAAGAAGAAAGAATTGGCGCGTCCGTCACCAGACTTATCTATGAGCAGCTTTCCTAGTTCGTTTTTCAACCGACTTCAAAAGGAGGAGGTTTTCAATTCGACTGTATGTTTTTGTATGTTTGTTACGCGATAACTCCGTCAAATTTTGGGCCGATTTTTAAAATTCTGAATATTCGGACCCTTGAGTTGAAGGCGGTACAAAAGCACACCTGAAAATTGATAGATGGACCCCTTTTGTGCTTTTGTACCAAGGGTCCGAATATGAATCACAATATCGATTCATATATTTCAATACATTGACCACAAAAATTTCAAAATATTATTTAATACCTACTTTTTAATTCCAGTTTTTGTTTTTTTTTTTTTTGGAAGTCGGTTTTATGTGTTTAGAACAGTTTTTATTTCATTATTTTTTATATAATTATTTTATCAGTCAGTGGAGCACTGAAGTCAAAAGGCTCCTGAATAAGCTTGAAGCCCTACGTAGGTGGACGAGACCAGGCGCGGTCCCAAGGGGGGGGCAAAGGGTGTTTTGCCCCCCCCTGGACGATTAACAAAAACCCGGCAATACGTATGAATGAGCATGATATTTGGTCAAACATGTGAAACATGGCCCCAGTGATCAACGGAAACGCAAAGTAAGAGCTTTTTCGGTCAATTCGTGCGCTAGATGGCGCCAGTAGTACAAATACTTCGCAGTAGTGTTAAAACTATCTCGTGGGTATTAGTGCGATGATGGGTATTAACGATACGAAGGAGCAGATGAATACGTTGGTTAGGCGACTAGGCGTTTTAAATTTTGTTTTGAAAATGAAGAACATACTGTGCGTCTCACTTTGCGTCACTCGTCTCGTCTGTGCGTTCTGAGGCCCGTATACATAGAGCGTGCTCAAATCGCTTCTTACGCTCAGCTCAGTCAAGTCGTTCTCAAATCTTACTCGGCCGAGCGCACTCAATCGTATTCATAGTTAAATCTCGTCAACGTCTCCGCCGAGACTACTCAAGAAAATCCTGAGTAAATCTCAAGTCAACTTTTTTTTTTTTGCTGTGGACGCTAAGGATATAACCATAATATTGCGCGATTACTGCGTAGTGCAGCCGTTTCTTTTTGTTGGTGCTTCGCCGTCGTTTGTACCATAGAAAAAATTGGGTTGCCATAATATGAAATTACCCCAAAATATTTGATTTCTGAACCTATAAACAGTAAATTATTTGAAGTAATATTTTTTTAGAAGTAATATTTAATTAATTGAGATAAAGTAGGTATAACATCATACCTACCCCTATTTGAAATCAACAAATAATGACGAGCAATGTTAGATCGTTCAAAACTGATGCGTATATATATTAACTTTGTTTTTGTGTGAACAGAAACACATTCTGAAGACAAACAGAAGGATAGCCCCAGTGCATCTCTCCCCGTGTATGTCGTAAAAGGCGACTAAGGGATATGACTCCCTTCTTATATTACTAGGTGGTAGGGTTTAACCCGCCCGGGTTGGTACCACCGCACTGAATGAAAGGTCGGTCGAAACGGCTATGTAAATAGTTTGTGTTTCTGTCCAGTTCAGTGTAGCCGGCACGACCGAAGGGAAGCACTGACGTGGCACCAAGTTCACCCGGTGTTATGGGCTGACATCACGGATGTTGTAGGTGATGTAGCCAACCGTGTCAGTTTCCATAAAAAAAAAAACAATGAACTGATCTTTTTAAGTAGGTACTTAGGCGATAGCAAAATATCTGAATTTTTTTCGACAGTTGCGAGGCGATAAAATAATATTTAAAGGCGGCTGAAGGTCGAAAAATTACTTTATAAATGAATGCAGGAAAGGTTGTAAAACAGATGGTCAGACCGGCAGCACAGCTATCCTTTAATCCTTATTTAGTTACTATTCTTTTGTTTTTTTTTTCCAAAAATAAGTATATTACAATGAATTTCTCCTCTTTGTCTTGACTTTATGGCTGAAATCTTCGAAATCGAGCGAACGGCCATAAACAAATTAACTCATCGTTACCGGTAAGATTAGCCATATGATGTGATATTTGCCTTTATGTCTACTACAGTAAAGTTCAATTTAGCATAATACAAAATAGTCCCTTGCAAATGAAAAATACCACAGAGAAAAAACCGGCGAAGTGCGAGTCGAACTCGCGCACCGAGGGTTCCGTATCGCCATGTCATAGTTAGCGCCAGTCACGCCATCTATGGCGTGTTATGAAATGATACATACTAGTTAAAAAAAAAAAAAAAAATAGTTAAATGTCATGATTAGTTAAAACGCTTCACACTCTATTCGGTAGATGGCGCGCGCGCATACACTTTTTGGTTTCTTTTATGGGAACCCCATGGATTTTTGACTTTTTCTTATTTTTATTATTTGTTGTTATATCGGCCATAATAACGCATATTCTGTGAATATTTCAACGGGCTACCTATTACGGTTCAAGAGATACAGCCCTCGGACAGACGGACGGACGGACGGACGGACGGACGGACGGACGGACGGACGGACGGAAAGACAGACAGACAGACAGACAGACAGACAGACAGACAGACAGACAGACAGACAGACATACGGCGTAGGCTTAGTAATAGGGTCCCGTACCGGATATGGAACCCTTAAAATGATACTATATTAATTTATGGCCTTCGACTGGATTTGGAAGATTCCTACAAATAATAGTCAATATAATAGTCAACAATTTATTGCACGGTATAGGTAGTTTTTTATGCACCTTTATATCTACAGAACATAAATCAATAGGTGCATTACAAAAAATAATATTCTTCTCCGATTTCGTGCACTTCCGATCTCATTGCTCAGCTCACATGAATAAGACAGTGATGCTATACCGACAACCGAACAAATAACTATACCGAACAAACCGACAGCCTGCGTTCCATTTTTCAATCATTCGCATTAATTAATAATGCAAATGATGCGAACTTGGAACGCCAAGACTGTCTCGAGCCGTAGGATTTTGCTAAGTCGTGATATTTCGAGACTTGGGTTCGTCTCGGCTCAGCCGAGATTATTGTGAGTAAAAGTTGTGAGTCTAGTCTCAAGCATTGTCTATGAATGCCAAATGACGACTTGAGACCGAGTTTTTGCCGAGCTAAGACTGAGAACTCTTTATGTATACGGGCCTGAGAGATCTTTTTCAACGCTGCGTCGTTTAAAAACCTGGCTGAGATCAACGATGAGCGAAGAACGATTGTGCGGCCTGGCTCTTATGCATGCACATCCACCGTGATGTAATGGTTGTTGTCGACAGAGTAATCGATCGATTCGCGAAGTCAGGAAAACGCCGACTTCAATTTAATGTATAGGTGAATGCTCAGGTACCAATACCTCCATGTAAGATGTATTTTTCAAATTAAATGTAATTATTATTATAAATACAACCAACTTGTTTAATTTTTTTTATTCTAAAATTTTTTTATATTTTTTTATTGACAGCGTGACATATGGCGCCCAGCCACCCATAAGGTGTCTAACGACGCCCATGGACATTCGGTCGTATGCGGGGGTTGCGAATGCCATGCCGGCCTGACAGGTGCCCATTCACGCCCCTCTTGAAGGACCCGAGACTGTACTTGGGGGGAAATATATGGGCAGGGAGAGCGTTCCAGAGTTTACCGGTTCTGTAGAGGAAAGATCTGCAGAATCGATTGGTACGCATCCGCGGTAAGTCCAGCGTGTAGGGATGCAATCACTGCCCAGTGCGCGTGGTGTGAAGGTGGAAAGGGGACGGCGGGATCGCATTAAACAGCTCCTCCGAGGATTCTCCATGGAATAAGCGATAGAACACACTTAGGGAGCCGACATCCCTACGGAGTTGCAGTGGTTCTAGATCGCAGGACACTTCGGGGTCACCCACTAGTCGCAAGGCTCGACGCTGGATTGAGTCCAGAGGCGCAAGCTGGTATTTGGCAGAGCCATCCCACAGGTGCGAGCAGTACTCCAAGCAGGACCTGATCTGCGATTTATACAGAAGCAGCTTTTGGTAAGAAGCAAGAAGCAGAAGTACCGTCGCACCTTATTGAGTACGCCCAGCTTTTTAGAAGCCAGCTTGGCCTTCCCCTCGATATGGCGACGAAAGTTCAGGTCGTGCGACAGTTCGACTCCGAGGACCCCGAGGTGTTCGCTTAATTTAAGCGACGTGCCTTGGAATGAAGGAGCCGGTGTGAACGCCGCTCTCTTCGCACTGAACGCGCAAACTTGTGTCTTGGAAGCGTTCAACTCGACCAAATTACTACGGCCCCATTCGGAAATAGACCGAAGCGTTTGTTCGAGTTCAGACACAAGTCATCGCCTCTTCTCATCCACAACATCCCGACTGGCTGAAGGGTGACTGGTGTAGGATCCGTGTGCCGTACTGTCATCTGCATAGCAATGTATGTTGCCCAGAGACAGTATATCATTGATATGCAGAAGAAACAGTGTGGGTGACAACACAGATCCTTGTGGTACGCCGGCTTTCACTGACATGGCGTCCGACGAGCAACCGTCCACTAGGACCTGAATGCTACGCCCATGTAGGAAGTCGGCGACCCAGTCACAGAGGCCAGAAGGGAGTCCGTAAGCCGGCAATTTGCCCAAGAGCGACTTGTGCCAAACCCGGTCAAATGCCTTGGCAATATCAAGGCCAATTACCAAGGATTCACCATGACCTTCAAGCGATTCCCCCCAAAGGTGATTGACGTACGCTAGGAGATCACCAGCAGGTCGTTTTGGCCGAAAGCCGTATTGCCGATCGCTGATGAGGTCATTCGTCTCTAGGTACTTCATGAGCTGCGCATTTATAATGCGCTCCATCACCTTACAGAGAAGGGAGGTAATCGCTATAGGTCGGTAGTTTGACGGGTTTGAGCGGTCACCCTTTTTGGGGACCGCTTGCACAAACGCAGATTTCCAGGCCGCCGGCACACGGCCATTGGAGTATAGGAGAGACGGAATAGGCGCGTAAAATGCTATATTCAGTCAACACGGATTGCCCCCCCCCCTGCTTCCATTGCTAGGACCGCCCCTGGACGAGACCGGTGTACCGGCAATCAAGAACTTCATCCAAAGCCTTGGCCATTCAGCGGAGTGATGCCGCAAGTGTTCGGGGAACATTTGAAAACACTCCTTTTATAATAGTTATTTTCATGTTTGTTAGGTAGGTATACAAGGGGTTTAGGTTTCCGTACCGTAGGGGTACGGAAGCCTATTATACCTACGCCGTCTGTCCGTCAGTCTGTCTGTCCTACGTTTAAAGGGCTGTATCTTTTGAACCGTAATAGATAGCCGGTTGAAATTTTCACAGAATACGTGTTATTATGAGGAATATCATGACAAATAATAAAAAAAATTAAAAAATTAAGGGGCCCGTCCCATACAAGAAACTTTTGTTTACTTTCAGTGTTTTGTTTTTACTCTATCGTAAAAACGTTAAAACATACATTCCAGGGAGTGCTCGGAGGAGATGTTTAACGCGATTCCGCCGTCCCCTTTCCACCTCCGTACAACGCGCACTGGGCAGGGATTGCATCCCTATACGCTGGAGTTACCGCGGATGCGTACCAATCGGTTCTGCAGATCCTTCCTCCAAAGAACCGGTAAATTCTGGAACGCTCTCCCTACCCACATATTTCCCCCCAAGTACAGTCTCGGCTCCTTCAAGAGAGGGGTGAATGGGCCCCTGTCAGGCCGGCATGGCATTCGTAGCCCCCGCATGCGACCGAATGTCCATGGGCGTCGCTAGACACCTTATGGGTGGCTCGGCGCCACATGTCGCACTTACTATAAAAAAAATAGATTCGTCGAACTTGGTGTGATTGATTATACATGAGTGCAAAACTCTAAAGTATAACAACTAACATGTCTTATTTTATTTTGCTCTAGTTTTAATTTCTATTTCATGCACAAAACTGTAAATTTGTATTTTTTATTTCATTGACAATTCGCTTAATAGGTAGGTGTGTATGTTATTGCTTAGGCTAGAATTATTTATTGGTCCCTTGCCATGGCTAGACCCAGAATGTTACGTTTTAATTATTTTTTTAATTAATTGTGACGAACTCAATTGTACCGATGATACCTAAAACTGAAATGAATAACTGAAATGAAATAATAAAAATAAGCCAATAACGTACGTAGTAGATATGGTTAATAACATTAGTCAGTGCTTCCTTTAAGGGGCCACCTCCCTAAATTGTGCCTCTCACTCTAACAATGCGCGTTTTATTTTATTACGAAGAAATTATACAACTTATAAAAAAATCCTATGGGAGAAATATGCATTATAAAATTATTAATGCTTTTCAATAAAAATATTTGGTACTCCACATATAATAATAAAAAAAAAGAAAAACTTAATAAACTTCTTTTTTTTTTCAATTATTATATGTCGTGTAACAAATTTTTTTATTGAAAAACATTAATAATTTTATCATGCATGTTTCTCCCATAGGATTTTTTTATAAGTTGTATAATTTCTTCATAATAAAATAAAATGTATGAAAAACGGCCAATGTTAGAAAGAGAGGGTAGATTTAGGAAGGAGCCCCCTTAAGAGTTTAGTCTACTTGATGATAGGTGTCCCAAAAAAAACTTCAGCTAACTCCCTCGTCTGAGTGAGCGGCTCTCCCTCGAGAGAGAGAGGGGGGTCGCGAGGTGTTTATTAAGACGGAAAGCTACAGGAAACTGCTATTTTCCTCTCTTTTAGCCTGCCGAGTCGCGCCACCAGTTCATTACAAGTTTTTATAGTCATCCGTCATTCCCTGGAGGTCGGAGCGGGGCGGATCTATCCAATATGCTGGTCGTTATATAGGTCACCTATAAACACAGTTCTGAAAAAAAAATAACTGGTTAAGTGCCAACGTTGTTCACGCAGAGTTTTCCGTAGCTATTTCCACACACAGCTCGCACAACGAACGCATGCGCGGTTGCTTCGTGCTTCGTGTTGCAAAAAAATAGGGAGTGATAGTGAATACATACATATATTTACATTTATAATTTTATTCTATACCAATACATACACAGCGCATAAAAAGATTAAACAGTACTAAAAAATGAAACCGAAGAAAACAAAAAGAAGCAAGTCTGGTGTTTTTCTTGTCTAGTTTCGAAAATAGCTTAAGATATTCAGTTCAACATGTAATATGTCAAATATGTATCTGAATCTCAATGTATTTGTTCAATAATATTATAAATTAATGTATTTGTAAATAATTTATTTGTTTGTTTGTTGCTGCTGGCCGTTCACTCTGCGGCCCCCGCGCAGCCGCCGTTGCCGTCCCCGCTCCGCCCGTGAGACGTGTCTACACTAAGAATGCGATTTTTTCTATAACCGCTTAATATACAAACTTAAAAATAATTGTCATGCTGCTGTAAGCACTGAGCTCACTACTTATAGTATTTTTATTTTTCGTAATTTTTGGGAATTTCGTTTTGGAATAATCGTGTATTCCTTCTATAACCTTTTACCAGGCCGGCGACACGGTTGAATGTATTGTGTAAGCAACCACGCGTGCGCGGTTGCTTACACAATACATTCAACCTTTCACCGTGAATTTAACATTTCACGGTGGCCAAACGCTCATACAATCTACAGCAGGTACTTAGCAGAAATACATCCTTCACCATATCACTGCTCTTAATTAACAATCGATATAATCATCTAACAATTAGCACCGTTAGAACAATGGCGCGTCGTGCGCAAATATCATCACGAAAATATTTTTCGTGTGTTCCTCATTATCACTGCAGATGAATCTTCAGAGGGCACCTGTCAGGGATGTAACGCCGCCGGTAGTCAGTCTGTCGTCTCGCCAGCATGAGGCAAGCCGTGCAAGATCCAGAGTCTTCAAGCGCTAAGGAGGAGACGCAGCTCATAGAAGACCCGTGGCTTAAGCTAAAGACCGCCATCGTTGGAAATGGATCGAGGTCATCTGATACATACTCTAGCACAACGACGAGGTTTGTCTCTTAAATTTTGCTCTTTAAGTTCTGACTCTGTTTGTCCGTCATGTCTTGATTTGACTCTGGTGGCATACTATCGGAAAGTCATTGCAGCGAGGCGAAGTCAAACAGATCGTTAATGCTGCTTTCATCAATCAATTAAGTGTATAACGAGTTATCAGACGCTTACGTAGACAATGAAGAGACACGTTTTTGAGCAGCAGATTTTTGTACACAGCCGTTCCATTTCAGGAGCAGTTCGTATCGCCACGAGTCCCTACGCAAGGCCAAGCACCGGGCGGTATTCAAGAATGGAGAGTGCAACATCATCAAGTCCAGAATGGCAAAGCGCCGCCTGCGCTTCATCCACGACGTATACACGACGCTTGTCGACACCCAGTGGCGGTGGACGCTCCTCGTCTTTATGCTGTCGTTTATAGGCTTGTGGCTGATCTTTGGTGGTATCTGGTATCTGATTGTCTACGCACACGGAGACCTTGAGGAGCAACACCTGCCTCCAGAGCAGGAAGCAAGAGGCTGGAAGCCTTGCATCTTAAACGTCGATTCGTTCGCTTCGTGCTTCCTCTTCAGCATCGAGACGCAACACACCATCGGTTACGGCTTCCGAACCATCACTGAAGAGTGCCCTGAGGCCATTTTTATTATGTGCGTCCAGAGCATCGTCGGCATGATGATCCAGACCTATACTGTTGGAGTCGTGTTCGCCAAGATGACAAGACCTAAGCACCGCACGCAGACGCTGTTGTTCTCGCGGTCAGCGGTCGTGTGCCAGCGCGACGGCGAGTTGTGCCTCATGTTCCGAGTGGGTGACCTGGGCAAATCGAACATTATAGGGGCGAGCGTGCGCGCTCAGCTCATTAAATCGCGCACCACGAAGGAGGGTGAAGTAATAGCGCAGTATCAGACGGAGCTGGAACTTCACACTGACGGCTGTGACAGCGACGTATTTTTCATTTGGCCGATAACAATGGTGCATAGGATCGACGCCGACAGTCCGCTATACGACTCGAATGTGCTACAGGAGAAATTCGAGATTGTAGTCATCCTGGAGGGCACGATCGAGTCGACTGGACAGTCGACGCAGGCGCGCTCGAGCTACACCAACAGCGAGGTCCTGTGGGGGCATCGCTTCGTGCCGATGGTGAACTACAACAAGAAGCGGCAAGGCTTCGAGGTGGACTACTCCAAGTTCGACGCAACTGTGCCAGTGAACATGCCGCTCCTCTGTCCTGAGAAGGAGTTGGACGAGTTGTACGAAACGCAGCCCAAACATAAATCTATTGGTAAGGTTTTTGAGGCTCTTAAGATAAAAGTTTCTGCAAAATCATATTTTTCCTTGAGATAATTTCATTATGTTGTTTGTCGTCTTGTCTCAAGTATCTATTTATTATGCTGATTAACTGTGTACTCCAAGAAATTCTTATGTGATGTAAATCTATGCCAAATGTTCACAGAAAATGTCGATGGTGTAACTCTCCGGCTGCCCAGCACCCGAGCCGCCAACAACTCCGAGGACCTCTCCAGAAAGGACGAAGTCACTGTTGTCCTTGGCTCCTGATCCAGCAAAACCCTCAAAGCTAATCTATTTAAATGTCGTAACGAGGAACAAGACGTATCGAACAATGTTGCAGGTCCGATCAAACTATAAAGGTACAATTTAACGACATCAACCGGATAAGGCAACAGGTGCTAGGAGGTGATGATTCTGGTTTATGTTCAACTTTATGAAGCTCGAATCGTACGCTACACATTTACTACGCAGACGTACATTCTAAGGGCAGTGCGTTGCAAACTTGGAATGAAGCCTAGCGATTCTTGTAGATGTGTGTAGAAATTTTAGACTCAGTAGTTTCGGAGATAAGGGGGGGGGGGGCGGATTTCTGTATTTTTTTAAATATTTTCGTTAATATCTTTTAAACTATGCATTTTAAAATTATAAAAAATATATTTTATTCTGTTAAGTACACTTTTCCATTGATAGATACGTCACATTATGCACTTGTTTTTTTTTTACTTTCTAACTTGTCCCCCAATAAATGACCCCCAAAATCGAAATTCCTTCAATACTAAACTACAAAAGCTCATTGGATCATCATTGTGATTGGATCATCAAACTCTATATATATGTACCAAACTTTTTTTCCTCCAGTAAATACAGAGAAAATAAGCCGTGACAGACGAACAGACAGACAGACACAAGAGTGATCCTATAAGGGTTCCGTTGTTCCTCTTTTGAGGTACGCAACCCTAAAAATAAAATAAAATGGCTGTTAAATTAAAAAGAGTATACAGTGAAGGATCTGATAATTTTTATCTTTATAATTTTATCAATTATGTCTACACTTGACAAGTAGGTATACTAATTTACATAATTTGAAACATACGTAAAGCTATTTACAAGTACACAAGGCTGTAATAAAATACATAAAGCTGAAAGCAATACAATGACAAGATATATAAGTTGAAAATTCGAGGCTTAAAATCAATTATCGTGTCAGCACTAGAGTGCACGGTTCAATGTTCCTAAAATTAAACCATAAAACAATAAATTCCTGAAGGCGCACGAAATTAAACGTAATAAAACAACGAAGACAAGAGAAATTCAAATTGAAGGAATTTGGTTAAAATTTTCTGTATTTTAACTTTAAACATTCAGTGACATCGACACCCTAATAAAATCGACAAAGCTAATGGTTCGCGATCTCTCTTCGTTGTTTGATTAAAATCTCTAGATTATATTATTTGCCAAGATGAAAATTAGGGGGCAATGTTCTCGCTTGCTAAATTCGAGCTTAAAGTATGGATGAACTTTCTAACAAGGTCAGTACAATTTTAGCACGTAATTATTTGCTTATTTATACTGCGTCGGTAAATAGGTATAGTACTTTAGTACTGCAATGCAGAAGGCAGTTTAACAGAAGCAGAACCGTATAATAATTAATGATTCAGTGTTGCCTGTGATCCTCAATTTTATTCTGCTGTCCAAAACCCTTTTTAAACAAAATAAAAAAATTATACAGTTTTTTAAATCAAATACCTACTTCAATAAATTTGTCCTGCTTGTTTTGTAAAACTTAATTAGAATCTACGAAGACGAATACGTGAGTAGACTACTGAATCTATGCTTTACCTACTATTTATATGATTGTAAATTATGTAAAATAAATAAATAAAAAACAATTTTATTGAGTATGATAAACATTTGCATACAGAGCAGTAATACTTAGTCTTACATATTTATTACATTTATTTACATGGTTTATGTTGTTGCTGACTGGTGTAACGGTGCTTACTCAAAAGGCAAGGGGTATTGCATACGAGCAATCTCTTACCCCCTTCCTAAGTGATAGAAACTGCTTATAATTGACATCTCGTTTGCGGGTAGACTTAATTATGTGGCAGAAATTAACAATATAAAATTTTCAATAATTTATGAAACAGTAAGACTAACAAAAAACCAACAAACTACCCACAGGGAACTACCCACCTAAAACTGGTGGTCGATTTTGACCATTTGCATATTACATAACAATCGCAGAAATTAGCAGAGGTAGTGAGATTTGAGCTTATTTTTAAAAGATTCAAGCCTTGGCGCGCTTCTGATTTCGATTGGTAGTGCATTCCAAAGTCGAGGAGCCTGCACAGCATTTTGATCTACTCATGAAGCGCGAGCTATGTAATGTGATAAAATAATTATTATTCCTTAATTTTCTTTATTCTTTGTTTCATTTAGAACAAATTTTAAACAATACATAAATTAAAGTAAATTAAATTAAAATATACTGTATTGCACAAAAATAAATGACAGAAGACGAACTTAAAGCGTAAAGGCATTCTCTATCAGTCATCCCTGGATGCCAAGCTGAGATCAACCCTGGGAGGAGCAGTGTCCACGTCAGTATGAATATTAATGACTTATACAAATGTGCGACGAGTGATTTAAATTTTTTTTGAGAGGACCGTCGTCATTGGAAAGTTTTTTTCAAGTGCATTGTTTATGCCCTGTCTGCGGCAAAAATTATGTTTATTTTGGCCTCAATTTCATCAAAATCGGTTTAGTATCAGATATCCGGAGATTAAGTAGTATCTGACCGACAGACAGGCACCGCAGAGTGAACCCATAAGGGTCCCTTTTTAGGTTTCCGTATCCCGTACGGAAGCCTATTAATAAGCCTTCGCCGTCCGTCTGTCTGTCCGAGGGCTGTATCTCTTGAACCGTAATAAGTAGCCCGTTGAGATTTTCACAGAATATGTGCTACTAATTATGGCGGATATAACAAATAATAATAAAAAAAGAAAATGTTAAAAATTAAGGGGGGCTCCCATACAACAAACGTCCAAAAAATCGATTAGTCACACTATTGAATAATAGGTGGCGCCACAGGCTTTTATACATTGCATTTTTGAAAGACAAAATATAAGCGGATAATAGCGGATAGATACGGAAACATCCGTGCGCGAGTAAAACTCGCACTTAACGATTTTTTTGTATTTTACGACGGGATCGTAAAACCGACATTATCATAGAAAAAAGTTAAATTCAAAAACCCCGACCCCTTAAAAAGTCAAAAATAATTTCCGTTTAGTTACTTAAATGAGTTGGGGGACCGCTAAGTAAACACCCGCGCAGCTTTGAGTTTTTATATTTTTTTATTTACTTATCGGTCCACCGACTCGTTTAAGTAACTAAACGGAAATTATTTGTGACATTTTTGATAGGTCAGTGTTTTTTTATTATTTTTAATTTTACTTTTATTTCAAGCTGTTTTTAAAAACACCGTATCCAAATCGGTCCATCCGTACGTAATTTTTTTATTACTTCATAATAACTTTATTACTAACACAAGAACCGTCCCGGTTAAACCAGCTATCTAATAAATAAAAACCGGCCAAGTGCGAGTCGAACTCGCGCACCGAGGGTTCCGTATCGCCATGTCATGGTCAGCACCACTCACGCGTGTTATGAAATGCTTCATATTAGTTAAATGTCATGATTAGTTAAAATGCTTCATAATCTATTCGGTAGATGGCGCGCGCGCATACACTTTTTGGTTTCTTCTATGGGAACCCCGGGAATTTTTTACTTTTTCTTATTTTTATTATTTGTGGTTATATCCGCCATAATAACACATATTCTGTGAACATTTCAACCGGCTACCTATTACGGTTCAAGAGATACAGCCCCCGGACAGACAAACATACAGACAGACGGACGGACGGACGGACAGACAGACAGTAAAACGGCGCACTATGGATCGAGAAACGGCCTCCATAGTATTAGGAGATTTTTTACGCAAACTTGATTTTTTTCGAAAAACTGTTTTTGTTATATTTAGGGTTACATAAGATAATACCAAATATATAGTTGTAGTGATATCAGTCAAGTAGATATTTTATTAAAAATACTTGAAGTTTTCAGTTGTATGGGACGGTGAATATTTAGTCGATTTTTTCAAAAGTCTTTCGAGGTGTCGCAGATCTTTTAATACATCATGAAGTAGACCACGAGTGTAATAAGACCACATAAAAATTGTAACCCAATTCGACCCGGTATAGAAAATATCTAAGTCCGAATTTATAAATTTTCGTCTATTTTCTTTATACATTATTTATGGTTTAACTTTACAAGTAATTACATTTTCTTATGTTTTGTGATTGCCAAGTGTGTAAGTTATACTAATTGGTACATTATGTAACAACTATACCTACCACTGTGGTCGAAAATACCCTCCAATATTTGTAGCGTTTTAAATGTTTATTCGTTATTCATAATTGATTTGAGGACATATTAAATAAACAAATATGTGAAGACGCGTAGCTTGACAGTACGTATGTATGTTAGGTTCAAATATATAAAGTATATATATATATTTTTTATATTTTAAAATTTGCAATGTATGGGACGGAGAACATTATATTTATTTTGCCGGACTACAAAGATATGTCAAACTCTTATTAGCAAGGTTGTGTAGCACAACATAAAAATAAACACAATCAGTAAAAAAAAATTAGAAAGGTGCAGCCTTCCGAGTATCGACAGGTCAAAGTATAGCATTTTTTACCTTTTTCTTTAACAGTAATTTTTGGTTACATTATGATTGTACAATTATTAAGCAGGTATGCAAATATGTGAGGCATATAATTTTATATCAGATATGTACAGACCATTCCGATTAACAGTGTAAAAAAATAGCAATATTTTTATTTAATAAAACTGAAAACATTATAGTACATTATTCGAAACTGTTAAGAACTAACAAAGTCTTAACAGTAACGTGATGTTGAACGGGACGGAAAAGAGGCTGTACAAAAAAAAAAATTGTGAACGCACTTTCTTAAGATGTTAAAAAAAATTCTATTCAAAATTATTCACCAAAATTAATTTTATAAAAAAATTGTTTTATTTAAAATTTGAGCCGGTATAGAAAATATGTAAGTTCGAATTTGTAGATTTTTGTTTTCTTTCCTTTAAATATAATTTACAGTTTTAGAATAGAACATAAATACAAGGCTTTGCAGCTCATTCATTATGACGACGCATTAGATACTAATTACCATTCGGTAAGAAAACATTCCCACATCCCTGTTTGTGAAACCCCACTATATTGGTAAAAACCGGTTTAGTACATCAGGTGGTGTCCTTTGGTCACGAATTTCAGTTTAGTATTTGTTCAACGCGCGTAAGGGACGGATCTCTCCTTTCGAAACGAGTTATCGCTGTTTTCAAATACTTTCCTTCCTGCATTATTACTTGAAAACTAGGTACATTTTCGGTTCGAACTCTAACATTTTACAAAATGAAAGAGTTTAAATGAAATCTGAAACTTTTTGTTTTCTTAAAAAACGAGCAAGGCCTCTCCGACCCAAACATACTATTTGACAAATTTTCCGTTCATATATCTGATGAAAACCGTGATAAATTCAAGTGTTTTTGTAAAACCTACTTGTCTAATATGTATAAAAAGTGGAAAAGTACAAATTATTCGTTCAGTTTCTTCAAATGCAAATTCGAAACATGGTTGACGTCAGACATAAAGTGGCCCGAATATGTTCAAAACATATCTCAAGAACCAAGACATGAGGAAGCGGAACCATTCGTGCCGCAATCACCAGCGAAACAGCATTCAGAAGCTTCAACATCTCCTAAACCAGAGTTCAGTCCTCGAAAACAATTCCACGAACTTCACTACCAGCCAAAAAAGCGCAGAACCGCACATCTGTGCACGGAAAATGACTTCGACGAGCTCGCATTCGCTGCGTTGAGTAAAGGTATTAATACGGAAAGACATGATGTTGCTGAGGTGCTTAAGTTTCTAGTTAAAAAAAAACACAATACTCGCCGGAGAAAGCCCTCAGCCTCTTCAGTTCCCAGCAACTCTCCAAATCGCAATACTGCGAACTACGGGCAACGGCAATTGAAGCAGGAGTTGAACTGTATCCCTTATACTATCAGCTCCAAAAAAAAGGTCGAGTGTTACCGTCCTTAAGAAAGTGTCAAGGTCACGGAAGTAGAAGCACGTGTTTTTGCAGCATACAATAATACAGGAAGGAAAGTATTTGAAAACAGCGATAACTCGTGTCGAAAGGAGAGATCCGTCACTTACGCGCGTTGAACAGATATTAAACTGAAATTCGCGACCAAAGGACACTAATTACCGGTTTTTACAAATATAGTGGGGTTTCACAAACAGGGATGTGGGAATGTTTTCGTCTTACCGAATGATAATTAGTATCTAATGCGTCGTCATAATGAATGAGCTGCAAAACCTTGTATGTATGTTCTATTCTAAGATTTTAAATTAGATTTAAAGGAAAGAAAACAAAAATCTACAAATTCGGACTTACATATTTTCTATACCGGGTCGAATTTTATATAAAACAATTTTTTTATAAAATTAATTTTGGTGAATCTTTTATTTATAAGTTCGGTTTATTAATTTGTTCTGTTTTTATTCAACCTTGTATTTATTTTGGTGAATAATTTTGAATAGAAAATTTTTTAACATCTTGAGAAAGTGCAACTGTTCACGATTTTTTTTTGTACAGCCTCTTTTCCGTCACGTCCAACATCACGTTACTGTTAAGACTTTGTTAGTTCTTAACAGTTTCGAATAATGTACTATAATGTTTTCAGTTTTATTAAATAAAAATATTGCTATTTTTTACACTGTTAATCGGAATGGTGTGTACATATCTGATATAGAATTATATGCCTCACATATTTGCATACCTGCTTAATAATTGTACAATCATAATGTAACCAATATTACTGTTAAAGAAAAAGGTAAAAAATGCTATACTTTGACCTGTTGATACTTGGAAGGCTGCACCTTTCCAACATTTTTTTTACTGAGTGTGTTTATTTTTATGTTGTGCTACACAACCTTGCTAATAAGAGTTTGACACATCTTTGTAGTCCGGCAAAATAAATTTAATGTTCTCCGTCCCATACATTGCAAATTTTAAAATATAAAAAATATATATATATACTTTATATATTTGAACCTAACATACATACGTACTGTCAAGCTACGCGCCTTCACATATTTGTTTATTTAATGTGTCCTCAAATCAATTATGAATACCAAATAAACATTTAAAACGCTACAAATATTGGAGGGTATTTTCGACCACAGTGGTAGGTACAGTTGTTACATAATGTACAAATTAGTATAACTTACACACTTGGCAATCACAAAACATAAGAAAATGTAATTACTTGTAAAGTTAAACCATAAATAATGTATAAAGAAAATAGACGAAAATTTATAAATTCGGACTTAGATATTTTCTATACCGGGTCGAATTGGGTTACAATTTTTATGTGGTCTTATTACACTCGTGGTCTACTTCATGATGTATTAAAAGATCTGCGACACCTCGAAAGACTTTTGAAAAAATCGACTAAACATTATCCGTCCCATACAACTGAAAACTTCAAGTATTTTTAATAAAATATCTACTTGACTGATATCACTACAACTATATATTTGGTATTATCTTATGTAACCCTAAATATAACAAAAACAGTTTAAAAAAAAAATCAAGTTTGCGAAAAAAATCTCCTAATACTATGGAGGCCGTTTCTCGATCCATAGTGCGGCGTAGGCTTAGTAATTAGGCTTCCGTACGGAATACGGAAACCTAAAAACCACATCCAAATGGGCCCATCCGTTTGGGAGATACGATGCCACAGACACACACACACACAGACAGACGGAGGAATCAAACTTATAACACCCCTCTTTTTCGTCGGGCATTAAAAATATCCACAATAAATAACAAGTTGACCAATACCTACCCCAATGCGATACAATAATGGAGCGCGTTTCGCGCGAGTGGGCGGAAGCCGGATTTTTATTGGAACTTACCAAGTCGTTGGCTTTGTTCGCTCTCTGTCGGATGAAACGAATTTGCTGAAATATTGGCAAAAAAAAAGGGTTCAACCGTCCAATTATTTGTTCCGTTGGCTGTGATTTGAGTTATTTTGTCGCGTCGTCGTCGTCGCAAAGTACAAATGGTACTGTGTAAACGTCGTCGTAGCAAGTAAATTAATAACAACGGGTTTGGATTTAAGTTTAGTTAAATATAATAGAATGGAATGGAATGGAATGGGATGGGATGGGATGGGATGGGATGGGATGGGATGGGATGGGATGGGATGGGATGGGGTGGGGTGGGGGCTGGGATGGGATGGGATGGGATGGGATGGGATGGAATGGAATAGAATGGAATGGAATAGAAGAGAATAGAAACTCTTTATTTCACACAATTGAAAGAAGTACAGAACACGACAAGAAACAAGAAATCTAGGAGTGCGTAAAGGCGGACTTATCACTGCAAGTGGTTTCTTCCAGTCAAACTTTGAAATTATTATCAAGAAGTGCGTATTCTTAATATTAATAATCTGACCAGCCAATATCACATCCAAGAAGGTACCATTCCATTTGGATTGCTGGCTATACTGGACTAGAGGATAATACAGCCGAGGCTGCCATGCGTCCATGTTGCGTCCAGTACGTCGAAAGGAACCTACAGTTTTACACCGGTACCCAGAGGTGAAACAGCAGGTTTAGGGTGCACGTAAATGTTTCCTTCAGAAAAAAAATAATTGATTCGAAGCTCGGACCCTGAGACGAAGAGCCCGGAGCCAAGACCGCGCCTAGCACCCGCCGGATCATTGGATTACACGTCCACGGCTCTTGAACTGGCGACTGGTGCATCTGGGCGTCAATAAAATCAAATAAGCTCTTTCAGAGCACCAAATTAATTAATTAATTAATTTTATTAAGAGACAAGCTGTGCCCGCGACTCCGCCCGCTCTCATATTTCACTTCACTGCTAACCTCATAAGCCATTTAGCGTGATAGTAAGTAGCCTATAGTTGATGGGAAGAATCAAGCTATCCGTAGATTTTTTTTTTCGAGTTAAAATCGGTTCAGTGGTTCTCGAGTTATAAGCGGACAGACAGACACTCAGACAGACAAAAAGCAGACGTTGGATTTTATTATAGGTACATATACATTATACATATACAAGCTGTGCCCGCGGCTCCGCCCGCTCTCATATTTCATTTCACTGCTAACCTTATAAGCTATTGCTATCCGTAGAATTTTGTTTTATTATAATCGGTTCAGTGGTTCTCGAGTTATAAGCGTACAGACAGACACTCAGACAGACAGAAAGCAGACGTTGGATTTTATTATAGGTAAGGAAAGGAAGCCACACAGATAAAATAAACAAAAAATCGGTCAATGCAAACCTGTGGCGCCATCTATTATTCAGTATCGTAAATATGTACCAATCTATTCTTAGCACGTTCCTTGTATGGAGACCCATTTTATTTTTTCGTTTTTTTATTATTTGTTGGCACATCCGCCATAATAAAATAATAACACATATTCTATGAAAATTTCAACCGGCTACCTATTACGTATTCAACGTACAGACAGGTTACTCACGCTCTACCACTGGCTGACAAATATTTTTACTTCACAATTGTTATGTTTTTCTGATCGTTCAATGTGTACATGTGTCTACGTGAAACAAAAAATTTTAAGTTGTTTTAAATTAAAACGTAAAGAATTGGACCCTCACACGCCCGCACTTCTACGCCAAAGGAAAACAACATGTTTGCCTCACTCATCAATTTTAAATTAAATAAACATCGAACCAACAGCTACTCTTATATAGACCAAAGTACTCTTTTCTATTCTGTGACCAAAGCTAGTACATAAACAGGGAGTATTGCCACAAACCAGACGACCAAGCTCCCTCGAGAGTTTGAAGTCTGACTGAAGCAAAGATTCTCAAAAGCACAGAACTACTATTGTCATGTACATTGTATGCAATTTAATTCGTCCCCAATTTTTTTTTTTATGGAAACTGACACGGTTGGCTACATCACCTACAACATCTGTGATCTACCGGGTGAACTAGGTGCCATGTCAGTGCTTCCCTTCATTTCATGTCGGCTACACTGAACTGGACGGAAAACACGAACTATTTACAAAACCGTTTCGACCGACGACGTTTCGTTCAGTGCGGTGGTACCAACCCTGCCGGGATAAACCCTACCACCTAGTAAGGTAAGAAGGGAAGGGACCTATAGTATAACGTGGAATCCGAACCACGGTCAGCGGTCGAGCGGTCACCCATCCAAGTACTGACCGCGCTCAGCGTTGCTTAACAACAGTCGACTGACCGCACCACTGAGCTACCGAGGCTGACGAATTTCCTTATCCCTTAGTCGACTTTTACGACATGCGATGGGGAGAGATGCAGTGGGGCTATTCTTTTAAGTACCGGCCCCACACGGTACCAATAGTTGAATTAATAATATTAATATTAATATGCCGAATAGAATATTAATATATAAGAATATTAATATGCCCGAATGTGCATGGGCGTCGTTAGACACCTTATGGGTGGCTCAGCGCCACATGTCGCGCTTACTATAAAAAAACCGGTCAAGTGCGAGTCGAACTCGCGGACCGAGGGTTCCTTATCGCCATGTCATGGTTAGCGCCACTCACGCCATCTATGGCGTGTTAGGAAATGCTTCATATTAGTTAAATGTCATGATTAGTTAAAACTGGCACAACAGTTTGACGTCTGGTACAACGGACACCAGACGTCGGCTCCAGGAACTCCCGCAGTCCCTGAAGAAGCCCGTGACATAGCGGGCGAAACGTCGACTTAAGTCTTTAGTGCACCTACTGTTGTTAGATTTTCTTTCATCCCTTCTATCTTTCGACTTCCTTGGTCTAAAGCAATTATAATTATAGTGTTTGTTGGCTGTGCGGGTCTGGCGGTGGTTCGCTAAAGCTCACATATGAGTACTAAACAATTTATACTACTTGCTCATTGGTCGGGCGGCGACCGCTTGTTGGGCGTTTTAGTACATATTCTTGATTGCTTGCTTTTCACTGCAGAGCTCTGAGAAAAACAATCTTCATTAAAATACCCACGGAATAAGATGCGGAATGGGGCTTGGAATGGGGGAATAAGATGAGGAATGGGGCTTGGAATGGGGGAATAAGATGTGGAATGGGACTTGGAATGGGGGAATAAGATGTGGAATGGGACTTGGAATGGGGGAATAAGATGTGGAATGGTACTTGGAATGGGGGAATAAGATGTGGAATGGGGCTTGGAATGGGGGAATAAGATGTGGAATGGGACTTGGAATGGGGGAATAAGATGTGGAATGGGGCTTGGAATGGGCGAATAAGATGTGGAATGGGACTTGGAATGGGGGAATAAGATGTGGAATGGGGCTTGGAATGGGGGAATAAGATGTGGAATGGGGCCTGGAATGGGGGAATAGGATGTGGAATGGGGCCTGGAATGGGGGAATAGGATGTGGAATGGGGCCTGGAATGGGGGAATAGGATGTGGAATGGGGCTTGGAATGGGGGAATAAGATGTGGAATGGGACTTGGAATGGGGGAATACGATGTGGAATGGGACTTGGAATGGGGGAATAAGATGTGGAATGGGACTTGGAATGGGGGAATAAGATGTGGAATGGGGGACAAGGAAAGGTGTAGGTATGCAGGTGCATACATACACCTGCTGCTTCACCGTTCGCAACCGGTGTAAAACTGTAGGTCCCTTCCCTTGCCCCTTACTAGGTGGTAGGCTCAAACTGTAGCCGACTGGGTTGGTACCACCGTACTGGATGTAAGATGGCCGCATAGCAGCCTCGGTTGTGTTCTCCTCTAGTCCAGCATAGCCAGCAATCCAGGGAAGTCTCCGGTATGGCACCTACCTTCTCGCAGGTGATATTGGCTAGTCAAAGCATGTGCTTTGGCCCCTCTGACTCAGCCACCCATACCGGATTACATAAAAAAAAGGTGTGTACGATGAAATGGCCACGTGTGTTAGTATGGACGGCGATCATTTCATTTGTTCGGTTTGGTGAGGTAAAAGTGTAAAACTCGAAATTGTATTCGTCTCAGTCTGTCTCTGCGTTGTTGATTATTGAGGCAGTAAAACTGCACTCAAAATTATCTCAATTTGTTCTATGGGGTTCGATTACAACCAAAAAAATTATAATAATTACATATTTTTATTTTCAAAGCAGAATATAAGATTAAATAAAAAAGCGTCTAAATAATTAAATCCTCAATTATTGTTTTACATCGTTTTGTGGATAATTTCATTGATTATTAGTGCGAATACAGTTTATTGATTTTCATTAATTTACTAAATATTTTTGTCAACTTTTATTAATAAATTTTTGTCACTTTGGTTGTGCGATTATTTTACCAGAGGAATTTTAATTCGTAAGTAAGTATGTAGCTGTCAAAATAAGATCCCTTTGAAGGTGAACAGGCAATATGTAGCGGGAAGGAAGATAAGCCTATAACCTGGGAATCTTCAAAAGGCGTGTTAATAAATTAGACAACGACCTCTTTGTCCGACTTGTAGCTGGCATGGCGCCTCTCTGAGCGTGGTTTCGCGAGGAGTGGGGTTATTGGCTGTGTCTTAATCATTCTTTTAACTTTTGGGCACAGCACCCGTGCCGGTAGTATATAAAAAAGCGCCCAGTAGCACCCCAGCTGCTAGAAATTACAATATCCGAAATTACAATGTGTAATTATTATAATTTTTTAAGGGTGTAATCAAACCCGCTAGAACAAATTGAGATAATTTTGAGTGCAGTTTTACTGCCTCAATAATCAAAAACGGAGAGACAGACTGAGGCCCACTTGCACCAACACGAATTTAACGATATAAACCAGTTTAACTCGTTAAGCTAGTACCCGTTGACTGTGGGAACCGCGTTTAAATCCATAACTCGCTACTTAACTCTAAATTCGTGTTGGCGCAATTGGGCCTGAGACGAATACAATTTCGAGTTTTACCTCACCAAACCGAACAAATGAAATGATCGCCGTCCATACTAACGCACGTGGCCATTTCATCGTACACACCTTTCCTTGTCCCGTGGTTCTAATAATCTAGTTATTAGTCCCTCACGTCCCTTAACCCTGACTCCACGCACAAGCGAAGCAGACAGCGTGGGCGCGGCGATTTCAAGTATAGTACGATCACTATGCCACATGCATGCCAACATGGTGGTGTGTAAAACCTTATGGGCGCACACAATTGTTATATTATTGTTATTACAGCAATATCTATTGGCGAGTGTTTTTTTTTTTTTGGCTAAACTGTCAATGCAATAGCAGACTGAAGGAAATCAAATCGAATCAAATTAATTGATTTGCACGCATTATCATATAGGTAGTATTAAGTATTATAGGTAGTAGTATTAAGAGGCTACAGTTGTGTTGTGTCGCCTATAAAAAACTATTCAAAATCCTTCCTCGGAAAAACCCTGTTTTTTACAACAAAATTTGTTCGAGATTTTTTATTTTGTTTTATTGGTTTCTAAAACTTAGTATTGCTAGTTTTAAAATGTTATCTACTTAAGCACTTTATTTATTGAAATATTAAATGCTAAATATGTAAAATTTTTAACACAAAAATATAAAAAATAAAAGTGGCTAACTGGAAAACAAATCTATGAAAACATCAGGTAATGTTGTCCCCGTTACATAGATACAGCGCCTCACACGCACCAAGAAAGAAGAAACAAAAAAAAGAGCTTATTAGTCTCCAGTACCAAAATACTTCATTCAAAATGCTAAAATTTACCACCTAGTAATATAAGAAGGGAGTCATATCCCTTAGTCGCCTTTTACGACATACGCGGGGAGAGATGCAGTGGGGCTATTCTTTTGAAGTACCGGTCCCACACGGTACAGCGTTGATTGCAAATGCACATAGGATTCACAAGATAAATTATGCTTGGTCGTGCCCTACTTGGAATCGAGCTCCCGGGCCTAATGCTCAAATTCTGGTCGCAGTAAAGTGGGCACGCGCAGTGAATACCTACACTACACGTCTCATTGATTTACCTGCCCCGGCGCGTGACCTTCTGTAAGGACCAAGAGACACAGGAATGGGGCGAGGTTGGAAGTGATTTTGATGTTAAACATCTTGAACAGAACAAGGATCTGTGCAACACAGGAGAAATGAATGAACTCAATAAATTTTTCTCCCGCGCTTTTGGGTAACCAAGCCAGGTCGTGCCGTGTATTTTTAGACTCAGTAGTTTAGGAGATAAGGGGGGAATATGCATTTTAAAATTTGTAAAAAACCGGCCAAGTGCGAGTCGAACTCGCGCACCGAGGGTTCCTTATCACCATGTCATGGTTAGCGCCACTTACGCCATATATGGCGTGTTATGAAATGCTTCACACTCTATTTTGGGAAACAGGGATTATTTGAAAGTACTCTAATATGTATGAATAATAAAAAATGTCTTTCTTCTTCTTCTTCTATTCGGTAGATGGCGCGCGCGCATACACTTTTTAGTTTATTCTATGGGAACCCCGTGATTTTTTAATTTTTCTTATTTTTATTATTTGTTGTTATATCGGCCTTAATAACACATATTCTGTGAAAATTTCAACGGATTACCTATTACGGTTCAAGAAATACAGCCCTCGGACAGACGGACGGACGGACGGACAAACAGACAGACAGACAGACAGACGGGGTAGGCTTAGTAATAGGGTCCCGTACCGGATACGGAACCCTAAAAATCTAAATTCCTTTATTTTCTACGTCGCCGCATTCTAGAATGACAGACAAGCACACAGATCTCGATTCTCGAATGCTATTTGGTAGATAGTTTTTCATAATATGTAGCATTCCGTTTCAAACTGCCTCACGCTATTTAACAGTGAACTAAAATGTGCATGATGGATGTCACAAGGAGCACAACGCGAAGGTCGGCCCACCAGCGTCGGGCCCTACTTGGGCCCTACCTAACCTTTGATAGTCCTTCCGTACATAGAGTTCATATCGACGGGATTACACTTATTGGATGACAAATGTAAAAAAAAATCATTTATAAAAATATTTTTAAAATCAGTCCACACATAGGCTGTCCTGATTCTGCAAATCCATGCGTAATTTTTTTTTATATATAATTTTACTACGAACAATAGAGGAAATAACAAGTCATACATATGTACAATAAACTATAAGTAACCATATTACAAATTATAAAATATTATTAAAGTAAAAACAACTTGAAAAACCTATTCTAAAATATACATATAATATAACTTTTGCCCATGGCTTCGCTCGCATATCATAATATGTCCATAGTGAAGATCCATTCTAAATATTGGTCAAAGAATTTTTTAATTCGGATGAGTATTTTCGGAGATTACTTTCTACTTCAAAACTTTACATCTTTATAATATTAGTGTAGATATAAAAAATATATAATATAATCTAAAATATATTCTATAATCGTCCTCTAACGGAAACTTTTTTTTATGGTAACTGACACGGTTGGCCACATCACCTACAACATCCGTGATGTCAGTCAGTGTCAGCCAGAGTGACATAACAGTGTTATATTCGATCTTACCTTGTCCGGGTTGGTCCTTCTGTTGTTGGCACAGTAATAATCGCCCCTTGCCCCCTTTGTCCTACGCCGCTTTTTTTATGGAATCTGACATATTTGGCTACATCACCTACGACATCCGTGATATCAGCCCATAACACCGGGTGAACTTTGTGCCACGTCAGCCTTCCCTTCGGTCGTGCCGGCTACTCTGAACTGGACGGAAAACGCAAACTATTTACATAGCCGTTTCGACCGACCTTTCATTCAGTGCGGTGGTATCAACCTGGGCGGGTTAAACCCTACCACCTAATAATATAAGAAGGGAGTCATATATCCCTTAGTCGCCTTTTACGACATACACGGGGAGAGATGCAGTAGGGCTATTCTTTTAAAGTACCGGCCACACACGGTACAACACAACGGTGCACGGAGATGACGCATATGGGCACCAAGAACATGGGCACTGTGTACTTATTAGGGTAAATTTAATTTGCGTAACCGTTCTTCACTTGTTCTTAAATTCTTAGTGTGGATTTTTGAAGAAGTAGCCCGTGATAACTAGACCAATCTAAAGGCTTAAAACTACTGCAACATATAGAACATTTATTTGTCTATCGATCACACGTTTCTTGGTTGTAAAATTTTATCATTTTCAATACAAACTATACGGTAACCAAATGACGATTTTTTCTTCCGCGTGAACTTGATCTCAGAAACTAAAGAGAATTTGAATGGAATTTTTATAACAAAATTGCGCCATTTGTTATACCTATCGATGACACGCTTTTCAAAGTTCTAAGGCGAATGATCGCAATTTATGAAAAAAAAAACCCTTATGAAAACTACTACGCTCTACACCATTGGCGTTACTAGGCGCCTTGCGATATCGAGAGAATACAGAGCAAAGGTTTAAAGTTTTCACGTTCATAGCGTGCGCCCCAAGGGAAATGCACATTAACAGCCATCTGGGAAGGTTGTATGTGTGTATAGCCTGCATATTGCCTCCATATACATACACCCCACGAGCGGGGTCATACGGATAATGCACCGTGTGGCATTTATGATAGTCTGCAATATGCGAATGTTGGGTTAAAGTTACTGAAATTCGAAGCGCGGAAAGTGCAAGATACATACACACCACACGCTGTATCCCGACAATCTGGGTAAGCAGAGTGATTGGTGTTGTGCTGCGAGTACTTTTGTAAATTACAGCACATCGCCGACCACCACGTTTAGCAAGGTATTAGGACAAGATAACTATGCCGAGCCACCTCATGAGGTATTAAGGCAAGATAACTATCAAGCAGCAAGTATGACATGAAGCCTTATCCCTTATTCGCCTTTTACGACATGCACGGGGAGACATGCAGTGGGGCTATTCTTTTGAAGTACCGACCCCACACGGTACAAGTAAAGTGCATGATGTCGCCAGTAAATAAATGATCTTTTCTACATTTATTTATATCTTCGAGGGCAAGTTATGGCGAACTATTTTAGAGAACCTAATTAATAATTTATGCTTGGCTGCATCAGTTGCTACGCCCTTCACTTTTTTATGTACACTGACACCGTTGGACTCAGCGGTTGGTTCAGTTAGCCCATAACAACCTCGTGAACTAGGTGCCATGCCAATGTTTTCCTTCGGCCGTCGGCTACAATGGACTGGACGAAAAACACTAACTATTTACATAGCCGTTTCGATCGACCTTTCATTCAGTGCGGTCGTACCAACCCGGGTGGGTTAAACCTTATCACCTTATAACTTTACGAGGAATCCGAAACACGGTCAGGCGTAAACGGTCGAACGGTCACCCATCCAAGTTCTGACCGCGCGCAGGTGTACTATTGTACGATCATCACGAACGGTAGTCGACCGATCGCACCACTGAACTACCGAGGCAGACAATTAATGTCAGCGGTGATGTCACATGAGGTGATGTCAGCTCATTACACCTCGCATGTCGGAACTATCTGAGTGCTTTGAACGCGCCGACTGCACCGAACTGGAGTGAAAGCACGAACCATTTCGAGCGACTTAGCCTTGGGTATAATAAGGGGTCTCTATAAATACCCTCGCAATATGCAAGGCTAATCCAGACGGGTTTAACCTTACTATAGTTCAAAATACGTAAATAGAACTCTCGTTGCCATATGTTTTGAATGAAGACAATATCTCTATTTATGTGTCTCCTTGTGTGTCTCGAACTATACCTAGTAAGATAAAGGAATGGATCTGCAGTTTTGCGTTAAATCCGAACCATGCCATGGAGAAACTTGTGTGAATAGATGCACTAATCAAAATTATGAAAGACAAACAAAACGCTGGTGCACGTCAATAGGTAATGAACTCACGTCCAATAGCTCACTAAGCATGGCTGCAAGCGGCTCCAACGAACCACACAAATCAACAATATGTAATTTGAGCATCATAAACACCTATTGATTGGTGATTGACACCCGACTTCTGACAACGCATCGCTTTTAGAAATAGTTTTTGTGTCGTACGGCGAAAATATGGAATGGTCTTCCAGTGAGTGTGTTCCTACAGTATTAACCACAGATCATATCTTTTATTTCGTTTTTCTGTGGTATTAACTATTCCTTCATCTGTGTCCCTACTACTCATAACCTGGGGATCTTGGAGAAGGTGTGTCAACTAATTAGACGACAACCTTTTTTCGCCTTATAGCTGACAGAACGCTTTGCTAAGGGTGGTTTCACGAGGAGAGGTTTTATTGGCTGTATCTGATCTTCCATCAGACTTTCTACCACAGCCACTCTTGCCGGCCGTATATAAAAAAACATTTCATACATCAATACTCACTTTTTATCCTTCCTCTGCTGTCGTTTCTTCTTAAAAGCCTTCTTGACCCTCAGCAGAAGGAAGGCAGCTCTGTCGATGGTTAGTGCTGAAGGTCGCTTGCCCGGATTGTGTTCTTCCATGCCGGCTTCCGGTTCCGGCTGCTCCCTCTGATCATCGCACAACTTCAGGCTGGGCCATTTTTGTTTCGTGCCGTTTCGCACTTTGAACGAATCGTTGGCAGCTTTTCTGCGGGGCGTTTGGATCGAGGGTTTGGAAGATTTAGTTGGACAAGTTTTGCTTTGTAAATGTTATTGCAATTGTTTATTTGATTTGATCTTTATGGGTATGGTAATATTCGTGTGTGTTTCTGAGTGTGTGTGTGAAATTGACTGTTTTAGATTCTCTAACCACTGGAAACTTCAGCGTGAAGAGTTTTAAAAATTGGAATTGAACAAGCTCCATAGAATTGTTTGAGGCGAGGTTGCACTTGTTGTATATGGCATATGGAAGAGGATTTAATCTTTATTTTTTGTGTATACTAGTGTAGAGTGAAATTTCACGTAAGCGTTTATGTTTGGAGGAAATGAATTCGCTTATGAATGATGACCAATAGGTAGATAAGGGCTTGTGATGGCACTTTCTAATCTTTGTGGTATTATAACTTTTCCTTTTTACACTATCGTGATTGGTAGGAATTAATTTGCCCACAAAATTTGTATTTTACTTTTACAGGATTTTAATCTGAATATTCAATAATGTGATTTACATTTTTTTTAAACACCTTTATGTATTGTCTCTTTCACTTTCACGTTTTCACATTCACCTTTCTTTTTTTTCGCACAGATTTTGTGATGTTTTTATTTTGAAAATGTTTTCACGGTTTTTTATTCAAATAATCCTTCCATTACTCTCGCGCGCGTTCTTTATCCAAGAACACCTGAAACAGAATAACACAAACATTATTATCTCGTGGAACAATTCGGCTGGTAAATATTGACTGAAATGAAAACATCGAATAAGATACGACGAGGACATATTCAGTGTTCCGTGTTGGAGTAGGGGGCATATCGCACTCGCTCTGGATTGCGCCTGTATTTTCTCCGAAAATTTATTTTCTGTCTTGGAGATAGATAATATTATTTTTGGGGATATTTATTCAGGTGATCGTAACCAAATAAGATTAAATATGTAAACGTTTCGAAAATAAGATTTGTCCTTTATTAACTTACTCGTGTCGCGTTTGTAAAATTATAATTTTTATAAACGCGATTCTGGGCCAGTTTGATGTTGAATACTATAAATGGTTTATTGAATATTTAGGTATACAAAACCTTTGTTCAGCATAACTTACAAAACAATAATTTTGTCAACTTAATGAAAATGTATTGTTTCTTGTATAATTTCATCCATAGGTACTAGTAGGTCTAGTAAGTAACCTAACAAACTTCGCGTTACAATTTTTGTTAGTACTTTATAAGTATTATATTATAGTAACTTACAAATAATTAACCCACACTATTTACAGCATAAACATGAATACTCAAGAAATGTACTATATAAATGTAATCATTTTAGACGTAAATTTGTTTTCGTTTAGATATATTTTATTACTTATTTAAAACATAATCTACTTATGCTGAAATGATTGATTAACAAAGTTTTTATTTCATAGTTAATCAAGGCTAAAACAGAAAGGAAAAAAAAGACAACACAGTAATATCATACTATTTAACTAAATTAAAATAAAAATTTCCTCCAGAGGGGCTGTTATTGTTGACCCAGGGACCGAAGCAGCTTTCTCACTCTGAATGGCCAAGCTTAGGTTTTGGGTGAAAAAAAAAAAAAAACTTTGGCGCGTCACTCACCGGACGAGCGTGAATGGCTTTAGGTTTTGGGTGAGAAACACTCGGCTCGTCGGTCCCCGAACGAGCTTGAATGGCCAAGCTTAGGTTTTGGATGAGAAACACTCTGGCGCGACGGTCCCCGGACGCCTCCATAAGCAGTTATAGATATATATATATTATATAGTTAAGCAGTTAGTCTAATTTACATTAGAATTATATTGAATAAAAATAATACCAAAATTTTAACGGCGAAGACTGCAAATGAAACACGACTTGTTACTATTGACGCACTGGGTAACTGAGTATAATATCTTGGAAAAATAGTCAGAAAACTTTCAGGGAATGATTAAATTCGTTGTAAATGTACTTCAACGACCATCATAATAAATAACCAAGAGTTTCAATACTAGGAAACTCTTTGTAGCAACGCTAACGTTCCACGAAACACACAACAAACCCGACGTGCATAATTTTATTCTTCTTGATAGCGTGAACTAACGTGCAGGCAGGATTTACGTGATTTATCATACAAACCACCAAACCTAACTTGACACGCGCCGTGGCATATACGCAGGAAAATTTGTCTGCCTCGAAACCTCAGTGGAGTTGTCGCAAAACTGTTAGGTCCCTTCCCTTATTACATTACTATATGTGGTAGGGTTAAAACCCGCCCGGGTTGGTACCTATCACCGCACTGAATGAAAGGTCGGGCGAAGCGGCTATGTAAATAGGTCGTGTTTTCCGTCCAGTTCAGTGTAGCCGGCACGACTACGAAGGGAAGCACTGGCACCTAGTTCACCGAGGTGTTGATGGGCTGACATCACGGATGTTGTAGGTGATGTAGCCAATTGTGTCAGTTTCCATAAAAAAAAAATGAAACAAAAACATTAAAATTATTCTTTTTCATATACAGAGTAGGTCAGGTGACGATAGATGGACTATAGTTGAATTTATATGGGCCATAACGTTGTTCGTTGCAGAAGTGGCATCAATTTCTGTTTTCGATTTTATTGGAACTCTCTGCGATTTCTCAGTGCGTTTATGACTCCAACGCTAATTCGGAAACTATTGGATATGGCCGAAACGGAGTAAGCGTGCTTCATTTCAACCCTCGCCAAACGTATGAACGTTTAGTTCATATTTTGTTTATGTAAACCAACATGGGTGGCTATGCCGAGAGACCAATGGTGCAGTTGACAGAGCCAAAAACACCTCTCCTCGCGAAACCACGCTCAGTTAGGTGCCATGCCAGCAGATTTGCGGACTGTTTCTAGACTGTCTAGCCTGGTAATACGACGTTTGAAGACACCCAGGTTAAAGGATTCGGGAAACACACTCGCCGGAAGATAGCTCCACATCCAAGCGGTGCGGCAAAGAAACGATTTAGAGAACCGATCCGGGTTCTCAAAAGCCCAATGTCAACAACAATATGTAAATATATTTAGATCTAATGATATAAATAATAGTTGAGCTTTGCACTGTGAAAAGTTAACGAATATAAGTTAAAGTATAATATATAACTAATTACTATAAATATCCATTTTGATACTCAAGGTTATTTTTACTATATAAGAAGTGTTTACGTATGAAATACAATAGAAACTATATAAGAATTCTATGCTTCCAAATAGATTGAAGCATTCCTAGAACACTCGTGGCATTCTTGTTTGGAATAAAAATATATTCGAAGAATCTAAAAGTGCGAGATTATCCCGCAAAATTTCTAAGAATTCAGTCGTACACGATCGTTCAATGATAGATAATGTATCTGAACAGTCATTTTATTGTACGAATATAAATATAAATAACCAGAAACTTTAACACTAGAATGCGCCCATATAACAGACGATAAAGTTGAGCCAAGCGTGCGTCAATTCCAGAGCAGTTCACTTCTGTGGTTTTACGTCTTTTCTTATACAACTTCCTCCGAATCGCTGCGAGTGAAACGAAGCATCCGCAGGACTTAAGAATAGTATTGCAACGGTTAGTGAACTGGCCGGATACCGGATATCCGGATATTTGACCGAATAGCCGGGGACATAATCTATTTGCGGTAGACTGAACTGGAACGGTACCCAACCGAGCAACAGAACGTGATGTCGTCAGCGGAGTTGGATATCTTCGCTTACCGCTCATTGACTTATATATTACTGTTACCGCTCACGACATTTCCAAGCTGTTGTCATGATACAATTTTTGTCAGCTTCGGTAGCTCAGTGGTGTGGTCACATCACCTGCAATATCCGTGATGTAAGCCCATAACACAGGGTGAACTAGGTGCCATGTCAGTGCTTCCCTTCATTTAATGTCGGCTACAGTGAACTGGAAGGAAAACACGAACTATGTACATAGCCGTTTCGACCGACGACGTTTCATTGAGTGCGGTCGTACCAACCCGGGCGGGATAAACCCTACCAGCTAGGAAAGTTAGAAGGGAAGGGAGTTTTACATCCGAACCACGGTCAGCCTCCAACGGTCAAGCGGGCACCCATCCAAGTACTGACCGCGCCCAGGTGTGCTTAACAACTGACAGTCGACCGACCGCACCACTGAACTACCGAGGCGGACAATGCTCTCTCAAATATTTTCTCAATACCCGCTTATTACCTAACTTCAAAATAGTTTTCATGCCGGAAGGACTAAATGGTCTACTTTATAAAAATATATTAGATTTACGCATGGATTTACGTTACGGACGGTGTGGGTGTTATAGACAGACTGACGGATGGACAGAACCTATTTTATATCACTACCAGCGTCGCTAGCTATGGAAAGCTAAACAAAATTAAACTTTAACTAAATACCTACCTAAATAATTCCCTCAAAACACAATAAAACAGAAGTATAAGCGGCTGTGGCCTGCAGGGGGCTTTCTCAATAATTTAAACACATATTATTTCTCATCATTATTTACTGGTGTACTTTTTGGTTTGTTATTTTGACGCGACTAAAATATGTCAGCAAGTGACATTATGTACATGTTTTTTTATAAATACTTTTGACATTACTTCGTCTTTTATACTCCCCCTTAGTACGCATAATGCGCACACGCATAGTGCGTACTCAAATCTAGATCCAAATATTAAATTTACATGACACAAAATAATTCAACTTAAAAATTCCATGAGTAACTGAAACTTACATAAAATTCGATTAACAACTCATTTAAAAACAACGCAAAAGACTTATGAATTCCAACATAAAACGCAATCTTAATTAAATAGATAATCAATTCACAAGCCAATCTTATAAACTTAAATGACAATTCAACCTTAAATATTCAATTAAAGGAAAATTTAAAGTAAAGGATCTTCTTCAGTTAAGAAAACTAGACGACCCGTTGGTCTTCTCAGTACTCCAGACTTGGTCTTCACGTCGACGACTCGAACCCTTCCATCAGTCCCTGGGTGCGTAGATTTGACAACACCTTTCAGCCAGGTGCCGCGAGGTAAGTTTGTGTCAGCAATCAGGACGACATCGCCAACTTTTAGATCTCGAGATTCTGATGTCCATTTTGTCCGTCGAAGTAAGAGCGGTAAGTATTCTCGTACCCATCGATGCCAGAACATATCTGTGAGTCTTTGTGAAGTTCGCCACTGTTTTCTAGTACAGAGATCTGTATCATCAAATTTTCCTGGTAGCGGGGTTCCAGAAGATCTGTTTATCAGAAAATGATTCGGTGTAATTGCTTCTGGGTCTCGGCAGTCTACAGAAACAGCAGTCAGCGGCCGGCTGTTGACAAGATGCTCTACTTCGGTAAGTACAGTCTGCAAAACTTCATCTCTGGGTGAACGGCTTTTCAATATAACCTTCATTGCAGTTTTGATGCTCCTTATGAGCCGCTCCCAAGCTCCTCCCATCCATGGACTGCTGGGAGGAATAAATTTCCAGACTAAACCTTTGTTTTCGGCTTCTATTTGCAGCTTTACATAGTCAAGTTCTGCAATGGCTTTCTTCAGCTCCACGTCGGCCCCACGCAGGTTAGTTCCATTATCAGAAACTAAAGTTTGCGGATAACCTCTTCGTGCCGCCATTCGTCGTAAAGCCATGATGAGTGAGTCAGTAGTCAAACTGTGGGCGACTTCAATGTGTATTGCTCGACTTGTCAAACAAGTGAAGATAACTCCGTATCTTTTTTCCTTCCTTCGTCCTATAGTCACCTCCATTGGCCCAAATAAATCACACCCACATCTTGTAAATGGTTGCTGGTGATGGTCTACTCGTTCGGGCGGCAGCTCACCCATCTTTGGAGACTTCGGTGTAGCTCTTAGAATTCTACATCGTATGCAGCTAGACGACAGCTTTCTCACTGTAGGCCGTAAGTGAATAATCCAATACCGCTGTCTTAACTCATTCACGACAGTTTCATTTGAACCGTGAGCGGCGCGTTCGTGATAATATTTTACCAATAAATTGGTCAGTCGATGTTTTCCATCCAAGATAATAGGTCGTTTCTGATCTGAAGAGACATGCTCTGCGACATCAATTCGACCGCCCAATCGTAGCAAACCGTCATCATCAAAAACGGGACTCAACTTGAGCAGTCTGCATTTACGTGGTAGAAATTTTGAATTTTTCAATATTTTCACTTCTTCTTCAAAACTTTCCCGCTGAGCGTACTTGATAAGTAATATTTCTGCTGCTGACATCGCATCTTTCATTGTCAAATCATTGTTTTTCTTCATTCGATTTATAAAAAGTAGCACATGCGCAGTTGATCGCAGTAGTCTTATCCATGAAGAAAATCTATTTATATCGGGGACTGAATATTTTTCAATTGTTACAGCTGTAGTCACACATACAAGTGCCGCCTTTCGTTCGCAGATGGAGTCTGGGTGCACTTGATTTAGTTTTGACTCTGTAGGCCAGTAACATTCATTTTCGATTAAAAATGAGGGACCTTGAAACCAAGAACTTTCATATCGTAGCTCTGTCTGATTTACTCTAGTAGCTTGATCTGCGACATTTATTTTTGTTGGTATGTATCTCCATTCCGAAACCTGCGACAACTCATCAAGTTCGCCTAATCGGTGTGCTACAAAGACTTTGTACTGCCTCGGTTCGCTTCGTATCCATTGCAATACTGTTGTAGAATCAGTCCAAAATACTCTCCGATCGGCTTTTATAGTGTGCTCCATTTCGACAGTTGCAGCCAGTCGTGCCGCTAGCAGTGCTCCTTGCAACTCTAACCTCGGTATAGACATTGGTTTTACTGGAGCCACTCTACTTTTGCTCGCAATAAAGGCGGTTTTGTAGGTTCCGTCGCTCATTGTGATTCTCCAATAGACAACTGCGGCGTAAGCTCTCTCGCTCGCATCAGAAAATATATGTAGCTCATATTTTTTACCTTTTTCAGTATAATTAAGATAGCAGCGCGGTATTTTTATCTCCTTTATTTGGTTCATCTGTACGATCCATGACATCCATTTTATATGTTCTTCGTCTTTTAACTTCTCATCCCACTGAATGCAGGATCGCCAAACATCTTGTAAAAGCATTTTAGATTTGATCGTGAATGGAGCTAGAAAACCATGTACGTCATAGATGGACATAATCACTCTCAACATTTCTCGTTTCGTCGGTTGATATTCATTACTGAATAAGTCGGCAGAAATTTTCTTAAAAGTAACATCGAAAGCAAAATAATCTTCAACTGGATACCAGCATAGTCCAAGCGTTCGTTCTGCAAAGCTTTCTCCATTATTAAATTTCACAGCGCTTGTGCTTAATGATTCTGTATCAATCGATACTAATGCTTTAGCGCAGTTGCTCGCCCAGCCTTTTAGCTCAAAACCACCTTTCTTGTTAATGTAATTTATTTCCTTCACAATCCGACTTGCATCCTTTTCTGAATCAATGGAATGAATCAAATCATCCATGTAACAGTCCCTCTTGATCGCTTCTACAGCTTCAGGATACTGTTCTTTCCACTGATCTGCGTTGTGATTTTTGACATACTGGGCGACACATGGCGAACATGTTGCACCAAAAATCAGAGAAGTCATGACATATTTACCTACAGGTTCTTCGGCTTTCTCTCGCCACAAAAAACGTTGTGCATGTTGATCTTCTCTTCGTATTTTTACCTGCATAAACATCTCTTTGATGTCACCGATTACAGCCACTCTCTTCTCGCGAAAACGCATCATTACGCCCATTATTGATATCAAATAATCAGGGCCGGTAAGTAAAAAATCATTCAAGCATTTACCATTACATTTTGCAGCAGCGTCATAAACCAAACGCAGCTTGGGCTTGTTGGGGTTCCGCACACCGAACACAGGTAAGTACCATTTCAATCCATGTTCATCTTCATTTTCATCAATCTTTCGTGCGTATCCAGAATCAAGCACTTTCTGCATTTGTTTTTTGTATTCATCCGCATACATAGGTTCACGACGAAATTTATTTTCTGTAGTTTTCAGTCTTGAAAATGCTCCTGAATACGAATTAGGCAGCTCAGGGTTGTCCGACTTCCACGGAAGTCCAATTTCCCATCTATCGTCGGTGTATTTGATTGTTTTCGATAAAATCTCTTCTACTCGAACATGATCAGTGTTCACTCGCTGACATGATGATATTCCAATTGCCTCCAATTCAAAAGATTTCTTCACTAACTCATGTAGATCTCGCATATCCTCTATCTTTTCTGCGTCACAAGTTATGTGTAAAATACTTGAATTTTGAATGCTTCGTCCGCTCATGCAACCGCTAATTGTCCAGCCAAGAGGAGTCAAAGTAGCGTATGGCTCATTTTTTCTACCTCGAACAATTTCCATCGCTACTATTAATTCCCAATTATCTTCACCAATAAGAATTTTTGGAGTAGTGACGTCATCAATTTTCAAATATTCAGCAATTTTCTTAAAATGTTCATACTTCCCAACTTCGACTCGTGGTTGGATAGGAAGTGTCAAATCGTTTGTCGTACAAGCGCTCATCTTCAGTCGCCCTCCATTAGCACCAGATATTTCAAAATTCACAAATTTGCTCTCTATCTTCAAACGTTGGCTCTTCCATGCTCCGGTCAAGTGGAGTGAGTGAGGCGTTCCTCTGAGTCCGATGCTCTCCGCCAGCTCCGTATCTATCAACGTCATTGACGATCCGCCGTCTACTAAAGCAGTCGTATCGACGGAACCAGTCGGCCCGTGTATACACACCTTTATAGTTTTCAGTACTACATTCAAATCTGGCCGTGCCGAATCAGTAGTGTGTCCGATAGTCTCGGTTGATACGGTTTCTGCTGCAGGCGCGGGCTTACTCTGCTCCCTCTGCTCTGGAGTTGTCCGTTGACTTTTCGCTCTATAATGTAACAATTTGTGGTGAGCCATTTTACATTCATCGATTTCGCATGTAGGTTGATTGCAAGTATTGCGATCGTGTTTTGATACCAAGCACAAAAAGCAAAGCTTATTCTTCTTTACATGTATCCATCTAGCACGGCAGTGAGCTTTTTTGAACTTTTGACATGAAGTGAGTAGATTATGGGAGCGTAATTTACAAAAGCTACACTCATCTTGTGCGTCAGTCAACAATATCGACTTTTCTGACCGTTTTTGGTCGCGAACATTCTCGGTTGTCTGCTTTGAAATTCCTACGATTGACGACTTCTCAGCTTCAACGCAAAGAAATTGTGATAATAATTCCAATTTTGCCTTACCGCTTTTGATGTTCTCATACCCAAAATCGGTCCATTTTCCGAGTAATGTTGTAGGTAGTTTAGCGACAACGGCATTGTACAACTCCGGGCTTCCTACGTACTGTTCCTCCCCAACCGCACGAATAGCTGTAATACAATTCTTTATTTTTACAGAAAATTTAACAATATCCCCATGATACGACAGAGGCAAAGCATTCAACTTTTTTATTTGTTTTACAATTTTTTCCACCACTACTTCAGGTCTTCCATATATCATATTGAGAGCCTTCATCACTTCATCCGGCTCCACCTTCCCGATGAGCAGTGCCGACACTTGCTCTCTTGCTGAGCCTTCCAAACTGGCTCGCAAGCGCGTCATGTTCTCCATGTTTGTATAGTTGCAAACTTTCGTTGTCTCTTCGTACGCGTCACGGAAATGCAACCACTCAATACAGTCGCCACTGAATTTTGGGAGAGATTTTGGCATGCAGAATCTGGAAATCAATCGGTCGTTAGTACACAATTGAGTTGGACTAGTTGCTAAATCCTTTATAGCTTGTGCCAACATCTGCATTCCGTCTTGATTACAACATGTCTCCTTCTTATTACCCAAATCTTTTGTTACTGGTTCCGGCGGCGGCGACGGCGATGGTTGAGAAGAAACCCGAGCGCCGTAGTTTTTATTTAACCACTCGTCTACGTCTGGTGCTGTAGATAACTCTTCGAACTCACTAACCAAAGAACGATTTGACTTGGTACCTGATTTTGATTTCATACTTCCTCCTTTGAGTGAGTTGAGCTCGCTCTGAAGCTGATTTTGCAAACGTTCGGTTTCCATTTTTTTCTTCATTGCTTCATATTCGATTTTTACTTTCTCTGCTTCGATTCTTACTTTCTCTGCTTCGATTCTTACTTTCTCTGCTTCACATTCGATTCTTACTTTTTCTGCCTCTAAAAACTTCTTCTTCATTTCTGCTTCCAAAGCGTCAGTTGTTTTAGAGTTGCTCATAGAAGCTATTTCGAATTCCAATTCCTGTATCCTCCTGACGGTAGACGTAGCGATGCTGCGTGATGTTGTAGCAGATGTGCGCTTCAAACTATTCTTCTTCCCCTCGGAAGGAAGAGCAGTGGGGACCTTCGCCGTCCTGTGCGCATCCAGATCTGTTTGGTTTCCTTGCTCAGCTCGTTTACCCGTTTCTTCCATCATAATGGAGGGAGTCGCGCCAGTTTCCTTTCCACTTCTAGTTTTTACCATTACGTGTTTTATAGCCCTTTTCTGCTGACGCAGGTGCTCGAAGGACCAATATAAGCGGCTGTGGCCTGCAGGGGGCTTTCTCAATAATTTAAACACATATTATTTCTCATCATTATTTACTGGTGTACTTTTTGGTTTGTTATTTTGACGCGACTAAAATATGTCAGCAAGTGACATTATGTACATGTTTTTTTATAAATACTTTTGACATTACTTCGTCTTTTATAAGAAGGTTTCGCAAAACTAAAGTACTTTACCTCCATCGGCCACTAGTAAAGTGGTGAGCCTAGGTCGGCAACGATAATTCTAACTACCACCGCTCATACCTCCCCGGGGACAGAACTAACCTTTCTAGACCACACACAGACACACATACAAACATCGATCTGGCCGTAAACGCTCGCGGAGTAAATTCATCGCAAACGGCGCGCGAAGGCGTTGGGTCGCTCTTTTCCATTGCGAGAGTGGACTAATATCACGAATGATGTAGCCAACCGTGTCACTTTACATAAAAAAACCGGCCAAGTGCGAGTCCACAAAAAAAAAGTTGATAAAACACGTTCCACGTTAAACTGTAGGTCCTTTCCTTCTTACCTTACTAGGTGGTAAACAGCTGTAAAAGCTTAAACGAACATATAGAAACTGAGCGAAACGTCGGTCGAAACGGCTTTGTAAATAGTTCGTGTTTTCCATCCAGTTCAGTGTAGCCGGCGCGAAATGAAGGGAAGCACTGACATGGAACCTAGGTCACCCGGTGTTATGGACTGACATCACGGATTTGTAGGTGATGTAGCCAACTGTGTCAGTTTCCATAAAAAAAATGGGAATTTTTTATAATGTTTATATAATTTTTTGTTATATCCGCCAAAATAACACATCTTATATATATTAATAACCGGCTTAGTAGGTATTATGGTTCCAAAGTTACAGCCATCGGACGTACAGACGAAAAGACAGACGGACAGACAGACGTTGTAGGCTTAGTAATAGGATTCCGTACGGGATACGGAAAAGTCAAGGCAAAACAAGGTATTACCGCAATAATAACCGCTAGCCCTGTTCAATTTAAGTCAAATAAGTTAAGGGTCGCCGGATCGGTGCTGAAAAATACTGCTAAAATATGGATGGCCCGTTTGCGTCCACCGAAATTGGTGTGAGACAAAAGTAGCTCGATTTAACATCACATTTGTCACTTCTAGTATCGATTATGTGTTCTGTCTGTGGCTTGTCAATAGCTCTCAGAATGTCCTCACCCCAATCTGCGACGTGACAAAGAGCATGGATGCTTGACCGATTTTCTCGACCGCTGCGCCCACACAAACACATCCATAAGTCTGGATACATTCTTGGAACTTTGTCAAACTAGTACTTATCAGTACATGAGGTGTTCTTTATAGCAATAAGGAAACTACCTAGTTACCGTGACAATGTTCTAAAGATCTTCTGACTAATTTTAAAACAGAGCCCCTCTTATCGGGCAGACCCAGCGCAGCGATCGCCGTTAAAGGTATTGGAAGAGTGTTTCGACACTTTCGACCATAAGTGTACAACCTGGAACTGATGCGTGCTAATTCGTGATTTTCTCTTGTCTTATGAGATGAATAATAGGATTCTATGAATGGGCAGTTATCGGAATTGTATTCACTGTTTTGCCCGCAGCTCAGGCTTGATACCCAGGCCTGGCTAGCTCAGTGGTGCGGTCGACTGTCGGTCGGATCATAAGCACACCTGGGCGTGGTCAGTGGATGCATGGGTGATCGCTCGACCGTTCAGCCGTCTTCGAGTTTATCCGTTATAAGCGAACAGAAAGACAGACAGACGTTTCATTCTACCATAATAGAGAGATATATGAATAAAGGGTTAAAATGAATGGAGCTCCCTCAGTTTTACTAAAGTCTTCACCAACATTACTCCATGATGACAAAAAAGGTTCCACGGTCGGGGAAAATTATGCCCTTGGTTATTCTCATTTTAGGCCCACGTACATTCGTCAGCGCAGTGGCTAAGCCAGTGCCCCCCGGCCCGCAGGACTACCACGTAACGTTGAAACGTGCGACTGGCAAATATTTATTATCAGAAATGTGTTGCTGGCAAGGTAAAAGTCGTTTGACCGCGCTGAAAAACAGATTGTGACCGCGCAAAAGTCTGTTCACAACAGCTACAAACAACTACCGTGCGAAGTGAAGTGGACTCCGTCCGTAATAGGTCCGTTTCAGAAGGCACAAAAACTACTGAGGGTTACTTTTTATATTTTGTCAGCAGATGAGCATTATTTCTGTTCTATCAGAGGTCTCGGCTCATTATTCCCCCCTCAGAATTCCGTATTTTTTTAACTCTTATTTTTATTGGTTTTAAATACCCACTATTCCCCTCGATGAGGGGAATTTGATTCCATATGTCGATTGACTTTCTTAAAAAAATTTACATGTGTTTACTTTATCATGCCCAAAAATTACTAAATAACTAAAACTACCTAACAAACATGCAAATAACTATAAGGGTTTTTTTGACAGTTCCTAGTACACTTGTGGCATTACATCGCTGGGTGGCAAGGCTTTGAATAAAGTAAGCCCTTGTTTGTGGGACGCCAGTTTTTTTTTTCATTATTTCTACATAGGCAGCCGGCTGGGTGTGTCCAAAACCGTCCGCCAGCAGAGGGCCAAGCCTCTTCAAGAAGTTTTTGGCTTCACTGCTCCACGGACGGAGGATTTCGACTGCAAATAGAACAAATTCGAAATTTTAATGATTTCCTCTTAACTTAATTAACTATAACGATTATGTAACTAGAATTGAATGTTGGTTCATTCTTTTTGTTTCGCTCGAATCGGCCTCGCATGTAAGATCGCCTGCACTACGTAATTATGTTACTTACATGTCGGTTAACCAAAGCTGGCACGTGCACAGTACTCACACCAATGCAATTGTGCAAGTGCGAGTGAGACAAATCGGGGCATACGCATCACGAAAACCCGATCTGTCTCACTCGCACTTGCACAATTGCATTGGTGTGAGTACTGTGTACGCGCCAGCTTTGGTTAACCGACCTGCAGGTCTATTCTTGTAAATTCTGACAGCGGAATCAGCGCTGTTGTGGCGCTGATTCCGCTGTCAGAATTAACAAGAATAGACCTGCTGTACATATGTTCTATCTCACGAAGTCCGTTTAGCTCGCTGGTTTTAATAGTGACGTGTGTGTTGTGTGTGTTGTGTGCGTGAACCGCGTCGCGATCATGACCACAGAGGAAAAAGGGAGCGCTCTCGAGGTTACGCACACTAAAACAATGAGCATGTGCACGCCTGATACATTCATAGCCAAACGGACTTCGTCAGATAGAATATCTCTATCTTAAGGTGATGTGAGGGTGCGTCTGACTCGAATTTCAAGAAGTTTACCACCAATATTACTCACCTGACAGATTCAGTTTTAATATATATAATACTTCATCTATCAGCGCACTGCGCTGGGCACAGATCGATAGCTTTATGAAAACACGATTTCATTAACTTTGCTCGATAGAAAAAAATCATGAACATGCCTCTGAATTTAGTTATAAAAACGTATTTAAGGCAACGTGACCAAATCAAGGCTTTGGAAAACATTTATTTTATCTGTAAACAGATAAAGATTTAGATATATATTCAATATCTAAATCTTTATCTGTTTACTTTTTTGTTTTGATCCGTAGTTTTGGAATAAAAAAATAAAAACAAAATGTTTTATTGATTGTGTTGCATCCTAACTCAAACCAGTGCAAGCGGCGCCTTGAAAAAGGAGTACGGGTGAATACGGATTGACAGGGCCCTAAGTAGTAAGTTGTAAGACTCCACCGTCTGTCCGTCTGTCTGCATGTAACAGGGGACTTAACTCCTTTAATTAATGTTTGACAGCAATCAGTTGCTATTTGACATTTTTCCCGTTGCTCGCTGAAATTTTATATTACATAATAGCCCCCGGGAGGCGAGCTGCTTGCTAGTTAGTAAGCGAGGTGGGAGCAGGTCAAGGAGGGGTGGCTGTGGTAGTGAATGGCCAGGCCAGGGGAGGGTAGAGGAGAGCCAGGGGAAGGAAGTGAGGGAGGAGCAGGGGAGTCGTAGGGGAGGGACAGGCGAGTGTAGGGGAGGGTAAGAAAGGCGGGTCGGCGCCGTACGTGGTCTAATAACTCGGGCTGCTTTAATTATCCAGTCATTATCTCAGAAGTTGGAACGACTCGGATCCGGGCAGATGATAAACAGTATGTCTTAGGCGCTAGCATGAAGCGGTATTACATTTTATTGATTACTAATTGAACCTGTGGCTTCGCTCCGGGAAACTTTTACAATTATTCTTTCCCTAAAAACCGTATTCGGACTATGACCAGGCCTCACGCACTCTATGTACTTGCGCGCGCTAACTACCTACCGCCCGACGGGCCGCCGGGCGGAGGTCTTTTTCAGTAGAAATTCGTCTGCCGCGCGAAGTATACATAGACGCTCGCCCACGCAAGTGTGCGCAGCTGCAAAGCAATAACCACTCTACACTCGATCATTAAGGTACATTTTCGCACGCAGCGATTGGCGTTGTGAAAGGGTAGGCTATTAAAGCCCGAAGGTAGGAACATTTTCTATGGAGTGATTTATCTGTTACGAAGTAACTATTAAGTAATCTGTGCTATTACGAACATTAAAAAAACATGAGTCAAATCTGTCCAGCCGTTCTCAGTGATACGCTTACCAACGAGCACCATTTAATTTGTATTTATATAATAATAATAATAAACGATTTTTTTTTTACATTTCTTTGCGTAAAAATAACCTGATCAAGTATATATTGCAGATGCTAACGTGCGTATACTAATGCGTCTGTCTGTCTGTCTGTCCATCATTCTGTCGCGGAGTCATAACTTCTAAACGGTTGGTCGTGTCAAGTTGAAATTTTACGTGAATTAAGAAATATTACGTAAATAAAGTGCCAAATTTGTAACGACCGATAGATCGTAAAGGTGATATTGGCTGGCCGGTGCATGTGCTTTGGCCCCTCCGACTCAGCCACCCATACCGGAATACATAAAAACAAATAATTCGTCGTCGATTCTATGTGAAAAAAATTGATATAATTTTTTTATAAACATACTTAAAAAATATATATTTTATCAAAAATATTGTTTAGATTTTCTATTTTTTATGAACAAGTAAAAATGTCGTATGTATGTAGAAATTTCAGCCGTCTACCTATTATGGTTCAAATGATACAGCCCAGAACGGTGAGATGGCGTAGGCTGAGAATAGGGAACCGTACGGAGGGCCTAGTCCGAGTTAACGTGACAGCTACGTAAACGTCAAATACCGATCGAAATAAGTTTTTATTTGAGCTCTCTAGTGGCGCGGCGGTGAGCGTATTGTGCTCCCATACATAAAAACTCAATTCGATCGGTATTTGACGTTTACGTAGCTGTCACGTTAACTCGGACTAGGCCCTCTGATGCGGAACCCTAATAAAACGCCTCATTTTCTGCTTAGGGAATGAAATAGTTTATTGAAAAAAAAAAAAACAAAAACCAAACCAAACATTAAATTAAAGATAAACTTTAAATTAAATAAAAAAAAATAATGTGCGTACATCCTCGGGACATCAATCATTGTCCCGAGGACGGCCGCCGCATTTTGTGTGAGGAACGCTTTGGCACTCCGCCGGACTCTTCGATAATTTTTTACTTATTTATTACGTTTCAGGCAATTATAAGACGGATTTAATGTACAAAATTTCTTTCAGTCTACGTACGATATATAGTATGTATGATTATTCCGACTTGACTTGAATAGACTATAATATTCTCCAATTTAATCAGCCTTACATTAATTTCGTATGTGAAATAAACTATTTTATTTCCAGTCCCATGATTCATAGCTCTTCCAATAAATATGTATGTATGTATATATTCTTTATTGAACACCAATTTATAAAAATTTGGTACAACAGGCGAGCTTAATGCCGCGAGGCATTCTATTCTAACTAACCTTTGGGATGTGGGAGAAGAACATTCAGGCGAACAATGTACTACATCTCAGTTATTTACTTATCTAGTTGATTTCAATCTTGTCAAATCCTACCCTACATCATAAAAGCATTTCTCTCGAAACAATGTTGCCAGATTGCAGCGGCGCTGGTCGTCTGAGGGACCGGGGGAAACGGAAATGTTGCCAGTTTACAGAGGCTTCGCGGGAAACGCTATTTCATTTCCGGCGACCTGTCGTAAAACTCTGCATTTGGCAAGGGCCAGGTGGTGGTATTATTTGAATGGTAGCACTGAAAGTTGGGTGGTATTTTGTAAAGAGACAAAAATATGATAACTTTATATAATACTGAATTAAAATAACTATTTCTTTTTTAGGGTTCTACGCCGTATGTCTGTCTGTCTGTCCTATCTTTAAAGGGCTGTATATTTTTAACTGCACATAATTGGTAGACGGTTGAAATGTTCACAGAATATGTGTCATTCATTAATCATTATACCGGATATACCTACTAAGAAACGTTTCCTGTATGGAGACCTTCCTTAAATTTTTTACTTTTTTAACCGACTTCAAAAGAAGGAGGAAGTTCGCAATTCGAATGTATTTTTTTTTGTTTTTTTTTATGTTTGTTACCTCAGAACTTTCGACTGGGTGAACCGATTTTGAAAATTCTTTTTTTATGTGAAAGCTGGTGCTTCCTGTGTGGTCCCATTTCAATTTGGTTAAGATCAAAAAATTACTTAAAAAACTGTGAAATAAAAAACTATTTAAAAAAATATAAAAACCGCCTTCAAAAATTTATGAAATAAAAAAAATCGAACCCTAGAGTTGAAAGCGGTGCTAAATCAAGCAAAAATAACCGACCGCCTTCAACTCTAGGGTTCGATTTTTTTTTATTTCATAAATTTTTTAAGGCGGTTTTTATATTTTTTTCATAGTTTTTTTATTATTTTATACATAAAAAAAAAAACTTTTTTTTTTCAATCTATTTTGCTTTTGCTCTATAGTAAAAACGATAATACATACAAGCGTTAAATTTGGTGGTGATTATAGTCCAACAATCAAGTAAAACCATAATAATAATAAACCGTCAAATTACGTGGTGGTAAGGAACCCTCGGCTCGCGAGTCCGACTCGCACTTGCCCTGTTTTTTTTTTCACTAAGTTATTTCTACAAGCATTTATTTAACTTCACTTGTGAGTATACATATGTCGTCAAATCTTGCAAGTAAATTTTAAACCAGCCAACCCAGCCAACCGATCGAGCTTGTTTTGGTCCTGGTGATAATACAATCTACTCTTTTCAAAATTGTAAAAAAAATAAAAAACATAAAAAAACAAGATTTTATTTAAGCCATGCAGTTAAGATCATAAAAAGACGACCTTGTTCGCGGTCGGTTTATTTTTAAATTAATTACGTAATTAATATTTAATTCACAAACATAATACGCATCACCTAGACAAGCTTAGTCGACAATTTAACGCTCCGACTCGCTCAAGCTTTGCCAAAATTGTGGACTAAAATCGGTCTAGTTTCATTCCTAAAGATGTTTACTAAAGCCTAATGAATTATGGAACCACTTTGCTCGAATCCTTTGTCAGTGTTGAATGCGCGTTGGAACCTAGGAAACAATTTCTAGGATAGTTTTATTAAATTACAAATTGTGTTGCCAGCTGTTTATGTAAATGTTTACTTGTAATGTTTTGATTTGGATTTATATTATATTTTTTTCTTTGCTTATTATATTATGTACAAGCTGTGCCCGCGGCTCCGCCCGCCCTCATATTTCACTTCACTGCTAACCTCATAAGCCATTTAGCGTGATAGTAAGTAGCCTATAGTTGATGGGAAGAATCAAGCTATCCGTACAATTTTGTTTTATTAAAATCGGTTCAGTGGTTCTCGAGTCATAAGCGGACAGACAGGCAATCAGACAGAAAGCAGACGTTGGATTTTATTATAGGTAAGGATGTCCTGCTTTAGTAGTTTAAACGTTATGTATGTAAATCCATATAGAGACTTCCCTTTGGATTGCTGGCTATACTGGACTAGAGGAGACCAAAGCCGAGGCTTCTATGCGGCCATCTTACATCCAGTACGGTGGTACCAACCCAGTCTGCTAAAATTTTTTTTATGGAAACTGACACGGTTGGCTACATCACCTACAACATCCGCGATGTCAGCCCATAACACCGGGTGAACTTGGTGCCAAGTCAGTGCTTCCCTTCGATCGTGCCGGCTACACAGAACTGGACGGAAAACACAAACTATTTACATAGCTGCTTCGACCGACCTTTCATTCAGTGCGGTGGTATCAATCCGGGCGGGTTAAAAACCCTACCACCTAGTAATATAAGAAGGGAGTCATATCCCTTAGTCGCCTTTTACTACATACACGGGGAAAGATGCAGTGGGGCTATTCTTTTAAAGTACCGGCCCCACACGGTACGTTTAGGCCTGCCACCTAGTAAGGGGCAAGGAAAGCGACCTACAGTTTTACACCGTTTTACACAGTTTTTTCCGTCAGAAAAAAACTCATTGGTTTGGTACACGCCGACCGGATTCGAACCTCGGACCTCCGGCAAGAGAGGCCGATGGCACAGATTACTTAATAGTTACTTCGTAACAGATGAATCTCTCCATAGAAAAAGTTCAATACCTTCGGCTTTAATAGCCTAAACTTTTGCGTCGCCAGTCGCTGCGTGCGAAAATGTACCTAAACGAAAGAGCGTAAAGTGATTATTGCTTTGCAGCTGCGCGCGGACGCGGGGCCTTGAAGCAAACTCGGTGACGCTAGGGCTGCTACTTTCGATAAAAATATCAATGCATTATATTGTAAAGAGGAAATATGTGTGAATGTTTGTTCGCGAGCTACAGCACAGATTTAAAAATGTTTTTTTACTGTTAGATAGGTACCTATCTTTTTTTTTGGTTTAACATATAGGCTACTACTAACTTATGCCCGCGGCTTCGCCCTCGTTAAAATATATTATAGGAAGAAATTAGTTCAGCCCGAAAATACTTCAGGTAATCCTACCTACCTACCTACTACCCCCCTGTAATGTTATTATTGTTAACTGTACGCATGCTTATCTAACTGATTTTATTCAGTATAGATTAAAAATACATGTGCCAAGCGAATCCGGACTTATTGCCGGCGGAAATTACTTCCAGTCGACCTTTACATACACCTTTCTGCTTGGCAGAAGGCGGACTTATTATATAAGGAAGCCGACGTTTGCTTTAAAGCAGATGAAAGCGCGGACCGCACGTGTCGGTCTTATTAGACTGAACGGCGGCGGCGGCGTGTAGCGGCGGCGTGGCGCGGGGCACCAACTAAAAGAGTCAAAGGAAGCCGACAAGCGAACCGCATACCGCTACGCGCCGCTAGCACATGCCGCTAACTTTCTTCAAAGTGTCGCGCGCCGCGCGTGCACAGCTAGAATCAATATATCATATTTTTGGATTATTCGTATTTGTAAGAATGATGTCAGTTTTGGCCCATTTCTATTACCGCTATACCAACAAATAGTAAAAATATAAAAAATAAAGTATGTACATAGTGTTAAATCTTGTACGATGGTACGGAACCCTTCGTGTGCGAGTGCGACTCGCACTTGTCCGGTTTTTTAGAATAATTATTGCTCAACAAAAACAATATACTCAAATTTCTTCATCAGCAGGTAAATGGAAAAAAGAAAGATTTTTATCTCTCCTCTTGCTGGATTTACATCCATCTACTGCACATAAACTGCCACTATTAACAGAAGCCATGTCAACTTGAATGATATAGGCAAAGAAACTCTTTGGATATAGGTAGGTACGACCTTACGAAGCAGTAGCGTGAGCGCGCGCTCGAGTCGGTTAGATCCACGCGGCTGTCGGCAGCCCAATGAATTATGGGTCGCCGGCGGCCCGGTGGGCGGTAGGTAGTTATCGCGCGCAAGTACATAGAGTGCGTGAGCCCTGCCGATGGTCAAACCACACGGCCACCCGCTGCTTAATTTTATTCTTAGTTGTTGCCGCGGCTTCGCTTAGCCGCAAAATATTCTATTACCTTCGTTGGTTGCGAAGCGAGAGGTAACGCCGCTTCTCTTTTCATCGAGACACAATCAGCGCTTTGTGTCTCTAAATTACGTTTGCCAAATGTTTACTTACACTCGTCGCGGCAATCTGTTCAACAAAACGCCCAATCTAACTGTAGGTGCGCGCTACCCAAAACTTTCTTCAACGCGAAGCGAAGCGCTTCGCTCGTCAAAAGACCGGTAAAATGTTTCAGGGCCCGAATATCTGAAAGGAAATTAGATTCGATTTACTTCGGTCGTTCCTGAAATGGAAGATGCGTACGAAGAACTTTGTCAAACGCGCAATTTTTAGTAAAAATAAATACATACATGCATATTATACATGCCACACGCTCACACGCTGTATCCAGACAATCGGGGTGAGCAGAGTAATCGGTGTTGTGCTGCAAGTACTCTTGTAAATTACAGCACAACACCGACGTAGGTAGCACGTTTACAGTCCGCGCGCGAGCTCCGAGGAATCGGTATTTGTGGAAATTAATTTATTATAGAATTTGTATAGAATTTTAATATTATACATTTGTATAATATTACTCGCCTAGTATAGTATAATCATCACAAAATGTGAATCTCCATAAAAATTCTATACAAATTCTATAATAAATTAATTTCCACAAATACCGATTCCTCGGAGCTCGCGCGCGGACTGTAGCAAAGCATTCGGACAATATAACAAAAAAATTTATAATAAAATAAAATAAAACAATTTGTTTATTGTGGAAATAGTCAAGATTGTGTATTTAAAATTTATATTCTTATTATATTTTACATTCGTTTACAAAAGTAAGTGTGTTCTATAGCTTATTCCATGGGGAGTGCTCGGGGGAGTGTTTTAACGCGATCCCACCGTCACAGATTACTAAATAGTTACTTCCTAACAGATAAATCACTCCATAGAAAAAGGTCCATACCTTCGGCTTTAATAGCCTACTGCTTCACGTCGCCAATCGCTGCGTGCGAAAATGTACCTAAACGATCGAGTGTAAAGTGCATTATTGCTTTGCAGCTGCGCGCATTTGCGTGGGCGAGCGTGTACGTATGCATGTTTTTTTTTATGGAATCTGACACGGTTGGCTACATCACCTGCAACGTCCGTGATGTCAGCCCATAACACCGGGTGAACTAGGTGCCATGTCAGTGCTTCCCCCTTTGATCGTGCCGGCTACACTGAAATGGTCGGAAAACACAAACTATTTACATAGCCGTTTTGACCGACGTTTCATTCAGTGCGGTGGTACCAAACCGGGCGGGTTGAACCCTACCACCAAGTAAGATTAGGAGGGAAGGGACCTACAGTTTTACGAGGAATCCGAACCTCGGTCAGCCTCCAACGGTCAGCGGTCACCCATCCAAGTACTGACCGCACCCAGCGTTGCGCGCGGCTGACGAATTTCTACTGAATTACACCGCCGGGGCGGTCCACCGGGCGGTAGGTAGTTAGCGCGCGCAAGTACATAGAGTGCGTGAGGCCTGCCAGCGTCCCATTTCTACTTCCGCGGTCCGCCCCACGCGTATTGGGCAGGGATTTCATCCCTATCTGCAGATCTTTCCTCTACAGAACCGGTACACTCTGGAACGCTCTCCCTACCCAAATATATCTCACCAAGTGCAGTTTCGGGTCTTTTAAGAGGGGCGTGAATAGGCCGGCATGGCATTCGCAAGCCCCGCATACGACCGAATGTCGATAGGCGCCGTGAGACACCTTATGGTTGGCTTTCAATAAAATAAAATAAAACAATTAAAAAAACACGACCACCGCTCGGCATTTGCACAGTAGTTCCTATGAATTATTTATTTGAGGCGTCCAAGTGTACAGAGGTTCTAACGAACGTCTCTCTGTTTTTTAAGTCGAGTGTACCATAGACGGCAGCAGCGAATCCGAAAAGATAGAAAATTCATCAACTCATTCTAGTCGAAAAGGCAATAAATGATTTTCATAAAGACTCAATACACGCGGTGTTTCATAAATGATTTTATTTTTTAGGCTTCCGTATCCATACGGAAGCCTAGTACTAAACCTACGTCGTCTGTCTCTCTGTCCGTCCATCCTATTGCTGTATCGTTTGAACCGCAATAGGTAGCCGTGTGGCGCCGAGCCACCTCATAAGGTACAAGGACAAGATAACTATCAAGCAGCAAATAAGGCATGAAGACCCACCTGCTAAAAGACTTGATGGAAGGATCGTGCTAGCCTGTCGCCCTTACGCACAGTATCTTGTCCTTATCCCTTAGTCGCCTTTTACGACATGCATAGGGAGGGGATGCAGTGGGACTATAATTTAAATTACCGACCCCACACGGTACTATTGCATGATGAATACCAATACTAATAATAAATCTGTAAGGGATGGTCATGGAGTAAGTTCCTTTTTTATGAGATACTGCTTTTCTAGACTCTATGTATGATACTAAAACTAAATTGACTATTTTTAGAAATATTTTCTGTATCTATGTATGTATATTCCTCCATAACTCTTAAACCGATCATCCGAATTCGATAAAACTACATTTAACTATACGCGACACAGAAAGGCTAAATAAAATTCAGATCCGGTTACGCTAAGATGTGGCTCTCATACAAACCAAAATGCTTGCCAAAATGTTCCGCGCGCCGGAGTAGGCCGCCAGCGCCGCCCGCGGCGCGCGGGCGTGTGTCTATGAATACCGCAAAGAGTTTTCTTGTTTTGAAATACGAATTTCACGCGAGCGAAGCCGCGGGCAAAAGCTAGTACTATTCTATAATATTTCAAGCAGTTCTGTTGTTTTGAATTATTTGGCAGCGATTGAATAAACGTCGTCGTAATTTAGCGGTTTGCGCTTTCATTGGAATCCGGCTCCGGGAGCATCCGATGCTTCAGTTAATATGATTTAGCAATCAGAGCTGTGCTTTTCAATTTGAAGGTAAATTTAGATGATGTTTTGCAAATTGTTTCGTTTATTTGGATAGCTTTTGCTTACAGCTTTGCTGGCGTGTTTTGAGTGTAGACTCAAAACACGCGATATTGAGTACGCGTTGTTGAGTATGGAACTTTAAAGTTACATACACAACCACATCGCGCCGTACCCCGATATTCTGGGTAAACAGAGTAATCGTTGTTGCGCTGAAAAAAATCGGGTAAATTGCAGCAACCCCATTATTAGCAAAATATAATTGTTTTTTTGTTGTTGTTTGGCTACATCACCTACAACATCCGTGATTTCAGCCCATATCACACCTTGGCCAACTAGGTGCGATTACAGTGCTTCCCTACGGTCGTGCCGCCTACACTGAATTAGACGGAAAACACGAACTATTTACATAGCCGTTTCGACCGAAGTTTCGTTCAATACGGTGGTACCAACCCGAGCGGGTAAAACTACCACCAGTAAGGTAAGAAGGGAAGGGACAGTTTTACGTGGCATCCGAACCACGGTCAGCCTAAAATGGTCGAGCGGTCACCAATCCAAGTACTGACCGCGCTACCGAGGCTGACAAAGATATAACTAAGGCATGAATAGAATTACTTCACCGTATTTAGAATTGGTTAGATTGGTTATTGTTTGCTTAGGCTAAGTAAGGTTAGGTTAGATTGCTTCAAGGGTAGGCTAAAAAGGATCTTTCACCCTGCCTCACCCCTGCTTAGCGCCCCCGGCGTTGCACAATGGATGTACCAAGAACGTTAGAAGAGGTAGGGACGTCGGACTGCCCAATGCTTGCATGAGAACTAGCGTCGCCGAGCTCCGCGGGTAGCGAAGGGGACGGCGCGCGCTCTGATTGGGTGGTATCGGGTGGGGGAAGGTTGACGCTATGTGGCCAGTGGGCGACCGACGAATATTATTGGTACGTTTTTACTAATATCGTGTTACGCTGGCGCGGGGAAGGTCCGACGTCCCTACCTCTTCTAACGTTCTTGGGATGTACCTTATCTGGGGCGCACACATGAAGAGGCTTTACGATAACAATAGACGGTGTTCAGGAGGCGGCTTATCTTCAATATCTCAGTTGGCTTCACCGACAAATACGACGGACGGCTCTCTAAAACTGGAAACACACGAGTCGAGCCTATTGTCTTTTTAGGTTTCCGTATCCTGTACGGAAGCCTATTACTAAGCCTACGCCGCCGTCTGTCTGTCTGTCTGTCCTAATGCTGTATCTTTGGAACCGTAATAGGTAGCCGGTTGAAATTTTCACAGAATATGTGTTATTGTGGTAGATATAACAACAAATAATAAAATATAGAAAAGATAAAAAATTAAGGGGGGTCCCCATGCAAGAAACGTGTATTTTTTTTTCAAAGTTTTTTTTAATGGTGCGGTAACCTAGGTGCACGAGCCCGACTCGCACTTGGCCGGTTTTTTTTTATGGAAACTGAAACGGTTGACTACATCACCTACCGAAAACATTATTACGATAAGGAGAAACCGGGTTAAACCCTATCAATCAGCTAGTAAGGTAAGAAGGGAAGGGACCTATAGTTTTACGTGGAATCCAAACCACGGTCAGCATTCAAAGGTCGACCGCCCCTAGATAGATCTGCTTATGATCACGAATTCACAACCGACAGTGATAACCCCCCATTGCGTACTTCTGCATTTGTTGTTTGTTGTTTCGTGTACTGTTCTTCTTTCAATTGTGTGCAATAAAGAGTTTCTATTCTATTCTGAATGCTGTATTTTATTCACAGTATTAAATGTGATGCTAATTACAGCGCTAATTATAACGTTACACGTTGAAGGTTTGACATTAATTTAATCAAATCGTGTTTTCCCATTCTAATTAGCTCCAGCGTTGTATACGCCGTCATCGTCGCGTTAAACAAACTGTTGGTAGCGTTTTAATTACCGTTTTCATTGTATTATTACGTCGATGTTATAACCTAGTTATGTGGTTATTTTGTTTGACTGGTAGAGCTGAGCCAGTTATTTCTGTTTTAGGATTAGTTCGTTGATGTTTTTCAATAAGATTATTAATATGAATGCTAAAAAAAACTCGACCCTTCAAAAAGTCAAAAATAATTTCCGTTTTGTTACTGAAAGGAGTCGGGGTACCGCTAAGTAAATACCCGCGCACCTCTGAGTTTTTATATTTTATTTACTTATCGGCCCCCCGAATCCTTTAAATAACTAAACGGAAATTATTATTGACATTTTAAGCGGTCGGAAGTTTTTAAAATTGGTAATTAATCTTTTATTTCAAGCTTTTTTAAAATAAAAAAACGACATGCAAATCGGTCCGCTTTTTAAAATACATTCTTGGCTTTCTTAATTACTTGATTACAAACATAGCTAAGAACCATCCCGATTAAACCAGCGTTCTAATAAAAAGAACCACAGCCAAATCGGTCCATCCGTTTGGGAGCTACGATGCCACGGACAGACACACCGATACACACATACTAAGGTTAAACTTATGACACCCCTCATTTTGCCTCGGGGATTAAAAAATTGTTACCTTTGCCGGGTGTGAATGTGGATGTCCGGTCCGGACATACTGAATGAAATACATTCAGCTCTATATGTACATAGACAAAATAAATTAACCATAAATTGGCACGTTTTATTTTTTATTTCTTATTTTGACGTGACAACGTCACGTCTTATAAATTGATGAACACCGACTGCACGCACGAAAAAGTGTCACGTTCCATCTGAGCCTGTGTGTGCAAGCGAGAGCGCGTAACAAGCGATATAGAGGCACAATCGGCCCAAGCGTCGGCTTATACACATTTATCTCTCTGGTTCTAATGTACCAGGGCAGCAGAAATTAAAAGGAGGTTACTCGTACCATAATATATTAAGCGCATCTGGCCGGTCGGAAAAGATTTCAAATTTAGAATGAACATGTGTCAAACTGCAAATTGCTGAAAAAGTTCACATCACAAAAGTTTTGCTGAAGGTAACCACACATAGTAATTATCTTCCTTTCAATGTCTTCTGCCCTGGGACTTTAGAAGCGTTCCCAGTAGTCTTACCACTTTATGACGTTATCACGTAAAACTATCGTCCGTAAACCGACTTTACAGACAAAAAATTTTTTTTTTATGGAAACTGACACGATTGGCTACATCGCCTACAGCATCCGTGATGTCAGCCCATAACACCGGGTGAACTAGGTGCCATGTCAGTGCTTCCTTTCATTTCATGTTACGTTTACAAATTACACCGTTCCACTGACAATTTTGTCGGTATAGTCCAGTATAGCCAGCAATCCAAAGGGAAGTATCCGGTATGGCACCTACCTTCACGGAGGCCATATAGGCTGCTCTGGCCCTCTGACTTAGCCACCCATACCGGATAATATAACAAATTCTAAATACATATATATTTTTTTAATTGATCACCTTTTCGTTGATACTCTAACCCGCCCTATATTTGTGTTTTCCTGGTTTCAAATAATATGAGGAAGGAATCCTCAGTTGGTTCATACACAAGTTATCACTAAACCCGGATGGAGGATGTTCTGTTTCCTCTTAACCCTAGATCACTAACGAGTCGTAAAAATTACGACGCGAACTGTGTGCATTTAATGTTTCGGTAAGATCCCGACCCCCGTCACCCCACCCGTTCCTAATACCTTTCTAATTAGCATCATTAATTAATGACCCAGAAGCACTCATTGTGGATGCACGTTTATTAGATCGGGAGATATCGTGTTATCATGGTAAAATTTACGAATGATTAATAACTATGTAACTTTTTTTACCATAGAAAATTACTATGGTGTCATAGAAACCGAAGTCAAATAAGGTTGTTAATCTTCTAGAAGGAAGCATCTAGTCGAGATTTTTCCAGAACTTGCAAAAAAACGTCGAATGACCACGACATTCTGCGAGGGCTGAAAAAAGGCGATTTGCAGGGAGTGTATTGTTTCTATATGTGCAATCAAAGTTGCGTGTTGGTTATTTCTAAAACAGATTATGTTATTTGATTAAGTGAAAACCAAGGCTAATTAAGGTAATTTTGTGTCATAAATAAATTTGATTAAATAAATATTGATGCTTATGTCGTAAAATTTACGAATGTTTAGTGATAAGGTTACTCGAAATTAAGCTTAGTGATCTAGGGTTAATATCAATTTAACTTGGAAAAGGTTGAGTAAGGGATCTTACGAGGGATTTGTTCCGCAAAGAGTCGAATCCGGACGAGGAAGCGAAACAAACTCTCTCGGAATACGTAATGCTGATTTGCCAAATAAGATGTCATTATGCGAGTATTACCGTGTGGGGGCGGTTCTTAAAAAGAATAGCCCCACTGCATCTCTCTCCGTGCATGTCTCAAAAGCCGACTCCTAGTTAGGTTAGGTCCTTATCCCGGACAAGATATCGTGCTAAAGGACGACAGGCCCCAGCCACCTATTACCTCGGCACGGTCCCTTCGCCGAGTCATTCTGCAGGTGGGTCTTCGTGCCTTACGTGCTTGCTAGTTGTCTTGTCCTAATACTTTGCTACATCCATGGCTCGGCCCATATGAGTCACGTCACCCACCTGAACCGGATTACATAAAGAAATAAATAATTAAATAAATAATAATTAAGATTTCATTTTCACAATAATAATTATTCTCTCACTATTTCTGCAATTAGTAGGTACTAGGTATATTTTTCACTTCAGAAGAAATTAAGTTTCAAGTATGAAATGGCTCCGTTTCCTACCATACTTTCGTACTTACTCCAAATTCCAGTGTGTAAATGATACCCGACAAACCTGAACTCATTAAAATACTTTACTTGTCGGCTGCCTGCAAGGAAGCACACACCGAGAAGGGGGTTCCGTTTATCGAGAAGGTGAAATAATAGCACACCACGAGTATATTACAAACTAATTTTTGCCTGCGGGTTCGCTAGCGTGAAATTCGTATTTAAAAAGAAGAAACTAAGTAAGCCCGTTACATTATATTAAGCCTGTTATATTTCGACATACAAAAGTCGAAATATAAGATGTATAAATGTGTATTTTTTTTATTTATTGTGTACAAAATATATATAAAAATCTAAAACCAGTTATAATATTAATTCGTATTTTTCTTCCAGTGCCACAGGAATTGTGGAATTTTTTAATTTCTTCCAATCTAGGTGGCTGTGCCGAAGCCTCAGCCGCAGCCAATTTCACCCCCGAGGAGGTGCCAGTCCGGCTTGGAGGTGAACTATACCTCTAGTTCATGGCACTTGGTGGGTTAATGAAGCCAACCAAGTAAGGTCTAATAAAAAAAATATACATGTTTACTCCGGCATATTGTGTCTGTAGCAAATTGTATGCCGACCAAACGTTTGTAACAAGCTGTATGCAGCGTACGACTATGCCGTCTCTGGGTATTTATTCCATGGCCACGGGTGAGTAATTACTAAACTTGAGCCTTCAAAGGTGTTGACGCCGTTAAGAAGACTTCCTGGGACTTCGTGTTGTAAATATTGAAATTAATTTTCACTAAGGCTTGAAGTTTTAATTATTTTTACTCGAATTATTAAATTTAAGATGAAGATGATGCCGATATTGAATATTTCAATAAATATTTAGTATCTGTTACGACTACACCAACGGTCCTGCCGTAATTCATAAAAAAACGTATCGTCGACAGAGTAAAATTCACCTAAATACATACTTACCGCACGCTGTTACCCGACAATTGGGTTAAGCAGAGTAATCGGTGTTGTGTTGCAAGGACTCTGGTAAATTACGACACAAAACCGACCGCCACGTTTCACAAAGTATTCGGACAAGATAACTACGAGTACCAAGCAGCAAGAGCACGAAGACCCACCTACTGTATGGATCGTGCACGGCATCTAGTCCTTATCCTTTAGTCGCCTTTTACGAAATGCACAGGGAGAGATTCCACTGCTATTGTAAGCTAATAAGCGATTATATTGTTTGCAGAAATTAAAGAAAATATACGAAAATCGAGCATCGTCCCATATCGAGGGGAAGGCCAAGCTGGCTTCTAAAAAGCTGGACGTACTCAATAAGGTGCGACGGTACTTCACGCCGGACCAAAAGCTGCTTCTGTATAAATCGCAGATCAGGTCCTGCCTGGAGTACTGCTCGCACCTGTGGGATGGCTCTGCCAAATATCAGTTTGCGCCTCTGGACTCAATCCAGCGTCGAGCCGTGCGACTAGTGGGTGACCCCGAAATGTCCTGCGACCTAGAACCACTGCAACACCGTAGGGATGTCGGCTTCCTAAGTGTGTTCTATCGCTTATTCCTTGGGGAGTGCTCGGAGGAGCTGTTTAATGCGATCCCACCGTCCCCTTTCCACCTTCGCACCACTCGAACTGGGTAGAGATTGCCTCCCTACACGCTGGACTTACCGCGGATGCGTACAAATCGATTCTGCAGATCTTTCCTCTACAGAACCGGTAAACTCTGGAACACTCTCCCTGCCCATATATTTCCCCCCAATTACAGTCTCGGGTCCTTCAAGAGGGGCGTGAATGGGCGCCTGTCAGGCCGGCATGGCATTCGCAGCCCCAAGATACCTCCGAATGTCCATGCGCGTCGTTAGACACCTTATGGGTGGCTCGGCGCCATATGTCGCGCTGTCAATAAAAAAAAAACAAACAAAAAAATCCCCCGCGCCCCCCCCCCCCCCCCCTGCCCCCGAATCTCTGAAACTACGGTGTCTAAAATTTGGAAAAAAAATAGGGAATATAGGGGCCTCTTTTAAGTCTTAAAGTTCTCACGGAAAACGGAATGGTACGTAACCCTCTCCAGGCGAGTTCGACTCGCACTTGACCGCTTTTTAGGGTTCCGTATTCGTCGTACGGGGCCCTACGGGGCCTACGCCGTCTGTCTGTCTGTCTGTCTGTCCTTCTGTCCGAGGGCTGTATCTCTTGAACCGTAATAGGTAGCCCGTTGAAATGTTCACAAAATATGCGTTATTATGGCCGATATAACAAAAATAATAAAACTAAGAAAAAGACACAAGAAACTAAAAAGTGTATGCGAGCCACCACCGAAAACAGTTTGAAACATTTTAACTAATCATGAATTATTTTAACTAATATGAAGCATTTCATAAAACACGCCACAGATGGCGTGAGTGGCGCTGACATGGCGATACGGAACCCTCGGTGCGCGATTTCGACTCGCACTTGGCCGGTTTTTTTTGAGTTCCCGCCTCATGTGGTACGTTCACCACTACTCGCGAAATCATGCTCAGTGAGGCGCCATGCCAGTTTTTTTTTTTATGGATACTGACACGGTTGGCTACATCACCTACAACGTCCGTGATGTCAGCCCATAACACCGGGTGAACTAGGTGCCATGTCAGTGCATCCCCCTTTGATTGTGCCGGCTACACTGAACTGGTCGGAAAACACAAACTATTTACATAGCCGTTGATTGCGAACTGTCGCCGAGCTGTCTATAGCCTACTGGTACGACATTTGAAGACCGCCAGGTTAAAGGATTCGGAAATGACACTCACCGGAAGACATGAGACGACGTTTGAAGACCCCCAGGTTAAAGCATTCGCGAAATATAATCACTGAAAGACAGGTGACGACGTTTGAAAACCCCCAGGTTAAAGCATTCGGGAAATATACTCACTGGACGACAGGTGACGACGTTTGAAGACCCCCAGGTTAAACCATTCGGGAAAACGTGGAACGCACTCCCTGCCCATCTATTTCCTCCCAAGTACAGCCTGGGGTCAGGGGCGTGAAAAGGCTCCTGTCAGGCCGGCATGGCATTCCCAATCCCCGTGCCATGGGCATCGTTAGACATCTACTTGTAGGTGAAACGATGCCACATGTCGCGCTATCCATAAAAAAAAATTAAAAAATATATATACTCACCGGAAGACAGGAGTACACAAGTTCGTCCATGCACCGGACGCAAAAGCAGCCCTGTAGACTGTACCTTCCATCGCCCACGCTGATCTCAACTTCCCAGATAAATTAGAGCACGTTTGGGTCAAGTAATAAGCGTTGTTGCTTTTTACGGCTTCATCGCAGCTCTGGGCCCCCTGTTTGTGCTGTGGTGCAATTTATCGTGACGTACTCTTTGGTCTTTGTAAGGATTAATGGGAGGAAATTCTCGCTTCGGTGATATTTCACAGGGTGTTATTCCGGCTGCTGGAGCGAGCTTTTTATGGTTTCGTAGCGAGCACGCCGACAGACGGTCAGGTTTTTGTCCGTCTGTCTGTCTGTCTGACTTTTCGATTGTCTGTCCGTATGGCTATCTGTTACTGGCGCTCTATGCGATTATTTCGGAACGCAAAGCTCAATAGTTATGTGTGTCTATAGGTGGTCTATAGTTAGGCAGATTTTTAAAAATAGATTTTTAGATTTTTCCATAATAAAAAAAATATCTTTATATTTTTTTTTTCAAAAAATATTTTTTTTCTTTAAACTATAAAAAAAAATATTTTGATTTTTATTAATAGATCTAAAATAAAGTAGTTAAATCAGTCCTTATGACAAGAAATATATTCTTAACCGACTTCAAAAAAGAAGGTTCTGAATTCATCGGAATGTTTTTTAGGGTTCCGTATCCGGTACGGGACCCTATTACTAAGCCTACGCCGTCTGTCTGTCTGTGTTTCTGTCCGTCCGTCCGTCCGTCTGTCCGAGGGCTGTATCTCTTGAACCGTAATATGTAGCCCGTTGAAATTTTCACAGAATATGTGTTATTATGACCGATATAACAACAAATAATTAAAATAAGAAAAAGTAAAAAAAATCACGGGGTTTCCCATAGAAGAAACCAAAAAGTGTATGCGCGCGCGCCATATACCGAATAGAGTGTGACTAAGGCTCAATTCACACTGGGACGGCGGCAGCGGCCGGCAGCGGCCGGCAGCGGCCGGCGCGGCAGGCTCGCCGAGTAGGGGCGTCGCGCGGCGGGGCGCGGTCGCGCGCGCCGCCGCTCGACCTTTCCAACTTTTCAAGCGATATTGGCCTTTTTAATTACGTAGATAAAGTTTAAAATTATTTCACACCGAAAGTGCGCGTCGCGCCGCTGCCGTCCCAGTGTGGATTGAGCCTAACATTTAACTAATATGAAGCATTTCATAACACGCTATATATTGCGTGAGTGGCGCTAACCATGACATGGCGATACGGAACCCTCGGCGCGCAAGTTCGACTCGCACTTGGCCGGTATTTTAATGTTACTTGTTTTGCTCCTTGCCTTAATCCAGTGGGAATTATTGAGCTGGCTATACGTTTAGAGGAATATTTATTATTACAGATTAGTGGATATTTTCTCTTATTATTTTGCGGAGTCCCTTAATCCAGTGCGCATTATTGGGTTGCCTATGCGGGTAGAAATATTTTTTAAATTCTTGTATTGAAGTAGATTGAGAAGACCACCCTCCAGGTGGGACGACGACATCAATTACGTTTACGTCCGCTGAAAGCATTGGTTCCGTACAGCTGAAGGCCGGGAGGACTGGAAGAAAATTGGAGAGGCGTATGTCCAGCGGTCGACGCTTACACGCTGACTGACGAAGTAGAATGTGTCATTGTGTTGCAAAATTATTTGAGAAAATTAAAAATAGATTTTTAAAAATTGGTTGTTGTCTCATATCTATGTACTCTTTAATGCAAAAAAATCATAAGTAGAGCGAATGTCTTTTATGGTACCTACCACAGAGCATCAAATACCTACCGCGCGCAGGGGCGGGCGCGCGCATTTGATGCTCTGTGGTACATACCTATTATTATTACAGAAGATAAACGCTAAAAATCCCAAACACCAGTACCTACCAATTAACCAACCTATTTTGTCAATTACCAAAAAAGAGTTAATTATTTGTAAAAAATGGGAAACCACGATCAAAATTTATTAAAACTGCATAACTAAGTACCAATCTGAAATATTTTAATACGTTTTTCTTGTTAAAAATTAAGCCTCATAGTCGCAGAGGGTCGCCGTAAGTAATTTTACTGAAATGGCGTTTGAAACTAAAATTAAAAATAAAGGAATTTTTTTAAATAAATATTTTCTCGTAATTTCTGCCTTAGCAAACTCATGTTTAAAATGTTTATTTAGATTTTAGTGCGAAAGCAAAACCTTCAGCCGATACTCAGCTCATGAAGCACGTACCATGCCGCTCTCTGCTTGTCGGTTTTAATTCGAACTTAAGCCGAATTTACATTTACGAAATTGTGTTCGGAAATAATATGATATCGTCGCGGAACTATTTTCGAATAATGGGGTTTTGTATTTTGCGACGAGGAACTTAAATTCACACTTTAATTTAAAAAAGTTAAATTACAAATTAAAAAAAACCCCTGACACAAAGTAATTTCCGCTCACTCAATTAAAGGTGTCGGGGGACCGAGTATTTTTTACTTAACGCTCCCCCGACGCCTTTAATTAACTAGGCGGAAATTATTTTTTACTTTTTAAGGGTTGCTGATGTGCCGGGGGTTTTTTAAATTTGTAATTTTACTTTTTTGTCGCACATTATAGTTCTTTGTTGTTGCTTTGGATTTATATAAGGTCTTTCAATAGTAGGTAACGATACGCTAAGGGGTGTATGTGTATGAGATACTGATCACGTTCCCATACCAATTTTTCTTTACGTTATAAAAACGTACTTATTAAGGTGAAATACGCGCACTTCACGTATTATGAGGAATGAGTAGGTTTTTTATATCGTAAAATAAATTGGTATGGGGAACGTGATCAGTATCTGATACACATACACCCCTTAGCGAATCGTTACCTAATAATGAAAGACCTTATACATACAATTTGTTCTTGTGCTGTATCTTTAATTTGATAAAAGTTAATAAGTTATTTAAGTTGGTAAATTCTGTATATTTTTTCTTTTTGTATATTTCTTTGTCAGCCTCGATAGCTCAGTGCTGCAGACATTCAACTGTCGCTATTGAATGTTAAGCAACGCTGGGTGCGGTCAGTACTTGGATGGGTGACCACTGACCGATGGAGGCTGACCGAGGTTCGGATTCCTCGTAAAACTGTAGGTCCCTTCCCTCCTAATCTTACTTGGTGGTAGGGTTTAACCCGCCCGGGTTGGTACCACCGCACTGAATGAAACGTCGGTCTAAACGGCTATGTAAATAGTTTGTGTTTTCCGACCAGTTCAGTGTAGCCGGCACGATCAAAGGGGGAAGCACTGACATGGCACCTAGTTCACCCGGTGTTATGGGCTGACATCACGGACGTTGTAGGTGATGTAGCCAACCGTGTCAGTTTCCATAAAAAAAAAAAAAAAATTAATAAAAAAAAAATTAATAAAAAAAAAATTAAAAAAAATCTTTTTAGTTACGTTTTAAAACTGTAGGTCCCTTTCCTCCCTTCTTACCTTACTAGGTGGTAGGGTTTGACCCGACCGCGTTGGTACCACAGCACTGAATGAAAGGTCTGTTGAAACGGCTATGTAAATAGTTCGTGTTTTCCGTCCAGTTCAGTGTAGCCGGCACGAGCGAAGGGAAGCACTGACATGGCACCTAGTTCAAGAAGGTGGGCTGACATCAACATGTAGCCAAACGTGTCAGTTTTCACAAAAAAAAAGTTGAATGATCAATAAACGATACAATACAAAAGTTAATTGATTGCAATAAATGTTATTTTTCTTTCTTTTAACTAGAACAAATCCCAGTTAGCGATATGTTCGCCTTTGACCTTCATGTATATTTCATTGAAATATTTTGTATCTACTATAAAGAGGTTCATTTATTTACAGAACATATACAAATCTCGTTTCAAACAATTATTAGAAACTTATTTGAATCTAAAACTACCTCGATGTAACGAGCTTCTGTGTGAGTCGCTAAATAACTTTAATATTGTCAAATATTATGGACAGAACTCTCACTCTCCGAGGACCCGAAAGGACCATTCCAATCAGAAGTGTAATTTGACTACAGGGGCATCCAACTATGTAACTAAAGGGTTATGTGTAAGTACCTGGAGAATTAAACATTACAGAATATATAGAACATGTTTAATGGGATTTAGATATAACTACGGAATTACATGAATAAGTCCAAAGAATTTCGTTTATGTTAGAATGTAGGTTTTATTTATTAAAAATCTTATTTAAAATAAGGGTCTGCACTTTAAGCCCAACTTCGTGATCGAAGAAGCCCACCCACCACTGTAAATGTAACCCCACTGTAAAAACGTAACCACAACGTTAACACCCCCCCCCCCCCCCCCCCCCCTGTAAATGTAACCCTACTGTAAACACCCACCCACCCCTGTAAATGTAACCCCACTGCAAAAACGCACCCACCCCTGTAAATGTAACCACAACGTTAACACCCCCCCCCCCCCTGTAAATGTAACCCTACTGTAAACACCCACCCACCCCTGTAAATGTAACCCCACTGCAAAAACGCACCCACCCCTGTAAATGTTACCACAATGTAAAAAGCCCCTGTAAATGTAACCCCACTTTAAAAACCCACCCACCCCTGTAAATGTAACCCCACGTTAAAAACCCACCCACCCCTGTAAATGTAACCACAATGTAAAAACCCACCAGCCCCTGTAAATTTAACCACGCTGAAAAGAACCGCCCACCCCTGAAAATGTAACCCTACTGTAAACACCCACCCACCCCTGTAAATGTAACCCCACTATAAGAACCCACCCACCCCTGTATTACAATCGCACCAATTTTTTTTTTTTTATGTAATCCGGTATGGGTTGCTGATTCAAAGCACATGCTCCGACGAGCCAATATCACCTCCGAGAAGGTAGGTGCCATACTAGAGACTTCCTTTTTGGATTGCTCGCTATACTGGACTAGAGGAGAACACAACCGACGCTGCTATGCGGCCATCTTACATTCAGTACAATGGTACCAACCCAGTCGGCTACAATTTGAACCTACCACCTAGTAGGGAAAGGAAATGGACCTACAGTTTTACACCGGTTCCGAATGATGAAGCATCAGTACCCTAACCACGAGATTAACCTACACCGCGCACTACGCTACGTCGCCGTGTTCTCCGCATCATTTTTTGTAGAGAAACGAAGTTCGCAAATGTATCACTAGAGGCATCCATACAAAATGATGGCGGAGAACACGGCGTAGCGTATTACGCGGTTTTATTTTTTTTTTATGGATACTGACACGGTTGGCTACATCACCTACAACATCCGTGATGTAAGCCCATAACACCGGGTGAACTTGGTGCCACTTCAGTGCTTCCCTTCGGTCGTGCCGGCTACACTGAACTGGACGGAAAACACAAACTATTTACATAGCCGTTTCGACCGACCTTTCATTCAGTGCGGTGGTACCAACCCGGGTGGGTTAAACCCTACCACCTAGTAATATAAGAAGGGAGTCATATCCCTTAGTCGCCTTTTACGACACACACGGGGAGAGATGCAGTGGGGTTAAATCTCGGCGGTGTAGGTTAAATCTCGTGATAAGGGTACTGATGTAGGTATGCACGTAATTTTTTTCGTCAGAAAAAACTAATTGGTACACGCCGACCGGATACGAACCTCGGAGCTCTCGCACGAGAAGCCGTCGCCCAGCCACACTCGGCCACCCGCCGCTTTCGGATTGAATTAAGGAAGCTCCGTTGTATCTGGTATCCCCCTGGGAAACAGGCGTGCGTATGTGTGTATGTTGGAACGAAGTTACTTCGCGGCATGGCACCGCCTTCCAGCCGAGACGCGCAAACGAAGAGAAATCGCGGCCCGCATCCTGTTTGCAATTCAACTGATGATATATAGGAGAAGTTTCCTTTTACGCTGTTCAAGCCACACGCGGGTTACCATCACGCACGACCTCGTGGAAGATATATACAGACAGCGTGCACAAATGTCTATTCATTACGGTTACAATGAATGAATTAGTTATTAGTATTTAGTACTTTAAAAGGATAGCCCCAGTGCATCTCTCCCCGTGCATGTTTATTGTTTATTGTTTATTGTATAATTTCATCCATAGGTAGGTAACCTACGCTTGGACTTGTCGAAAATTCCGCCAGTTCTAAATTCAATGCGAAGAAGAACTGACAAACAAACTTCGCAAGTCACAATGTTTTGTTAGTACCTTATAAGTATTATATTATAGTAACTTACAAATAATTAACCCATACTACCGCTCACAAGAGCATTAATATTTACAGCATAAACATGAATACTGAAGAATCTGACCACACTGCCTATTTAAATTACCTATATCTGGTGTATAGTGCCATCGTCAATTTTGATATTTCATATTATATGTCGTAAAAGGCGACTAAGGGATAAGGACGAGATGCCTTGTTAAATGGCGACAGGCTAGCCACCTTTCACCTTGGTGCGGTCCTTCCGCCGAGTCGTGCAGCAGGTGGGTCTTTGTACCTTACACTTGCTGCTTGATAGTTATCTTGTCCGAATAATTTACTAAACGTGGTGGTCGATGTTGTGTTGCAATTTTCCAGAGTTCTTGCAGCACAACACCGATTACTCTGCTTACCCTGATTGTCGGGATACAGCGTGTGCGGTATGTATATATGTATGTATGAAAATTTCAACCGGCTAACTATTACTCGTACGTTTCAAAAGATACAGAACTCGAAAAACGTTGAACACCGATGGGTAACAAACCCACTGTCATTCGCTAACGAGGCAAGACCGAACCGCTCAAGCTCCAACGAAACGGCAATCTAAACTTGAATCTGAAGCACTTTACTTTACTTTACTTGTAATTTACTTCGAGAGGGCTTACGCCAAACTTCTTTTCTCTGCGTTTTCCCGAAGTATTTGTAACAAATAAGAAACTCTTTCAATCGCCTCTCGTTTCTTCTATCACTCTTTCTAAGGGAAACTGTAAGAAACGTGTTTTTATAGACAGCCTGCATGGGTGGCTGTGCCAAAAAGTTCAATGGACGATCAGACACAGGCAAAAACACCAATCCTCGCGAAAGCTTATTCCATGGGGAGTGCTCGGAGGAGCTGTTTAAAGCGATCCCGCCGTCCCCTTTCCACCTCCGCACCACGCGCACTCGGCAGGGATTGCATCCCTACACGCTGGACTTGCCGCGGATGGTACCAATCGGTTCTGCAGATCTTTCTTCTACACAACCTGTAAACTCTGGAACTCTCTCCCTGCCCATATATTCCCCCCCAAGTACAGTCTCGGGTCCTTCACAAGGAGCGTGAATGGACACCTGTCAGGCCGGCATGGCATTCGGAACCCCCGCATACCGAATGTGTCCATCGGCGTCGTTAGCGTTAGACACCTTATGGGTGGCTCGGCGCCGTTTAGAATGGATACTTAAAAATTCGCGGAAACGGGATTTTCGAACGTTGATCGTTGAAGCTCTTGAGATACTTTTCAGTGTGAACCTTAGTAATCTTTTTTTAAGGTTTTTAACAATTATTGTCAATACTAGCCCCATAGTACTGTCTTCTATATCCTTTAAGGCCCAGAGCCCCTAAGACCTATTGGGATTGATAGAGAAAGTCCAACGATGTCTAATATAATAAATACTTTGTATATATTTTTCATTTGGGCGCGCCAGCAGTCTCTTGTGGCCTTCTCTGTATTATAAAATCGATTGGAATCATTTATATTAATTAGAATGCTTTCTTGAGCCACCTTAAGGCCCTGTCAAACCGTATTCACACGTACTACTCTTTCAAGGCGCCGCTTTCGCTGATTGCAGTAGGATGCAACACAATCAATCAAAGCGAAAATTAGGTTTTTATTTTTTTATTCCAATCCGTAGCTTTTTAGCTAAAAGTAAAAAGCTACGGATTTTGATATTTCTTAAACAAATAAAATATATTTTTTCCAAAGCCTTGATTTGGTCACGTTGCCTTAAATACGTTTTCATAACTAAATTCAGAGGCATGTTCATGATTTTTCTCTATGGAGCGAAGTTAATCAAATCGTGTTTGATCTGCGCCGATAGATGAAGTATTACTTAAATTAAAACTGAATCTGTCTAGTGAGTAATATTGGTGGTAAACCTTTTGAAATTAGAGTCAGACACAGACTCACGTCACCTTAAAAGTGAAGATAGCTGTTATGACTACGTGCGTCACCCAGTACTAAGTTTTATAAATAAGTAATGATAATAATGAGTAATGACTTTACATACAATGGAATTGTCAACAAACAAGATGTCCATAAGCCCAGCCGGGCTATGACGAAAAATATTTACTATATACAATTTTACCGTATTACCTATGAACCCGCAATGATATGAGCCCACGAAGCATACTAAATTCTAAACTTGATCTTAAATGAAATTGCTTACTCCTTATGAACTTTACTTTCAAAGCAAAACTTTAAATTCCTCGAAGTCAAAAAAGTCATTGAAGAAATTCTACCTTAACTAATTAAATTCTTTTAAAGAAGCACTTTTTGTCAACTTAATTTTTCTGATCCAAAAGTATGTCTCTCATGTTCAGAGTTAGTAAATATATATGATATGTAAAAACTAAGTATATTTAGTCTATCTTATGTATATATCTGGTATATAGGTATAGTATTTAATTATTCATATTTAAGATTATCTATCTTTTGTATTCCCGTACATCTGTCATACCATACAATTTCTCTTTCCGCCACTCACCTAGCAGTTATCATACCCCAAAGGTACCCTGTTAGAAAATGCCTAGAGGCATTAAGTGTTACCTTTTGCCCATATTCTATTTGAGTGCAATAAATATATACAATACAATACAATACAACTAATGTTTCCTATTTTTTTCACTTGAGGATTAGTATAGTATGTAGTATCTATTTTCTATACATGTGTATGATGTTTGTATTGTATGTATTTTATAAATAGTTATGTATGTACATGAAAGTATTATTCATAAAAAGAAAACATGTATTCCTCCTCCCTTTCGCTCGTACTATACTTACTTCTTTCTCTATAATTTTATTCCTCATCACATCACCCAAAGGTTGACTGGAAGAAATCACTTGCAGTATATAAGACCACCTTTGCGCACTCCTGTTTTTCTTGTTTCTTGTCGTGCACTGTTCTTCCTTCAATTGTGTGCAATAACGAGTTTCTATTCTATTCTAAAGAACGTCTTTAAAATCGCCTAAAGCCATCCATAACACGATCCTCTACCGAGTGTCCTCAAGATGGACCAATCCTTCTGAAATAAAAGCTTGCAACTTGTAAGCGAGAAAGTACGTTCTCGTTTACAAGTTGCAAGCTTCTATTTAACCCTTCGATCATAAAAAATAGATTTAACCTCACCTATTAGTATGTGGTCAAATCTTGCAACTGATTTTTTAAGCAGTTCAGTAAGTAACTTCACTTGTTAGTATGAGTCATATCTTCTTCCACCCAACCGATTTAACTGAAATTTTGCACACTTTTCGTGCTGGTGACAATACAATCTAGTATACTCAAAACAAAATTGTAAAAAAGTAAAAAAGTAAAAAAAAAATATAAAAAAAATAAAACATTATAAAATAATAAGTAAAAAAACCTTTTTAAAAAGAAGCTTTTATTTAGGCCATGTATTTATTACACGACTAAATTAAATTTAGGTTTTCGATTTGTTTTCAAAAAGCTTGTCGCGAAAAATTCATAAACAGGTACCAATAATTGTATTGGACAGTGATTGGTTGATACAAGTAGGTGCTTGCCGAAGTATGTATGTAAGTATTTTATGTACAATTCGCGTGACCAGCTTTTTGGAAACAAATCGAAAGCCTAAACTTATTGTAATCGTTAAATAGCTTCAATGAAAGCTTATTTTAAAAAAAGTTTTTCTTTTCTAATAAAAACTTAGAAAAGACACTTTTGCGACGGACTTTCATAAATGACGATAATGAAATTAGGTATACACTCAGAAACAAACCACTAAAATATTTACATAATTTTACGTCTTCTTAATTCTTCGTATCAACTCATTTAATTACAGGCTTTCGGGGAAAGTGTGTTCCAGACGTAATGAATACTTTTTACTTTTAATTTGTTGAATGATGATGAATTACTTTGCTCTAATGAAGGCGTACAACTCGAATTACTTAAATCGAAAATATCGCATTACTGTAATAGTTAAATATTATATATGCCCGCTGCTCCGCCCGCTCTCATATTTCACTTCACTGCTAACCTCATAAGCCATTTAGCGTGATAGTAAGTAGCCTATAGTTGATGGGAAGAATCAAGCTATCCGTAGAATTTTGTTTTATTAAAATCGGTTTAGTGGTTCTCGAGTTATAAGCGGACAGACAGACAGACAGACAGAAAGCAGACGTTGGATTTTATTATAGGTAAGGAAGGACTAATAGGATGTCTTCTCTTTTCGAATTATTATAAAAGATAACGTATGCCTGGCCACAGAGCCAAAATGACCTCTCCTCGTGAATCCACGCTCAGTGAGGCGCCATGCTAACAGATTTGCAGACTATTGCTAGGCTGTCTAGCCTGTTAATACGACGTTTGAAGACACCCAGGTTGAAAGATTCGGGAAACACCATCGCCGGAAGACAGTTCTACACGCTAGCGATGCGACCTGTGGACGTGAGAAAGGAACGATTTAGAGAACCGATGGGTTCTCAAAAGCCCGTAAAGGGTAAACTCAGAATAGGCTGAACCTATTAACACGCAATTTCACAAAACTTAACTAAAAAAAATTACGCAGTTTTTCTAAAGTTTATCGAAAAATCTGTATTCAGGCGTGTAGGATTCAAATAGGCATGTACTAAAGCATTTTCGACCAACTTTTATTGTAATTTCCTGCGTTTTTCGTAGTATTTTTTTTTATACTGTTTTTATTTTATAGTTTATGTCTGTACCGTAATTGTGTAAAAAGATACCTAACTAGTTCAGCTATCCTCAATGACCAATAGAACAATGTATAAAAATGTCCTATCGTGGACGAGATCGTGGAATCAATATTGTCTTGTCTTGTTTTGTGTGGCTAGCTAGGCTAAACGAAGGAAGTACACAGTGACCGGCACTAAATATGTACCGTGTGGGGCCGGTACTTTAAAAGAATAGCCCCACTGCGTCTCTCCCCGTGTATGTCGTAAAAGGCGACTAAGGGATATGACTCCCTTCTTATATTACTAGGTGGTAGGGTTTAACCCGCCCGGGTTGGTACCACCGCACTGAATGAAAGGTCGGTCGAAACGGCTATGTAAATAGTTTGTGTTTTCCGTTCAGTTCAGTGTAGCCGGCACGACCGAAGGGAAGCACTGACGTGGCACCAAGCTCACCCGGTGTTATGGGCTGACATCACGGATGTTGTAGGTGATGTAAGCCAACCGTGTCAGATTCCATCCAGCCACGTCAGTGCTTCCCTTCGGTCGTGCCGGCTACACTGAACTGGACGGAAAACACAAACTATTTACATAGCCGTTTCGACCGACCTTTCATTCAGTGCGGTGGTACCAACCCGGGTGGGTTAAACCCTACCACCTAGTAATATAAGAAGGGAGTCATATCCCTTAGTCGCCTTTTACGACATGCACGGGGAGAGATGCAGTGGGGCTATTCTTTTAAAGTACCGGCCCCACACGGTACAAACTGTACAGCTGCTTTCTTTATTATTATATAGAGAAAGGGTGAATGATTGATTGCAGACCAATTTATTGGGCAGATAGCTTTTATTGTATATAAAGGCGACTAAGAAATAGGACAAGATGCCGTGCTAAACGGCAACCGGTTGCCAGTGGCCACCTCTCACCTTGGCACGGTCCTTCCACCGAGGCATGCAGTAGGTGGGCTTTCGTGCCTTTCTTGCTGCTTGATACTAATTTTTCTCTCTAATTTTCCTCCAGTCCTGCCGGCCTTCAGCGGTGCGGAACCACTGCTTTCCGCAGACGTACTTGATGTCGCCGTCCCACCTGGCGGGTGGTCATCCCACACTTCGTTTTCCTGTCCACGGCCGCCAGTGTAGCACACGAGTATCTTGCCCTAATAGGCGGAGGCCGCGGTTGTGCTGTAATTTACAGGAGTCCTTGCAGCACAACACCGATAGCTCTGCTTACCCCATCGGGATTTGTCCCGATGTTGTCGGGATACAGCGTGTTTATCTATGTGTTTGTATGAATAATTCAGTTTACTCAACATGCTTTCTTTAGCAAACTTATAAAACATATTTATTATCATACATATCATACATATCATATCATACATAAACTTATAAAACTTATAAAACTTATAATATATATTTATAAAACCGTTGATTTAAAAACCACTCCGTAATTTATTTCAAATCTTTCGTACTATCTTTTAATAAGTTGCCTGAATTAATTGTTGTAGGTATATCATTTTAGAAGGGTAATTTATACGGCCGCCAACCCTACACAAGAGGAGTCGCGATGTTTACGTCAAAAGCAGACAGTCTGAAAGGTTTGAAGTGTGCTTCGTTTGCGGCAAATAAGTGTTTTGTGGACGGAACGAGGGCCGTGGCTCGGCGGGTGCGAAATCGGAAATTTTCACAATAAATAATTGTGATCGGAAGAAAAAATGCTGGAACGGAAATGTACTTGAAATTTTTTTTATATTATGTTAGGTTTGATGACGGAATCAATTTGTCAGTCTCGGTAGGTCAGTTGTGCGGTCGGTCGACTGTTGTTAAGCACACCTGGGCGCGGTAAATACTTGGATGGGTGACCGCTCGACCGTTGTCTGACTGTAAAACTTAGTACCGCACTGAATGAAACGTCGTCGGTCGAAACGGCTATGTAAATAGTTTGTGTTTTCTATATATACTCGTATATATATAATAGGTTGCCAACATATGGAATTCACTCCCACCTGCATAATTTCCTCCTATGTACAGTCTGGGGTCCTTCAAACATAATGTGAAGGTGCACCTAGCCGACCGACATTCGCAGCCCCCGTAAATTTTCCGAATGCCCGTGGGCGCCGTCGGACTACACCTCTGCGTTAGTCTGGCGCGCGCCATTTGTCATGCTTCCCATAAAAAAATAATAAATACATAACATTCATATATTACTTACATACGCCTACTATCAATACTGAATGTATTACTTACCCACATAAATCGCGTTAGTTTACCAATGGGGTATAGGCAGAGACAACGGATCTCCGCGTGCCAACATCCTGACACACTCCGAGACGCCTATTCCTCACTCTAATTACTTTTTTTATTGCTTCCGAACTGGGTGGCTCTACCCGAGGTCGAAGCCTCAGGCGCAGCCAATTTCACCGCCTAGGAGGTGCCAGTCCGGCTTGGAGGTGGACTAAGGTTTTTTTTTATAGAAACTTGACACCGTTGGCTACATCACCTACAACATCCGTGATGTCAGCCCATAACTTATATATAACTTAATATATATAGTTAATAAAGTGCCACGTCAGTGCTTCCCTTGTCCTTAGTGTTGCTGGGGAAAGGCTAAAAACCCGCGATTTGAAGATCCGTGGATTGTAGGAGTCGGGAAAGATATTCCCTGGGAGCCCGTTCCACACCATTGCAGTGCGGCACAAGAACATTGATCTACATTTGGAACGTTCCGAAGAACGAGAGGGTCATCAACTCATCATATAACAGTGGACGAACAGACAAATGTGATATTGAACCCTAATAAAACACCGAAGTATCTTTCTATTCTATAAATAACAATATTATAGGCCAATATGCTATAATAATGGTGGCATAAAAGCACGATTACCCAAACGCTATCTTAGCTAGGTTATCTACACAATTCTAGATATTGACCGGGTCAGGGAAATATAGAGTGATTCAACCACAGAGCATCGAATACCGCGCGCCCCCCCTCATATAGACGCCCTGAGCGCGATTTCCCTACAACGCCGTTGAAGCCTGTGGGCGTGGCCTATGACTTACATATTATGTTTGTTGTGCGTGTGCATTTGTTTTGTGCGTGTGGCTTACTTCCTCCTCTTTGTGTGTAGTGTCGATACTAACACACACACACACACACATACGAAGCGCTAACAGCTCTGCGTGCGGTTATTAGGTTTCAAATATTATTATTACTTTCGCTTATAGGAGGCGCGCGCGGTATTCGATGCTCTGTGGATTCAACCGTAGACGGTATTCATCTCAACGGCCATACAGCCAAACTGAATAACTTTATTGAGGCTAGACTGAACAAGCTTTGTTCGAGTTTTAAGAATATTCTTTATAACAATATTTATTATAAATAATAATCATTCTCATTGACTTTGTACAAATTTAAATCTATTTAAAATAAAATACTTAAAATAAATAAAGAAATAGTGTAGTGCGAGAGCGCTGTGGGCTGAAAGAAGATATAGTGACAAGGATTTAGAAAGGAATGCTTCGGTGATTCGGTCACGTTGGAAGAATATGGATGATAGATAGGAGACTAACGAAAGAAATTTATGAAGCAAATGTGAGTGGAAGAGTCGGGAAGGGTCGTCCTAGGTCCTAGACGCACGTACCTGGACTCGGGCATGTGCTCAAAAAGGGTCAAGTGCGTAGTACCCGTAACCGACTAGCATGCATGAAGAACATTATGGGAGTAGAAGAGGCGGCAGAGGTGTGTCAGGATCGTGGCACGTGGAGATCCGTTGTCTCTGCCTACCCCACCGGGAAACAGGCGTGACGCTATGTATGTATGTATGTATGTACTTATAAATAATTAAAACTAGACCTAAAAAGTAACTGAATTAACTATTACCGTGTGGGGCCGGTACTTTAAAAGAATAGCCCCACTGCATCTCTCCCCGTGTATGTCGACTAAGGGATATGACTCCCTTCTTATATTACTAGGTGGTAGGGTTTAACCCGCCCGGGTTGGTACCACCGCACTGAATGAAAGGTCGGTCGAAACGGCTATGTAAATAGTTTGTGTTTTCCGCCGACATGAAATGAAGGGAATCATTGACATGGCACCTAGTTTACCCGGTGTTATGGGCTTACATCACGGATGTTGTTGGTGATGTAGCCAACCGTGTCAGTTTCCATAAAACAAAAATCGATGAAAAGGTCTTCGAAAGCCTAGATTACTACTATAAACAATTTTTTTAATTGTATAAAACGTTATAACAAGAAATGTGTTGCTCTGTCCGAAACTATTATTACAAAACAAATAACTTAATAATTCTAAAAATAAAAAAAAATCGTGCATTGGGTATTACTCTATGATCCTCTATAAAATATGCAATAACATGTTTCATTGTCCGAAACTTTTGTGCCAGATTGGTTTTAGGGAGGACTGGAGGAAAATTGGAGAGGCGTATGTCCAGCAGTGGACGCTTACACGCTGACTGACTGACTGTTCCTTATCACGCTGTTAGGTCTAGAGATCTGTTTCACCTCAATCTCTGCCGTACTAATGCTGGTATACGATCTCCATTGAGAGGAATCTGCCAATCCTATAACCAATCACTAGGGTCCCTTGACATACTGAATACTACCAAGAGAAGGTTTAGGGATGACGTCATAGCTGCCATAACTTCAATATCAACATCTTCCGATATTACCGCCCACTGATCATTGTACTTATTATAATAAAACAATTTTCTATTCTTATTCTGTGTATGTGATGATAAGTATGTTGTTTTCTTTTCCTTTTATTTATCACCTACTCTCTTACTTGTGTGTGTGGTGTGTTCTTGCTGTTTCTAATTATAATTGTAATTTGTGGTTTTGTATGCTGTGTACTTGCCTTTTTTTTCATGATTTCTTTTCTTTAGGTAGGTTTATTATTACTAGTTTTTGAATAAGTCAAATTGTAACGTTCTTCTGTAATTTTCTTTGTGAAAAATGCTGCTGGATATGTATTTTATTTTATTTATTATGGAAAAACAAACGGTCAGTCAGTCAGCGTGTAAGCGTCCACTGCTGGACATACGCCTCTCCAATTTTCCTCCAGTCCTCCCGGCCTTCAGCGGTACGGAACCACTGCTTTCCGCAGTGGTTCCGCAAACAAACAGACATTTACATAAAATAAAAAACAATAGCAAACATAATAACTTATTATGTTTGCTATAGTTTTTTATTGTATGTACATGTATGTTTGTTTTTCCATAATAAATAAAATAAAATAAAATACTACGGAACCCCCTGCGTGTGTTTTGTTTTTACCTCAGCCGTTATAGTTATAAAACATAAATAGATCAGTCTATTCTTAAATATTTTTCGCCCAGTTCCCCAACATTCGTTGCTGAATCATTCCATATAAGAAAGCGGGTGCGATAAAAATATAGAAACCTCTATGCTATATTTTGCCAACCTCACGCCAAACGCAGTTATTAGATAAATGGGAAGAATTATTGCGAAGCCTAACAAGATATATCGGAAGGTCAGTAGCTTGATAACATCGCAGTTTTATGAAACATAGTATAGGCACTGTAGCATAGTGTAAGCGGGAAGCAGTCGATATGAAAAATAATAGCTTATTGAATCATAATTTCAAGCTTTTTAAAAAAACCGCATGCAAACCGGTCCACTTTTTAAGATAATCAATTTTTAGATTACTTAATTACTTGATTGGTTGATTACGAACATAGCTAAGAACCATCCCGGCTTTCTAATAAAAAAAACGTATACAAATCGGTCCATCCGTTTGGGAGCTACGATGCCACAGCATCCACACCCATACACACATACACACACCCTCACACGTTAAACGCCCCTCTTTTTTCGTCGGGGGTTAAACATAAGGGCTTTTACATACAATGCATTAAATGTTATCTTAATTACTAGGTTCGCTTTTAGTTATTGCATGTAGTTTCTACTGTAGCCCTATATGGTTGTTAAACATTATTCCAAAAAAAATTCGGCTTTATTCACATTCGTCTTTACTCACATTCGTCTTCGAGCTATGTTTCGGGCAGAACGTATGGCCCACCCTCATGAGCGCTCTGCCTGGTGCGACGGTTGGCAAAGAACTGAGTTCCAAGGGACCTACAGTGAACTCCAAGGGACCGTAGACCTTAGTATTTGATATTGATAAGATACCTCTACCTGTTCCTGAGAAAACAGTCTTGGCATATGAATAGAGGGACGGACTGCCGGGCAACAAAATGATCCTATAAGGGTTCCGTTTTTTTTCCTTTTGAGGTACGGAACCCTAAAAAAAATTTAAGAAATGATTATGTCATAAATGACATAAATGAAACGTCGAGCCCCATAGCTCGTGAAGAACTTCAAGTTCAAGAGTATTTGAACAAACGAAGTTTTCTTTCTAACTAACAACACTACAATTTGTCTTTACACTTTGGCGCCGCTCCGGGCATCGCGGAAGTTCGGGGCGGGAATGACGCGTGGGAAACTTGTTCCGAGGGCATTACTGGCGATTACTACTATTTCCAGGGAAGTAATAGATAACAGATATAATAGGAATAGGCAACTGTGTGTATTAGTTCGAGGTCATATATTTTATATATGTGGACGAGAGTTCTATTTATAAATGAGTATCTGGGCGACCGAGCTTCGCTCGGCGTCTACCCCTATGTATCTAAACTTAAAAAAATTGCATTATCTAAATACAATATGCCATCCAAATCGTTAGAGAAAAAAATTATATAATATATATATTACCACTTATTTGGCCGGTTTTTATTACTTGATGTTTTACTTTAGAGTTTGCACTATAATCACACAAAGTTTGACGCTTGTATGTATTTCCGTTTTTACGATAGAGCAAAAACAAAAACTTTGGAAAAAAAGACACGTTTCTTATATGGGGTTTATGTTCTTTCGTGACATTAAGTTTATAGAAAAAATTTAGTTGTTTAAATCATATTTATTTATAAACAACATTATTACCTATATAAAAATAAGAACCAAATGTAAATTGTTTCATTTAAAAATTTTAGTCAGGGTTTCAGAAAATTCGCGAACCGCTGCTCTATAATAATGAGGTACCAAATTATTGAAATACCTTAATTATGTGTAGTGTTTGTAGGTATATCGCAACTAAGTTATTGTATCAACAAGATCTTCCTTTCCCATAAGACAACACATATACGACTCTTAAGCCCAACATACTCAACACGTCAAAGGAACAAAGAACCTATTGTTTTATTTTTCCTCACTTCCTACACGACACTTCCTCTGTGCTAGGACATGACTTATATTCCACCCCTGCCGGTTCACACAAAAGCGATATGCTGAGCGAATCGTTAGCGACTTTAGCACAGACTTTAATCACTGTGAACCATTACTTATTGCATTTTAACCCCCGACACGAGAGAAGGGGTTTTATAAATTTAACGCCTCCGTGTGTCTGTATGTCCGTCTGTGTTTAGATTTTTTTTATGTAAACCAACATGTGTGGCTGTGCCGAGAGACCAATGGTGCATTCGACAGAGTCAAAAACACCTCTCCTCGCGAAACCACGCTCAGCTAGGTGCCATGCCAGCAGATTTGCGGACTGTTGCTAGGCTGTCAAGCCTGTTAATACTAGATTGGCCCATCCCATACATCACTCCCGAAAAAATATGTTCTCGGCGAGACCTGCATATAATGCAGATTTCGCGGACAGCCGCTTCATACGGCGTGTGCGGCGCGTGTTGAACGCACGCAAGTCTGTATCGAGTCGGTGACGCACAAAGTCCTGTGTGTGCAACATGCCCGGTTGCTGTTATAAAGAGTGACAGTGACAAAAGTTCTTGTTGGTTTCGCCTGAGCATGTTATGGCGTGTTAAGAAGCCATGCTGTCACGGATAAGATCGTGTAAACGGTGGTATCGCGTTCTCGTTCTCACCCGCCCACCGATGACAAGAGCGAACGGAAAGACGGCAATCGCGCCGGTGGGCGAGCGATGACATCCTTCTCGCCCACTCCCACCATCCGCAGCAAGTGAAAACGAGAACGCGATAGCACCGTCGTAGGGATCGTGTCACGTATCACAATACTGTGTGTGATTGCACGCACACTTGTACCGACGTCTAGCACAAGTTGCATCGCACGATGTGCGATCTATAAAATGGACATCGATGGTTAATACGACGTTTGAAGACACCCAGGTTAAAGAATTCGGGAAACACACTCGCCGGTAGACAGTTCCACACCCTAGCGGTGCGACAAAGAAACGATTTAGAGAACCGATAGGTTCTCAAAAGCTCAATGTCAACAACAAAAGGATGCTGAGTCTCTCTTCGACGAGTCGTCGCAGAGAGCGCGTCGCATTGCGTTGTATTGCATAGTATACATGTGCAGTACACAATACTGTGCTATCAAACTGTGTGCATTGTCAATCCCCCCAGGACAATATTGAAGTCACAATAGCCGTAGCCGTCGCTGCCGACGAGATAATTCGCCGTCATATGTACCCTGCCCTGCTATACTGCGTCGCCACACAACACGAAAGGGAAGGCCCGTTCCACGTAACCCTACTGTAGTTTCCTCTCCATGTGTCACTGTCGAGAGCTTAGGCGGAGTCGCGTGCTGGCGAAGCAGGAAGAAGAAAAACTTACTCAGGCATACGAATACTCGAGTGTCCCATGTAGAAATGTGAGTGGGGTTTGACGGCAAAACGGAAGAATCCATTATATTAGTCTGCTTTCTGTCGACACAGCTATGAAGAAACTTTGTGTATTCCGCTCAGCGCTAGGATTCGTAAAGATTCACAGGATTTATAAACATTCACACAAGTTTATTTCGCGTGAAGTTCTTTTCTATCTTGTTCTGTCTCTCGCGATTCTGTATCGCGTGATGTTCATCTTTTGCTAGTGCCTCAATGACCTAGCATTAAACCCAGAGTTCAGTGTAGCCGGCATAAACAAAACGGGAAGCACCTGGCACCACGTGAGGCGCATACGGCACCTTGTCCCTTGACAGGAAATATGTGTAATGGACTAACATAACATGTTAAAAAAATTGCTGTAACCAACCATGTCAAGTTATATAAAAAAAAACTTCGATTTGTCGGCAACATTTTAGAAAGCAATGCCCCAAAATGTTCTGCTAGAAAATGCCCCAGTTCTGTTGCCTATTTTATTCAAAGTGGATTAGGTGTAATAAATATTTGTAAAAGGCATAATAAAACACATTCACTTTTACGACTGTTATGAAGAAGACAGAAATACTTTATTGCTCCAAAAATATTGTATAGACGCACTTTTACATTTGATGCAAAGCTAGGTTTATTCCTTGAAGACATATACATTAGCATATATATATATATATATGTGTAATTAAGACTTCAATATTATTATAACTTGCACCTTAAAGGTTGGCTGGAAGAAATATTTACAAGGGATAAGGCCTTTGTCAGTTTTTTCTGTTATTTTTAGCAATAAAATATTTCTATCTTTATTCATAAAGTACTAAGACAAAACATCTTTAGAAAATTTGATGACTGTGTTGCTGATTGCCGATTTGAATGTACCAATAAAAGTACTTTAAAATGGCGTCGTACAATTGCTAAAATTGACAATCATTTACATAATAATATTTAAGACATCCCAGTTAGTTGCGACGTAGACCCGACTCACAGCGCCTCCAGCCAGACGGAGAAGTAAATAACTAAGTTACAACTCAATTAAACATCCTGGTCACGGCACCTCTGTGACGCCTTCGAACCTTAGTCCCTTAGTCAACTCCTCTCTTAGAGCTCAAAGCGGTTGTACCCAATCTGGGTAACTATTGAAAGTTAACTAATGAATCCTTACTAACTAGTATAGTATTTTAACTAATACGTGCGCAGGCTATAGATATTTTCACCATATATTGAAAACTAGCGGTGCCCGCGGCGCCTGAACAAGGTCGAGATGTCATCTAAATAAGCTATCTAACATACAGATAGATAAACGACATAGTAAATCATTCGAATTTAATAATAGTAGGGCTTATTTGTCCTTGTGACTCCGCTGGCGCCAAATTCAGACTTTAAGGATAAATTTGACTGCATAAGTTGACCAAAGTGACATTACATGCGGGCATTAAGTTGATTCAAGATTTTTTCAAACTTCTAGCGTACACGTGGCATGCAAATATCGAAGGCATGGCAAATTGTTCCAAGGAGAACGGAGGGCGGGACTCATTTGACTTTCAATGCGGACTCGATGGATCGCCTGTAATTTTATCGACAGAATCTACATATTGGTGTTGGTCTGGCTCAGTGGCCCGAAGCATTTAGATTACATTATATAACTAGTATACGTACTTATAAAAAAAATCTTAATTATTATAATTAATTATATTTATTTCCACACCCATAAATTTTTTAATTTATTTTGCAACAAAACAGACATATACTGCAAAGATGTGTAATGGGCTCCCAAAGAATATCTTTCCCCACTCGTACAAACCACGGATCTTCAAATCGCGGTTTAATAGCCTTTCCCCAGCAACATTAGTCCACCTCCAAGCCGGACTGGCACCTCCAAGCCGGACTGGCACCTCCTCGGCGTTGAAATTGGCTGCGCCTGAGGCTTCGACCTCGGGCAGAGCAAAAAATACATGGAAAACCTTGGCGTCAGCCTGGTACCATCAGCTAAGGGTAGATCTTTGATGTGTGACGCTACTTACGTCGACACATTGGCACCAAGCCACATTCGGACCTCTTCAAGACTTGCTGACGCGGCCGGGGCGGAGAGTCTCAAACGCAACAAAGTTAAATTTTATTTTTCTGATTTCACAGGTCAAAGTCAAAAATGTGGTGGCGCGCCTTGGGAGAGGCCTATGCCCAACAGTGGATCGATACAGGCTGATGATGATGATGATGATGATGAAGTCAAAAGTCAAAGTTTTTTATTTAGTAGTAGGCTTACATCGTCAATACATATTAATACTATTTAAAAAATAATCTAAATGATCAAATGCAGAAATCATACAACGACCGCAAAGAACTTAAGGTCGTAAAAGGTCTTACATTGAAGCCATTTAATAAATTTCGTTTTCAAAGCTGACATTTCGGTTTCGTCTTTACGTAATTCTCTAGGTACCTAATTTATTATATGTGTTTGAACTTATTCATGTTTTTTCTCTAATTGAAAAAGAAGTCAGCTTCAACTGTGCAAAATGTCTTTTTTTTTAACTTTCAAATATAGCACTAGTTTTAAATTTTTCCTTGCTTTTTTCTTGTGCTTGCAAGCACAACACCGATTACTCTGCTTACCCCGATTGTCGGGATACAGCGTGTGTATGTATTATTGTGTTTAGTTCTGTGTGGTGGTTGTGTGTGTGAAGAGTTTGGTGAGGTGTATGTATGAGGTGTATGAGGTGTTTCAAGGTATAATATTGTTGAATCTGCTTTGCTGTTATTTTAAATGTATATTAATTAATATTATATATCTATGTACCTACGTGAAGACCCGTTGTCTCTGCCTACCTCATTGAGAAATAGGCTTGACGTTATGTAGATACGTTATATATAATACATAATTTAATTAACAATAGTATTTTGGTTTCATTTAATTGGATATTTTCTGAAGCTCTCTCTCGCTCTCTGTAAGGCAAGAATAACAATAGTAAGAAGCGATATGGGGGACTGTGATTGCACAATTAAAATTAATGACGGTTCGTGATTGCGCAATTAAAATTCAAAGTTCAAATAGACATTCCCTCACAGTTTTAACGAAATGTTCAAATTAATCAAGTACAGAACGAAATCGCAGATCAGGTCCTGCTTTGAGTACTGCTCGCACACGGGGGTCGCTCAATCAAAGGTTTAAAGTAAGACTACACGATTGGCTGTTGAAACAAACACTATATGATCTCACAATGTTCAATATATTAACTTAGGTAGTACAAATGTGACGCAAATGAATTGAATGTATGTTAAAATATATGTATACCAAATTCTGTAAAACAAAAAAATTATAAATGAATAAATAAATAAAACAAAATATTCAATAATTGTAAGAACGTATTGATGTATTTAGCTGTAGAAAATCATAATATTATATTGACAAATTATTATTGCGGGAATTTTACTGACGATGTGAATTTGAATGTGACCAATTGAATGTGAGCAATCATATTTACAAATAAATGTTTTTGACTTTGACTTAAAATACCAGCTTGCGCCTCTGGACTCGATCCAGCGTCGTGCCGTGCGGCTAGTGAGTGACGCCAAAGTGTCACGCGATCGAAAACCACAGCAACTCCTTAGGGATATCAACTCCCTAAGTGTGTTCTATCGCTTGTTCCATGGGGAGTGCTCGGAGGAGCTGTTTAACGCGAACCCGCCGTTACCTTTCCACCTCCGCACCACGCGCACTGGGCAGCGATTGCATCCCTGCACGCTGGACTTTCCTCTACAGAACCTATGAACTCTGGAACGCTCTCCCTGCTCATATTATATACCCCCCAGTACAGTATCGGGTCCTTCAAGAGGGGCGTGAATAGCGTGATCAGGCCAACATGGCTTTCGCAACCGCCGTATGCGATCGAATGACACCTTATGGGTGTGCCTCGGAGCAAGCTTACATGTCAAGCTTTCAATAAAAAAAAATTAACTTCCGACTTAAATTTCTCGCAATGGTGGATTGTAAACCGTAATATGAATAATATATATATACACTTTCTGTAAAGTTTGTTACTTTTACGGAACAAAATATTCTTCTCGCTATTGAAAATATTCACCTTTCACAAACATTTCATTTTACAGATATTTCTATGAACAAACTTATTTTGATGTGGCACGTGGAGATCCTTTTTCTCTGCCTACCCCACTGTATGTATGTATTTATTATGTAGATACCTACCTGCATATACACGGTGTTGTAACCCCAACCGTAAAATCCGAAAGGGGGTGATTCTGTACGTGAAATAGAACAACTTTTGTTCTACTACTTTTTAATTTGAAGAAAAAAAAAAATTATTATTTTTTTCACCACAGAAGTTGTTTAGTTTCACATATAAAATAACCCCCTTATGTCAGTTAAAAATATTACGAGGGCAACTGCAACACCGTGTATTTCAAAATAAATATGTCTTCAAATTAAAAGCTTACTCCCACCGTGCGCCCAAGTTGCTAGCGGCGGAGGCGGCGGGGCGGCGGGGCGTTGCCACAAGAGATTTTCGCGCGCCACTCTTCGTAAAGTGTACACGATTCCGATTTAGCCAATTTATCCAGATTTAAATGGATTCACTTCGCTTACTTCGCTCAAAAGGAACAAAGGAATACATCGCCCTCATACATGGCATCGTTAGTTGCAAGTACGGGACGAAGAAAAGTATACCTCGGTATATTGGAAAGGGCATATTCGTTCTCGACTTACAAGATTAGTTGTGTCTTTGTCATTCGACCTTCTCGCCCAAACAACAACACGCAAGGGATTCGATGCCTGAAACTGGACAACTTTTGTTTTACAGTTTTATTTAGTAGTAATAAAAGTAGACGGCAGTTAACTTTCTCCATACAAAATCGTCTTTCCGCATTTATGTTTTCTAGCCCCCTAAACCTTATCAGATTTTTACAAAAAAAAATTCTTGTCTTAAGTACAGTCCAATCTACGTTTCTGTAATTTTTTTGTTTAGATGAAAATATATACCTACAACACCGGAGCTAAACATTTGTATTTCGACCGAAAAAAAAATATTTTTTTTATTTTTTGATGCCATGAAGTTCATTAAGCTTTATTGAGTAAGCACTTTAGATATTAAAAAAATAAAAAGGCAGGAACGTAGATTCCACTGTCCTTATTACAACAACAAAATAGTTAATAAAATCGGATAAGGTTTAGGGGGGTAAAAAACATAAATGCCGAAAGACGATTTTGTATGGAGAGAGTTAACTTCAGTCTCGTCTAACTAGCAGCTTTAAAAGCCACGTGTGTGTGACCGAGGCTGCTACAACAACTGAAGGCCTAGCCCAGAGGAGAGCAGCACACTTATCTTATTGAGCCCAGCGTGGAGGCGATAAATAAATCTGGCCGGGTCAAAGGCACCGGTAATCCCGTCGAAATCCGATGGTTGGCCGCCACTGCTGGAGATAAACTAACTAAACTAAACGTAGAATCAAAACAAATTTTGTGTTTTATAATTGAAGATAAATTAAAAATATGCTACACATATTTTAAATGCTATTTTCTGTTGTTATTTTTAATTTGAAAAAGTATTCACTGTAATTCATACTAAAACATTTGATGGTGTATGTCGTTTGTCTGTCTGTATGTTACTCTTTATAAGTGAAAATACGATGATGATTAAAAAAAAATACAATAATTTTACCATTTTCCCGATTACGAATGTCGTGCCGATGATATAACTAAAAAGTGTTTTATTTCACAATTTTTAATTACCCATTACTTTCTGAACAATACATTTTAATACTTTCTATTTCTTACATACCTACTTACTTACCTTACTTTTTGCCACCCATAAGGTGTCTAACGACGCCCATGGGCATTTCATGTATCTACTCTCATAGTCTACGTAGCATCACACTAACTTTCTTAAGGTCTGAGCAGTAATGTCAATATTGACAAAAATCTAAGAAAATAGGAGTCCGACTTCTATTAATTATTGCAACATTAACGCGAGCGGCTCAGTACACCAATACTAATAATAAATTTTTAATGGATGGTCGTGGAGTAAGTTACTTTGTTTTATGAGATACTGGGTTTGTAGACTCTGTGTATGATACTAAAACTAAATTGACGATTTTTAGAAATCCTTTCTGTATGTATATATTATGTTCCTCCATAACTCTTAAACCTATCATGCGAATTCGATGAATACACGCATATTTAGCTATATACGCGACACAGGATAGACTAAAAAATTATAAAATTCAGTTCCGGGTACGTTAAGATGCACTGATACAAATCGAATTGTTCCGCGCGCCGAAATAAAGGTAGTTAGCGGGCTTACTTACTTTCTTCTTTTGAAATACGAATTTCACGCGAGCGAAGCCGCGCGAAAAAGCTAGCATACAATATACAATTGCGCCAGAAGATTACTAAAACTTGATTCCGCCAATGTTTTCCGACGTACTTACCCCAACTTATAAGTTCTCTTCTCTGAAGTTGCTTAGTTATTAGTTCACCACCAAGCAAATTGCCTTCACATAGGAGTTGGCTGATTGTGTGAGTGTGAAGCAAATTTACATATTAATTACTTCTGCAACCTACTCTTGCGAACTCCAGCTTCAATCAAGCACTTGGAAAGTATTATATTAACTATTTTAATTTAATACCGTAAATTATAATTAATTATGTGAATTAACATTAAATTGGTACGCATTAATTGGTATCATTTTCGTATGAATCATTCATATGAATCATTCATTCATTCATGATATCATTTTCGTAGGCCTGGGCCTGACTTAAAATCAGCGTCCCTCTCATCTGGGCCTGACTTAAAATCAGCGTCCCTCTCATCAGCTCCAGGGCTCGGTGGGGAGGGACCAAGGCTGTGTCAGGTCCAATTTTTCTTGTCTATTATTGTTATAATATGTGTTATAGGTATCGTCGTGTGTGTTAAACAAGAAAATAAAACTTATTCATTTCATTTCAAACTTATTCATTTCATTAATAGCCAAAAATATTTTTTTAAACAAACAAGCACGTTATAATACTTTATATGGGGTGAAAAGGTGGACTTATTCCTTACAGAGATTTCTCCCAGTTTACGATACTCTAACCTTTACGATAGCGATTACGATTTGTACCTACCTTATTTTACTAACCATTAACAACTTGATACTTCAAGTACCTACCTATCTTAATATATTAATTTTTTGGTAAATAAAAAAAAAATACTGCATGCGTAATTAATTACTAACATTATCGAGTTGATACTTTCGTATGAAAATTCTGACAAAGCCTCTTTACACCTGTTACCCGTTCACACTAAGTCTTTTGTTGTCAGAATTCTCACTAAAATTACTAATCTTGCTCTCAATCTGCATTTTGATAACCTGTAAAGGTATATAACTGACTTGAATATTAGGTCGATGTGAGTGAGCACGTTACAACACTAATGTTCGCAATAACAACAGTACAGCGAGCCGAGCAGCTCGAAGGGAACGCCGAACGCCGAGCGCCTCCGGCTGTCGGTTTTTCGGCGAACACCTTCGTAATATTCGACGCATGTCAGTCGCTGAGCACAGGCAGCGTTTTTATTTTTTATTTAATCCGGTATGGGTGGCTGAGTCGGAGGGGCCAAAGCGCATGCTCCGACCAGCCAATATCACCTCCGAGAAGGTAGGTGCCATACCGGAGACTTCCCTGGATTGCTGGCTATACTGAACTAGAGAAGAACACAGCCACAGCATAATGCTGTGACACAGCCGAGGCTGCTATGCGGCCTTCTTACATCCAGTACGGTGGTACTACGGTTGGCTATATTTTCAGCCTACCCCCTAGTAAGGGGCAAGGGAAGGGACCTACAGTTTTAGATAGATAGATAGATAGATAGAAAATTCTTTATTGCTCCAGTAAACATTAAACAGTAACAAATACATTGGAAAATTTACATAAGGTGCAAAGGCGGACTTATCCCTTACAGAGATTTCTTACAGTCAACCTTTGGATGTTTGAGATTCGATAATATAGTGGAATGTAAGTAGGTAGTAGCAAAAGAGTTGCGTGACAATTGAAGATAAAAATTATAATAAGAATACATATTAACAATACATATTTATAAGTACATGCTAGTAAAATATAAGCCATACCTGTTTAATACATATAAATTACTAAATATATAGAATATTATATACAAATAAATATACATACATACATACTTGTCCATCCAGTTTTACACCGGTTCCGAACGGTGAAACAGCAGGTACACGCCGACCGAATTCGAACCTCGGACCTCTCGCATGAGAAGCCGATGACGAAACCACTCCGCCACCCGCCGCTCGTGTGCGCGCGAGCATCATCGCTGTGAACGCGTTTCGCGCGAACTGGCATGGTGTTTATTGGTGGCAAAACAATGCAGCGCTCCTATTTACATTTCATTATATTAATCGACTCTCAAACATTCAAAGGTTGACTGGAAGAAATCTCTGTAAGGGATAAGTCCGCCACCAGATGTAAATATTATATTGTTCACGTTTGTTCACTGACTACAAATCCCCAAGTCTGACTGTCTCTGATCTACAAGTGTGACTCTCCGCACATAATGTTAAAATTTTAACTAAGTGCACAAATTTCAGTTTCAGATTGCGTTCGAAATTTGAAAGTATCTTTGAATGAAAATCCTTCCAAATGGAATGAAATCAGCTAGCAGCAGCCTCACCTTCACAAATAAGATGTCTGCCCTGATCACTGAGGCCGGCGGCCGAGCGTAGCCAGAATATAAAGTACTATTTCGTTCAAAGAAGTCGAAGGGACAGAAGTGTCATTGTTATTAAAGTTGTTATTGTATAAAATGTACTTCATCTCCCAACAATAAATCTACAAAACATTCCGAGTCGACATTCTCGTGAATTATGGTCTAGTAGAATTACCACCTTAGACGTCGGCGTGTGGGGCCGGTACTGTACCGTGTGGGGCCGGTACTTAAAAAGAATATCCCCACTGCATCTCTCCCCATGCATGTCGTAAAAGGCGACTAAGGGATAAGGACAAGATGCCGTGCTGAAGGGCGACAGGCTCGCCACCTCTCACCTTGGCACGGTACTTCCACCGACTCATGCAGCAGGTGGGTCTTCGTGCCTTACTTGCTGCTTGATCGATTTAATCTTGTTCGAATACTTTGCGAAACGTGGTAGTCGGTGTTGTGCTGTAATTGACCAGAGTTCTTGCAGCACAACACCGATTACTCTGCTTACCCCGATTGTCGGGATTCAGCGTGTGTGATATGTATGTATGTATGTGCGTCGGCTGCATCAATCGCATCTTTCAGGAATAAAATCTGGATGTAGCTGTGTCGTGGACACGGCCGTGTGTTTTACGTGAATACGTGTACGTAACGGGTAATATTTTCCTAGTGCGTATTATGCATCGATATCTATTTGTATTATGTATGTCTAAGCAGCGGTAAGTGTTTATCCTTTTTGGTGGCTTCAATGAGCGCAGAAACCATAGCCGCTCACGCACATCACGCACGTCCGAATGGATTGTTGACAAACGTAGTGGTGTAATGTGCACTAGCTGCTGCCCAATGTGTCTTAATAACACGTTCGAATTATTCTTTCGTTCTGTATAAAACACATTGTAATTATTGCATAGGCTCGGCCGTCCCAGCTGCAGATGTACTGGCGCCGTTCGTTGATCCGCTCGGACGCCTTCATTCTTTTACATTCCCGGCACCGCTTTACTCTGTCATATGGTGTTTTATGGGTATCACTGGATTGCACTGGATCACACTAATGTTTTATACACGCACTCGATAGATCTTGACGAGAGCTAACGAAACTCAAACGAAAGTCGTAGCTTCTCTGAGTCAAAATTTATAACAAACTGAAATTATGTGACGCAGCGAAATGAACTCAAAATGGCGGCGCTTCCCCCTCCACCGCGCGGGGTGCTTCACAGTCATCACTCAACGTAACGAATTCTTTGATCCTTTAGCTATCGAATGGTGTAATTAAATTTTGGATGTAGATGATAGATATGAAGCTGCAACACCAAACTGTATCCCCAGATTTTGTTAAAATCATATAGGACCTATAGGTAGGTAGGTACTTACTTATTTTTTATTTTATGTACTGAATTTTAGGAAGACTTGCTCACTAATAAAATAACAGATAGACTCGATTTGACTGACGACATTCATGGTGAAACCATAGACTAAGAATAGATACTAACATACACGTGAACGGGTGAAAAGCGAGATGGTCATCTGGCAACACTGTGGCGGCGTTAGTTCCGCTGTCAGCCATGTTCATTTCAAGCCTTGTAGCGCTGTAATTTTGTCTCTTTGTTTTTAATCAAAAATTATAAAAAATGTTCTCCTGCTCGGCGAATCGATGGCCATTCTACATTTTTTATGACTTACATCTCTCGTCTAATTGCCGAGAGCTCCCCGCCATTAGAGTAGGCGCCATTTCATATTCATGGCGTGCTCTGAATTAGTGCGGTAATTTTAAGAAGGCAATTTACAGTTTCAGGATCACTGCCGACGGTGAAGGCTGAAACCCAACAAACCTAACGTAAATAAGATGTAATTACGTTTAAAAATGCCAAGAAAACTTAGGGCGACGACGACGTTTGGGAAGAAAGTCTTGTATTTTGACAAAATCGAATGCGACACTTCAAAGTGTTAGGATGGTACTTAATTGATTTTTAACCAATTATGTAGAAATCAAAATAAATGTGTGTGGGTACGCACGGTCCGTCATACGACATGACCGGATTTCTGCTGTTTGAAACATCGATATCTATTTTATAGATCGAACGTCGTACGATGCAACTTGTGCTAGACGTCGGTACAAGTGTGCGTGCACGCACACGCAGTATTGTGATACGTGACACGATCCCTACGACGATGCTATCGCGCGCTCGCCCCCACCCGCCCACAGATGACAAGAACGAGCGAGAAAGACGTCATGCGGTGCATTTGCCGTCTTTCCGCCCACTCCCATCACCAACAGGCAAGCGAGAACGAGAACGCGATACCACCGCACCGTCACACGATCCTATCCGTGACAGCATGTCTTCTTAACACGCCATAACATGCTCAGGCGACACAAACAACAACGTTTGTCACTGTCACTCTTTATAACAGCAACCGGGCATGCTGCACACACACGTCACCGACTCGATACAGACTTCCGTGCGTTCAACACGCGCCGCACACGCCGTATGATGCGGCTGTCCGTGAAATCTGCACTATATGCAGGTCTCGTCGAGAACATATTTTTTCGGGAGTGATGTATGGGATGGGCTAATCTATAAAATAGATATCGATGGTTTGAAAAGCCAAAAATGTTCTCATGTCTGGTTGAACGGGATCAAATTTTTATGATTGTCAGTTCTTGTTCGCATTGAATTATAATTTTGACATGGCCATGCGTGGGTTACCTACCTATGGATGAAATTATGCTAGGGCTAGCGGCCGGTAAGCAACAACGCCAGCCAAGGCAAACCCATCATGCATTGAAATACAACCGGGCTTAATGACTGGCGCGAGATGCCGCGCGATACGCGCAGGCAGACGGTGGCGTGTGCCATGAGTTCGGCCCATGTGCCTCAATTCAAGTCAATTCGTAAATTGTGCCTCAACTCGGCGGAACAAAGACATTAAACCCACCCTCTTAATCTCTTTGCGGCGGAACAATGCCCGTTGCCCGAGTAAGAGCTCTAGTAAAACATAATACCTCGTTGGTTACACTAGGAAAGTAAATTATATTATATACAAGATTGTATACAAGCTGTGCCCGCGGCTCCGCCCGCTCTCATATTTCACTTCACTGCTAACCTCATAAGCTATTTAGCGTGATAGTAAGTAGCCTATAGTTGATGGGAAGAATCAAGCTATCCGTAGAATTTTGTTTTATTAAAATCGGTTCAGTGGTTCTCGAGTTATAAGCGGACAGACAGACACTCAGACAGAAAGCAGACGTTGGATTTTATTATAGGTAAGGATAATCTACCTGTAAAATGATGCCACAATGTCAAAAAAAATCTTCGTAGGGCAAACCAGATTATTTTGTCCCGCTAGCTAGCAAAGATATATTATGTACTAGCGTACATAATAATAATAAATATATATAATACATAGTATAATATTTCCCCAAAGCTAGCAAGTAGATAGGTACCACCTCCGCCACTTCGAGAAAAAATTAATAGAGGTGCGGTTTCATACAAATAAATCTACAAATCCGTTCCACGAAACTCTGTTACCAATTACACACAAAACGGACGTAATATAGACTATGGCTTGGCCCCTGCTTCTTTTTATTATTTCCTCAAAGTCCGCCGCGACCCGCGACAGACGTCCTCGGTGTCTGGCGCCACGTCTTCCGTCAACGTATCAATCTTCATGACTGCCGTGACAGTAGACACGAGCGTGTCTCGCCTCTCGCCCCACCGCCTTCAGGAACCGTCTCGATTTCGCTATTAGAAGTCCCGTGGTGCTTCGTCTAGCTAGAGCAGCGGTGCCCATAACTATTTATAGGAGATATCTAAACAAAATGATTTGAAATTACGCAAAAGTCTGTTTTGCCTTCTTTAGGATCTCTAGTAGGTACTGAGCGCCGCCGCCGCCACCGCCAGATTCCTCGCTACCTGGTGCCACATCAGCCAACTTAGCAATCTTCACGACTGCCGTGACAGTAGACACGAGTGTGTCTCACCCCAGCGCCTTCTGGAAACCGTCTCGATTTCGCTATTAAAAGTCTCGTGGTGGTTCGTCTAGCTATTAAAAACTATTTATAATGAAGATATCTACCGACAAAATCACTCGCAAAATCATGTGTAATGAATATTTATTATGGAGAGATGATGGAAATGATGCATAAGTCTGTTTTGCCTTCTCTAGTACCTACCGACCGCTTCCGCCGCAGACGTCCCCGGTGTCTGGCGCTACGTCCGTCACCGTATCAATCTTCATGACCGCCGTGACAGTAGACACGAGCGTGTCTCACCGCCGCGCCGCGCTGCCGCCTTCAGGATGTAGTCTCGATTTCGCTTTTAGAAGCATTTCGGGTTGCGGGTTTCTTTTGTAAAAAGATCTACCTACAAAATGTTTGGAATCAATTTTGGAATGCTCAACAACCGCAATTTCTATTCTGCAGTTCAATGGACAAATTTATCGCATGTAGCAACGTAGACGGAAAAACGAAGTGTAGCAAACATTTTTTTTCTCTCTTCTGAAACTCTGAAGACAACATTTGCAAGCAAGTTTCCTTGTCAGTTTTTTCTCGCAAAGCTAAAAAGTGAGCTGATCAACAATTTGATTGACCTTTCCAGTATTTACCCACGAATTGGACACTTGGGTGGCTAAGCTCAAGTGGCAGTGGGCTCGGCACGTCAGACAAAGAAGCTACGACCGTTGGATTAACCGCGCCCTACACTGACGGCCGTGGACAGGAAAACGAATGTGGGAAGACCACACGCCAGGTAGGACGACTACATCAAGTAGGTACGTCGGCGGAAAGCAGTGGTTCCGTACCGCTGTAGGCCGGGAGGATTGGAGGAAAATTTGAGAGGCATATGTCCAGCAGTAGACGCTTACACGCTGACTGACTGACTGACTAATACGGCACCTAGTTCACCAAGGTGTTACGGGCTGACATCACGATGACGTCCGTGATGTCAGCCCGTAACACCTTGGTGAACTAGGTGCCGATAGCCAACCGTGTCAGTTTCCTTTGAAAAAAAAAGGATGCGCAGAACAATGACGTATCATGTATTCTACTAGACCTCTTACTCGGGCAACAGCCTTCGCTCCACCGCGGTGGAGTAACCATTACGCGGAGGGACCCTCTTGAGACTAGTAGCTCGCGAGCGACCGAACGCGGCGGACGCGCCGTCCGCGCGCTCGCTGCCGTCCGTCTGCGGCTCGCATCGCGCCAGTCATTATGCCCGGTTGTGTGTTGCGATATTGCAAAAATCATACCAAAAATATTGGGAAAAGTGATGGCATCTCATTTCATAGGTAGGTATCACTTCATTGTGATCTTAATATATAAGGTCTTTCAAAATTAGTTAATAGTACGCTAAGGGGGGGTTCTTCATATAGGGAGTAAAACCTATATAAAATTTTTTGGACCTTGGGCTTTTTTTATGAAAAATGATTTTTATGTATGAAAATGTATGTATGTAAAAAAATATGTGGTTGATTTTTATAGCCTAATCGATTCATTTTCATAACAGTAACAAAAAAGTCTTCAATACCATTTTGATGTAACACGTGTAAGTTGGTAAAAAAAATCAAATTCTTTCTATTCCATACTAATAAAACTAAAATTGTGGTTTTCACAATTTCTGAAAGAAAGAGATCTATGTGTTGGAAGACTTTTTTGTTCCTGGCATGAAACTGAAACGATTAAGAGAAGAATTTTTTTTTACATTTTACATTATTATAATTTTTTTTTTGTAAACAAAAATCTTTGTTCCTCAAAAGTGATTTATTTACGATACAGAACCCCCCCTTAGCGTACTATTAACTAATTTTGAAAGAACTTATATATAATATCTTGTTTTCCATGTGCTTAGAAATATTTGGTTCAACTGGCCAATTAGGGCTGTCACAACGCTACTTCAATTTGAAAATTTTGTACATTTTATGTATTGACCTCGCATTGCAATAACATAAGCATTATTTAATTAAACAAATAAATTGAACGCGCTCATTAGGGCTGCCACATATGAATGATTAGAAATAGAGTTCTGGGATATCATGTATGAAAGTAAATAAATATGTATTAAACCACGTTAAAATATGAGAGTGAATTGACCGCTAATTAGGGTTGTCGCTATTCTTTTAATTTTTTTTAATTAGTAAGTAATTGAGAAATTTTCAAGAAAAAATTTTTTTTTACAAGGTTTCCACATCCTACTAAGGGATCACTACGAGAAAGATGGATAAAAATAGTCCAAGATGATACATTGTTTAAGGGAAAGTGAAAATTTAAATTTGTGTAAAGTGAAATTTAAATTATTTTGTTTAAGTACGGAGGAAGAGTTATTTTAGTTGTGTTTGTGTGTGTAGTCCAAAGTATACCTAATGGTTTTTTTAGTTATATATATATATTTTTTTAAATAAATGCTGCACTCTTTATTTTATGTATGTTTGGTTTGGAGATTTTAAGTTTAGTCCAAGGCCAAGACCGCAGTTATGAATTCTTTATTATTAAGTTTAGTTTTTTAGATATTATTCTAGTTATTAAGTGTAGGTATTATAAGAATACAAAACGGCTTTACTCGCGGTCGAAATACGAGCTGTGTGGCTCGACGTTTCGGGCCAAACGTATGGCCCATCATCATGAGCACTCTGGCCGAAATGTCGAGCCACACAGCTCGTATTTCGATAGCGAGTAAAGCCGTTGTTACTTCTTAAAATGTCAAATAACCACGGTAATTTAAAAACCCATATAAGTTTAGGTATGTATTTCAAGTTATTATAGTTCTGTATTTTAAGTTTAAATACATAAAAACGTTTTTTTCGATGAAATTCACTATCTGTTTTCTTCTATAATCCTTTAAAACGTCCCACTGCTAGGCACGGACTCTGCCCACTGACATAGGAGGTATTGTTTTTATTGTTGTTGTTTTATTGTTTATTGAGTATTCTTATGGCAGTCATATTGCACTCGAACTTGTCACAATTTGTTATATCCGGTTCGATTAATCGTACATGGTGACCAGTGGAAATCAGAAGCAGTTTACACAAAAATACCTTTCATAGACCAGTGTGCACTAGTTACCTAACTTTAATTTTCTTCATCGGAGCGATCGTACCTATTCGTTATGAAATGCACGTATATCAATCCTTATCAAGGAAATAAATAAGTACATTAGTTAGTGCCCGGGATTTGAACCCGCAACTTCTGCATTGAGAAGCGTTACCACTAGACTACGGGCACAATTAACCATAATACCTACTCGTAAAATAATAAATCGAAAAATATATTTTTGGTAGACTAAGTGACAACCCTACGTATTCCAATGCACGTGTTGACTGACCGGCCGGGCCGGCCGGGCCGCTAGCCGCTAGTCGCTCGCTAGCTAGCCTCTCTCCCGCTCGCTTCCCGCCCCGCGCGGCTCAGCGTTCCGCCACCCCGCTACCTTACCTCATACCTCAGCTATTGGCCGTCATTTCTCTGTATTCTTTCTTCGTAGTGCTCACTCTATACATAAAATCTCTTTGGCGCAGAATCATATAGTTCCCTGCAACAAATAATTAGTGTCGATCTTTAGAAAGAGACAATCCGGTTGTAGAGTGACGTTTTCGTTTTCGACGAGCGCCGTTTTTCGTTTTCGACGAGCGACGTATTTCGTTTTCGACGAGCGACCTTTTTCGTTTTCGACGAGCGACGTTTTTCGTTTTCGACGAGCGACGTTTTTCGTTTTCGACGAGCGACGTTTTTCGTTTTCGACGAGCGACGTTTTTCGTTTTCGACAAGCGACCTTTTTCGTTTTCGACGAGCGCCGTTTTTCGTTTTCGACGAGCGACCATTTTCGTTTTCGACGAGCGACGTTTTTCGTTTTCGACGAGCGACGTTTTTCGTTTTCGACGAGCGACGAACACAAATTTGATGTAAATCGGGAATAACCAATAAAACCAATTGCGAATGGCTTTCTTTTCTGCTCCTGACAAGGAATTACTCGTGTTATCCAATAAAAAACGGAAAGAAATCAAAATAACAAGCGCACAAGAGCGATAAAGCGAGTAAATGAAATTACTTATATTACGTCGGCTCTTGATTTGATTCGCGTCAAGTACAGACGGCCTGTTGTTAGTACTCAACATTCCACACACCGCTGAGAGAAAATTTGTACAGAACTCATCTATACATATAATAAAATCGTAGAGGTAAGAAAGTCTGTACATTGAATGCATTCGGAAAAAAACTAACCAGGGTGGCTTAAAATGAGATACTGAACATGTTAGAATAGTTTTTAAAATTTTTGTTTGTTTGTTTGTTTGTCTGTACGCGCATCACGCAAAAGCCACTCAACGGAATTAGACGAAACTTTGTATAGTGGCAGTTTATATGCCGGGTTAACATAATACGTAAAAAAAAATAACAAAAATAAAAAAAAATTTACAATTATAAACATTATTGCGCGTTTAAAATCACGTAGTCCAAAGTACATAATTATATCTTGAGAACTGGCAGCAAATACAATTTGATTAAAATATTCATTCGAAATTTAAAAATAAGTAGATACAACGAAGATGACAGTTCTTCTTTTTTATAACTTGAACACAATAGCACAGCATATATATGCTGTGACAATAGTCTATACATATCTATTCTTTCTATACAAATCATAAAATCGTAAATGCAAAAATGTCTATTTGTACGCGCATCTCGCAAAACCACTGAACTGAATTTGACGAAACTTTTTATAGTGACAGTGTATATCCCGGATGAACATAATAATTAAAAAATATAATAAAAATCACGTAATCCAAAGTAAAGGTAAAAAACAATTTTAAATGTCATGTTGACAACGGAGAACTGTTATCATGTGAGCTGGTGAGGTGACAAATTGTTTGATAAATAAAAATAATAATTGGCAGTCGAAGTTATGTCGCTTTCATTGGTGCACTAAAATTTATATATCTGTTGCCCGCGGCTTCGCTCGCGTGAAATTCGTATTTAAAAAAAAGAAAGTAAGTAACTAAAGGCGGGCCCGAAGGCGGATCTGCGCTCACGTAAACGATATTCTTTCTCGATGAAAGTAACTAAGGGCGAGGCGGAAGGCGGAGCTGAGTTCAGGAAGAAGAAAAACATTCTTGAAGAAAGTAAGTAACTAAGGGCGAGGCCGAAGGCCGATCTCTATTCTGGAAGACCATAAACCTTCTCGAAGAAAGTAAGTAACTATGGGCGAGGCCGCAGGCCGAGCTGCGTTCAGGAAGAAGCTAAACCATCTTGAAGAAAGTAAGTAACTAAGGCGAGGCCGAAGGCCGAGCTACGTTCGGATAATTGAAAAACCGTCTCGAAGAAAGCAAGTAACTAAGGGCGAGGCCGAAGGCCGAGCTGCGTTCAGGAAGAAGCTAAACCATCTTGAAGAAAGTAAGCAACTAAGGCGAGGCCGAAGGCCGAGCTACGTTCTGACAAATGATAAACCATCTCGAAGAAAGCAAGTAACTAAGGGCGAGGCCGAAGGCCGAGCTGCGTTCAGGAAGAAGCTAAACCATCTCGAATAAAGTTAATTAATATTAAGATTGAGTTAATTTAATTTAAATTTTATTATAAAGTCCACGCTTCTAACGGCAAATATACCGTGCATCCTAGAACCTCGCGGTTATTCCCGGCTGGATGGCAAGAGGCCCGATGCTATCACCTTAGTTCCATGGACTAAGGGTAGTTCTTTGATGTGGGACGCCACTTTTGTTCTCACATTGGCTCCAAGTCACGTTAGGACATCTTCAAGAACGGCTGGCGCGGCCGAGGCTGGGGCGGAGAGCCTCAAACGCAGCCAATATAGAAATATAATTCAAGATTTCGAATTTATTGCGTTTGCGGTTGAACCTCGGTCCGTGAAGCAGTGAAGCCAAAAGAGGCTTGAGCTGGTTGACGCAACTGGTGTCCCGCCATCAAGGGCTTATGTACTTCATTCAAAGGGTAAGACTTGCCATCCAGGGGTAATGCCGCAAGTGCTCTGAGAACATTTGAAAATGCCCGTTTTGATAGTTATTTTAATGTTTGTTAGGTAGGTTTAATTCTTTAGTTATTAATATTACTTTTTTATTTTTATGAAATAAATAGATTGAGTAAACGATATTATATTCTATCGAAGAAAGGAAGTCTTTAAGGGCGAGGCCCGAAGGCGGAAGAGGGTGTTTGGTTTACCTGAACGCAGCTCGGCCTTCGGCCTCGCACTTAGTTCCTTCCTTTCTTCCAGAAGGTTTATCGTCTTCCTGAACGCAGCTCGGCCTTCGGCCTCGCCCTTACTTACTTCCTTTATTTGAGAAAGGTTTATCGTTTACATGAAAGCAGCTCGGCCTTCGGCCTCGCCCTTAGTTAGTTACTTTCTTTAAGAAGGTTTATTGATTACTTGAACGCAGCTCGGCCTTCGGCCTCGACCTTAGTTACTTACATTCTTCTTTGGAATACGAATTTCACGCGAGCGGAGCCGCGGGCTCAGCTAGTCTATACATATAATAAAATCGTAGAGGTAAGAAAGTCTGTACATTGAATGCATTCGGAAAAAAACTAACCAGGGTGGCTTAAAATGAGATACTGAACATGTTAGAATAGTTTTTAAAATTTTTGTTTGTTTGTTTGTTTGTCTGTACGCGCATCACGCAAAAACCACTCAACGGAATTAGACGAAACTTTGTATAGTGGCAGTTTATATGCCGGGTTAACATAATACGTAAAAAAAAATAACAAAAATAAAAAAAAATTTACAATTATAAACATTATTGCGCGTTTAAAATCACGTAGTCCAAAGTACATAATTATATCTTGAGAACTGGCAGCAAATACAATTTGATTAAAATATTCATTCGAAATTTAAAAATAAGTAGATACAACGAAGATGACAGTTCTTCTTTTTTATAACTTGAACACAATAGCACAGCATATATATGCTGTGACAATAGTCTATACATATCTATTCTTTCTATACAAATCATAAAATCGTAAATGCAAAAATGTCTATTTGTACGCGCATCTCGCAAAACCACTGAACTGAATTTGACGAAACTTTTTATAGTGACAGTGTATATCCCGGATGAACATAATAATTAAAAAATATAATAAAAATCACGTAATCCAAAGTAAAGGTAAAAAACAATTTTAAATGTCATGTTGACAACGGAGAACTGTTATCATGTGAGCTGGTGAGGTGACAAATTGTTTGATAAATAAAAATAATAATTGGCAGTCGAAGTTATGTCGCTTTCATTGGTGCACTAAAATTTATATATCTGTTGCCCGCGGCTTCGCTCGCGTGAAATTCGTATTTAAAAAAAAGAAAGTAAGTAACTAAAGGCGGGCCCGAAGGCGGATCTGCGCTCACGTAAACGATATTCTTTCTCGATGAAAGTAACTAAGGGCGAGGCGGAAGGCGGAGCTGAGTTCAGGAAGAAGAAAAACATTCTTGAAGAAAGTAAGTAACTAAGGGCGAGGCCGAAGGCCGATCTCTATTCTGGAAGACCATAAACCTTCTCGAAGAAAGTAAGTAACTATGGGCGAGGCCGCAGGCCGAGCTGCGTTCAGGAAGAAGCTAAACCATCTTGAAGAAAGTAAGTAACTAAGGCGAGGCCGAAGGCCGAGCTACGTTCGGATAATTGAAAAACCGTCTCGAAGAAAGCAAGTAACTAAGGGCGAGGCCGAAGGCCGAGCTGCGTTCAGGAAGAAGCTAAACCATCTTGAAGAAAGTAAGCAACTAAGGCGAGGCCGAAGGCCGAGCTACGTTCTGACAAATGATAAACCATCTCGAAGAAAGCAAGTAACTAAGGGCGAGGCCGAAGGCCGAGCTGCGTTCAGGAAGAAGCTAAACCATCTCGAATAAAGTTAATTAATATTAAGATTGAGTTAATTTAATTTAAATTTTATTATAAAGTCCACGCTTCTAACGGCAAATATACCGTGCATCCTAGAACCTCGCGGTTATTCCCGGCTGGATGGCAAGAGGCCCGATGCTATCACCTTAGTTCCATGGACTAAGGGTAGTTCTTTGATGTGGGACGCCACTTTTGTTCTCACATTGGCTCCAAGTCACGTTAGGACATCTTCAAGAACGGCTGGCGCGGCCGAGGCTGGGGCGGAGAGCCTCAAACGCAGCCAATATAGAAATATAATTCAAGATTTCGAATTTATTGCGTTTGCGGTTGAACCTCGGTCCGTGAAGCAGTGAAGCCAAAAGAGGCTTGAGCTGGTTGACGCAACTGGTGTCCCGCCATCAAGGGCTTATGTACTTCATTCAAAGGGTAAGACTTGCCATCCAGGGGTAATGCCGCAAGTGCTCTGAGAACATTTGAAAATGCCCGTTTTGATAGTTATTTTAATGTTTGTTAGGTAGGTTTAATTCTTTAGTTATTAATATTACTTTTTTATTTTTATGAAATAAATAGATTGAGTAAACGATATTATATTCTATCGAAGAAAGGAAGTCTTTAAGGGCGAGGCCCGAAGGCGGAAGAGGGTGTTTGGTTTACCTGAACGCAGCTCGGCCTTCGGCCTCGCACTTAGTTCCTTCCTTTCTTCCAGAAGGTTTATCGTCTTCCTGAACGCAGCTCGGCCTTCGGCCTCGCCCTTACTTACTTCCTTTATTTGAGAAAGGTTTATCGTTTACATGAAAGCAGCTCGGCCTTCGGCCTCGCCCTTAGTTAGTTACTTTCTTTAAGAAGGTTTATTGATTACTTGAACGCAGCTCGGCCTTCGGCCTCGACCTTAGTTACTTACATTCTTCTTTGGAATACGAATTTCACGCGAGCGGAGCCGCGGGCTCAGCTAGTGTGAAATAAACGCCTTCGGAGCTCGTTGGTGAAATGGCAAGTACATGGATTATTATTTTAATATAATAATTATCAGCCTCACATCAGCCTCGATAGCTCAGTGGTGCAGACAGTCGACTGTCGCTATTGATTGTTTAGCAACGCTGGGCGCGGTCAGTAATTGGATGGGTGACCGCTCGACCGTTGGAGGCTGACCGTGGTTCGGATTTCACGTAAAACTGTAGGTCCCTTCTTGGTGGTAGGGTTCAACCCGCCCGGGTTGGTACCACCGCACTTAATGAAACGTCCGTCGAAACGGCTATATTAATAGTTTGTGTTTTCCGTCCAGTTCAGTGTAGTCGCAGCACGACCGAAGGGAAGCACTGACATGTCACCTAGTTCACCCGTTGATGGGCTGACATCACGGATATTGTAGGTGATGTAGCCAACCGTGTCAGTTTCCATAAGAAAAAATAATAATAATAATATTACACTTTATGCCACTTAATGCGTGGCAAGGGCGAGCTTATTGCCTTACGCAATTTCCTCCAGTCAACTAGGTGGACCTATATTTTTACATTGAATCCGAACAATGGAGCAGTGGGTATGCACGTAATTTTTTTTTTTTTCAAGAAAAGCCTTCTTCGATTCCAAATTCTATGATTTACCAAGCCAATCGAAATCCCAGTCGCCTTACGGTGGTGTCATGTCCCATTAGTGGTACATCACCTACGTACATCTCACATCGCCACGCGATAAATGGGAGCAATCGAACGCCGCCACCTCGCCGCACATGCGGCTCAAACGCATAGAAATTAATATCTAGAAGAGAGATTTACTGTTTATTGTTTATTGTATAATATCATCCATAGGTAGGTAACCTACGCTTGGACATGTCGAAAATTCCGCCAGTTCCAAATTCAATGCGAAGAAGAACTGACAAACAAACTTCGCAAGTCATGAAGTCACAATGTTTTGTTAGTACACTTATAATGATCTGTGGTTAGTACCTTATAAGTATTATCTTAAAGTAATTTCTAATAATTAAGCCATAATACCGCTCAAAAGAACATTAATATTTACAGCTTATACATGAATACTCAACCAACACTGCCTATTTAAACCACTGACCACACTGCCTATTTAAATTACCTATATCTGGTGTATAGTGCCATCGCCAATTTTGATACTTCATATATTAAGTCAAATAAAAAACAACTTGCTTTACTTGTATAGGTGAAATTAAAGTGAACAAAGACGAGTGTATGACTAGCTCTGTCGATCTTGCTTACTCGTGTATCATCTGTGCGACTAACAAAAGGTTAACCCACATACAAGGACGGCTACATCGTCTGACCGCAGCTGTGATGTTATCCCATCACGCCTCGGTGAGCTAGGTACCGTGACAGTGTTGCCCTTTGGTGATGCCGACTACGCTGAACTGGATGAAAAAAAAGAACTATTTTCATAGTCGCTTCAACCGACCTTGATTGTGTGCTGTGGTGGCATAGGCAGAGGGGGGAAGGGTGTAGATTGCGGTCCTCATACATGAAATGTGCCTTTTCAAAGATTTTTTTTGTGGTGCAGAAGCCTCTGTGAGACGTCTCAAATGGCTCCCAATCCGTTACCGCAGGAATTCCCACATTCTTAGTCTTCTTTACTCTTGTCTTAACAACCCCTCTGTTCCCGAGTATCTATCTTCCCGTTTTCAGAACCTATCTTCTCACGGTGTCCACCTTCGGTCTAGTCATGACAATATTTTAGCTATCTCCTCTCATAAACCAGTTTTTTATACGAACTCATTTTCTGTTCACGCAGCTCGACTGTGGAATTCACTACCACACTTTATCCGCCATTGTAAATCCCTTCCCTTATTCAAAAAACACCTAAAACTGTATTACCTCCGTCAATGTGAAGTAAAAACCTAAAAAACAAAAACCACTTTTGTTTCATACTTACCTGGATGGACAAGTATGTATGTATGTATATTTATTTGTATATAATATTCTATATATTTAGTAATTTATATGTATTAAACATGTATGGCTTATATTTTACTAGCATGTACTTATATGTATGTATTAATAAGTATTCTTATTATTATTTTTATCTTCAATTGTCACGCAACTCTTTTGCTACTACCTACTTACATTCCACTATATTATCGAATCTCAAACATCCAAAGGTTGACTGCAAGAAATCTCTGTAAGAGATAAGTCCGCCTTTGCACCTTGTGTAAATTTTCCTATGTATTTGTTACTGTTTAATGTTTACTGGAGCAATAAAGAATTTTCTATCTATCTATCTATCTCTGTGCCCGAGTCCGACCTCGCACTTAGCCGGTTTTTTTTTATTGTTTATACATTTATTTCCACGTTTTTCTTATATTAATTTTAAATATTTACATAAGTAAAACACTTAAATAAAATCTAAAATTAATGGTCCCAAAGAGAGAAACCTCCAGACTATACGCACAGTGTCGAGCAGGGCTGCCTTCTGGATCTGGCCCTTGACTCAACCACTCAGCGAGAGCTTCTAAAGGTGGTCGTCGAGGCTCTTCGCTATCAGCCCATGCGCCGAAACGACTATGGGCACAACGATCGTCGAGTCGACCGGCCACATTTTGGTAACCTCGTGCTGCAGATCCAGATACTTCAGCATCTTCTCTGCTTCCTTACTGACGAGGTTACCATCGTGCGGTACGGCGTTATCGACGAGCGTTGCGCGCCTCTCCTCCCGGTCCACTATCACAATACCAGGTCTATTCGCGAGAATAGTCCTATCTGCAATAATGGACCGGTCCCAGTAGAGTGTGACATGACCGTTCTCGAGAACTGGCGGCGGATTGTACAAGGTTGAACTTTAAGGCAACTTGCTGGTGGATAATCCTGGCTACTAGGTTGTGTCTATGCAAATACTCGGTGTTGGCAAGCTGCGAACAACCGGAAATCACATGTCTGAGGGACCCGCCAGGTTGGTGGCAGGCGCGGCAGATGTCAATGGCCCCGTCCTTCATTGTGTGTTTCCTATAGTTGTTCGTCTTGACAACCTCATCTTGTATTGCAAAGACAAACCCTTCGGTTTCCCCGAAGAGGTCCCCGAAGCGTAGCCAGTGTTTTATTATTAATGTGCAGCAAATGGAGTGTATTCCGACCAACTGTCAATAGCAAGCTAAAATATATACAATGTATTACAATACCGTCTCTATGCGTTTATTTCCATGCAGAAGCGAAATTAATTCCTGAAATACCGCGATTTAATATGGCAGCGAGAGGAATAGGGTGTAATGCTCCCTGAAATTCGGGGCACGTGGGGTTATTAATAATGCGTGCTCATGTGAAAAGTATTAACAGAGGGGTTTTAGGTTAAAAATATATATTGATTGACCGGAAGGATCGACTAGAATTTTTTATTGTAGGTAGTATGTATTAAGGCTGCGTATATTATAATTATTTCTTTGACCGATGAAATCCGTAACGACGTTATACGTCAAAGAACTAAGGTAGTCGACATTGCTAAGAAAATAAGCAAGCTGAAGTGGCAGTGGGCTGGGCACATCTGTCGTAGACCCGACAACCGATGCAGTGGACGGGTGCTCGAATGGAGGCCACGTACAAGCAAACGTAGCGTGGGACGCCCCCCGGCTAGGTGGATAGACGACCTAAAAAAGGTAGTCGGGAGTGGATGGATGAGAAGAGCGGAAGACCGCGTGTGGTGGCATGCCTTGGGAGAGGCCTATGTCCAGCAGTGGACCGATACGGGCTGATGATGATGATGATGATATTATAATGAATGGCGCTAGATGACGCTAAGTTTTGCATTAATTTCTCAGAAAGTCCTGACCTAAACAAAGTAAAAGTCATATGTATGTTAGGTATACAAATTCTTCGTCCGGTCATTTTGGGCTAATTAATTATTTATTTATTTATTAATCAGTCCCCGCCCAAGTGCATCTCGGAAAAGCGAATTAGTTGTGTGATGGAATGGATGTTGTAGATGTAAGTTTCTTATATATGTATATTATTTATGGTTTTTTATATATTTATGGTTTTTGTTGGAATAAGTAACATTAGCTTTCCTCGATAGAAACCGCGAAAATTGGTCCATTTACTCGCTCGCCCTTTCATTCGGCAAAACTTTTGAAACTTTTCTTGATTTGTAACTTTTCATGTCATTCAATACATACTTACTAGAACTTCACATAACTCGGGGGAAGCGCAAAGAAATAACTAAAACCTGTTGAGGAATTCGTAATCATATCGTCATAGTCCCTCTGCATCTCTCCCCGTGCATGTTGTAAAAGGCTACTAAAGGATAAGGATGAGATGCCTTGCTAAATGGCGACAGGATAGCATACTCTCACCTTGGCACGGTCCTTCCACCGAGTCGTATAGCAGGTGGGTTTTCCTGCCTTACATGCTGCTTGATAGTCATCTTGTCCGAATACTTCGCTAAACGTTGTGCTCGGTGTTGTGCTATTTACTAGAATCCTTGCAGCACAACACCGATTACTCTGCTTACCCCGATTCTCGGGACGCGTGTTGTATGCATGTAAGATAAAGTGGTATTAAAAAAAATTTTGGAACCTCTGGAATTATACGATAAAAGATCAAGCTGGAGTTCGACGCAAAAATATTAATTACTGGGTACTTAAAGTTCTCTTTATTAGGATGTCAACTAAAAGTTATAATCCTACGGTGAAATCAGAAAAACAAAATTTTCCTTAGAAACTTTAGGTACACTCTTTAAAAATGAGTTGTCTGTCGTACCACAGATTTATGTTCGCAATACTCAAATCTACAAATCACAATAATTGTGATATGTAGTTCTCAAAGGCAATTATTCCATCTGAGATTGTTTTACCATTCAAATCATTTGGCTAAGCTTGCGTTATAGAACGGCTCCCACCAAAGACCATACCAAACTAGATAGACGCGGTGCTGAGGCTCTGCGCTTGCTCCGCAAAAAGGAATATGAACTTATAAAGGAATATGATTGGCCTAGCGTGCACAAGCGCAGCAGCGGTAAGAGGAAGCGATGCATAAGGCCCTAATGTGTTAAAAAGAGACAAATAGTTTTCTCGCCGTCTTTCTCCGCTCTACGAGGACTGTTGGTATTGCAACCAAAGGACCTCTCCCTTGGTTGCAATACCAATGCCGGAGTTTTGGAGCATAATTATCAAGAAAATACTTATCGAGGACAGCGTCTATCTAGTTTGGTAACGGTCTTTGGCTCCCATAAAAATAACAGTATTGTCGAATAAATTAAGTTAAACAGTATAACTGCATAGAAAATGAATTTTTAGCGAGCGAAGCCGCAGGAAAAGCTAGTTTACAATAATTATCTCCTGTTCGAAGCATTGATGCTTCTATTATAGCGTTTTCAAATATTTGCGCAAGAGGTAACCCTCCAGAAAATCCTGTCGCCCCCGCGCCGTCTCTGATAGACGAAGCTTGAATTAGCTTTTCCTCATTAAGAGACAAATCAGTGTTAAACATTTTGTGACTGGTGAGAGAAAGGATTATGAACAGTTGAAAGTCAAGTCGCCAGTGTTCAGAGCTGACTTCATTACTTTGAGAGTGCCTCAAAGGGTCGTAGACAATGGAAGAATAACCTGTCAAGTTAGGAGCTAAACTCACACACCGAGGGTATCGTAACAATTACTGTTCAGATCGTGTTGCCCGAATTTACTTAGGTGCTTCGAGACAATACGAACGAACACATGGTTAATCCAAGCGTAGCTCGGCCTTCGGCCTCGTCTTCACTGACTTACTTTCTTCAAGGATACTGAACTGAACTGAACAATTGCTTATTTTAAGGCAAATACTTATATGGAATTATTAACAGTAATTTAAACAGTACATTTATCCCCTCTTACGATTTTAAAATTTTTACGTTCATGGCGTTAACACTTGTTTATACTAATAAACTAACAAATTATATTTTTTTTTACTTTTTACAACATTAAGTACGTCGGCGGAAAGCAGTGGTTCCGTACCGCTGAAGGCTGGAGGCCGGAAAGAGAAGGAAAATTGGAGAGACAAATGTCTAGCACTGGACTCAACGGCTTAAACGGTCTTCTTGAAACTTTAAAATTAGTAAATTTAGTGCTTACGGCATGAAAACTATCTGGAGCATGTATCTCAAACAGTTGTAGAGAAAATCGCATTCTTCTGGGCGTGGAAGGGTCTCGCGCGGGATGCCAGGTGCGTATGCACAGGTGCGACGCACGGGAGTTAGCGGTGATGCACAAGTAGGAAATGATAACGGAACCCTCCGTGCGTGAACGAAGTTCACACTTAACAGGTTTTTTAGTCGTTCACTCAAGTATAAACCACTTTTGACAGACGGTTTTCTCTCGCGCTTATACAACTAAAACCGTCCAGTGTTGAGACACTACAACCGTGACAACTTGACAACCCTCTCCCCCTCCTCCGCTGTCAAACCCCTCCTGCCCTCCTTCATAAGTATGGTTAATCCCCCCTCGGACTCTAATTGTGTTTATTTTGTCGCAAAGTATTTTTTGTAGAAGAAAATTACTGAAGACGCCGAATTTAAAATTCGCTTTTCAGTCGGCGGATTAAGTTAATCTCTGCCCTCAAAATCCGAAGTCGAGGGGAATATTGAAGAGCATTAAGGTGGAAGAGAAAATAATGATTATCTCAAGATGAATTCTAATAGGTCGGCCTTAACGGAACGCCTGAAATTTGAATTTGCTATTATCCTAGATGGATTCGAGATAACTAATTTAACTAGAGCATGGTAACATAACATTATGTGACAGAAATTGGGAATTTGTCACTTGAATGAAATTCCTTTTAACGCTCTAAGGCCCACTTGCACCAACACGAATTTAAGGTATAAACCAGTTTAACTCGTTAAGCTAGCACCCGTTGACTGTGGGAACCGCGTTTAAATCCATAACTCGCTACTTAACTCTAAACTCGTGTTGGTGCAAGTGGGCCTTAGACTTAGAGCGTTAAAAGGAATTTCAAGTGGCAAATATTGATGATTCAACTTCCACTTAGAGTCTAAGTGGAAGTTGAAACATCAATCAATCAATCAATACTAATAATAAATCTGTAAGGAATGGCCATGGAGTAAGTTACTTTGTTTTATGAGATACTGCGTTTGTAAGACTCTATGTATGATACTAAAACTAAATTGGACGATTTTTAGACATATTTTCTGTATGTATGTATGTTCCTCCATAACTCTCAAACCGATCATCCGAATTCGATGAAACTTAGTACAATCACATTTAACTATACGTGACACAGATAGGCTAAATAAAATTCAGTTCCGGTTACGTTAAAATGTGGCTCTCATACAAACCGAATTGTTTCGCGCGCCGCCGCCGTAACGCTGGAAAGCGGCCTTCTTTCTGACTTACTCACTTTCTTCTTTTTAAATAAAATTTCACGTGAGCGAAGCCGCAGGCAAAAGCTAGTTCTAAATAAATCAAAGTTTTTTAGTAAATTTGAAGAAAGTTCGCCATTCTCCTATAAACCCGACTGTTCGATTTATATTAAGGGACAATTATTTTAGTGATTATTTTAGTGAATACTTGGAACAAATCGATCGCAGACAACCGGGCCTGGTGTCTTCAAGGACGCTCAGACGTCGCACTTAGAGACGCCTCTAAGGCCCACTTGCACCAACACAAATTTAATATATAAACCAGTTTAACTCGCTAAACCAGTTTAAGCTAGCATCCTTTGACTGTGGGAACCGCGTTTAAATCCATAACTCGCTACTTAACTTTAAACTCGTGTTGGTGCAAGTGGAGCTAAGTATAGCTCTAGTGGTAAGTACCTAATCTTTTAATCCTCAATTATTGGGGCTTATAGAGCATTGGCGCTGGTACTTCTAGCAGCTTGCGACAGGCGAGACCTCAACGAAGTGTCCGAATACGAAGAAGAAAATGTTTGGAAGTTTAATAAATTTCTGAAAAAGGTCTAGGACATTGAACTATATAAAACAACAAGAAGCACCACCAGCTTTCCCCTGCGTGTCAAGTCAGGTATTCTAAATCGAACAACTTAGAATACCTGAGCTGTCAGTTTCGATTCATCCGTCACTGCGTTCGCGCGTGTTTGCCCAATATATAGGTACCTACAAACTGCTCTATGATTGTGGAATTATGCCGTCGTGTGGGGTGAAAACATTTAAAAACTATTATGGGAAAGCCAAGAAGGAAAATGGAATCACATATCATCATCATTACCATTAATCTATCAAAATTTTATGAAATGGCATTTTGTTTTATTGTGCTTACCTCGACACAAATATGGCCGGGCCGGTCCGGCATTGAACGACACAACTAACGAAAAAGCCGGTATCTATTTCTAGCATACGTATATCCTATTGAAGTACTTCACTATCGGTCTCTGTCAGTCATGCATTTCTGGTATGAGTGTGGTTGTATCGTGTGCTTCCGAGCTAACCCTGTCGATCATCTGCATACAATATTGTAGCTAGTGTTTCAAATGTGACCATACATGTCCACCGCCCAGTTAATGTAGTTGTCGTGTATAGTAGACTGACAGCTGTCACTAAATGACAGCCAGCGACGTGTATAAGTGCGAGCAAGACGGGGAGCGTAAAATCGCAAGCGCGCCATCCGTGATTGAGAAGGAGATGCCGATAGTTGGTGTGTCAAGGGCGGAAAAAAAATAATCTGCATGAAGGAATTTGTTAATTTTCGTGAGTTGTGTTTGGAAAATAATTGTTTATTGGAGGCATTTTCTTTATTGCTTTGATGTCAGAGCGATTTAGGGTGATGTGTTTATTATAGTTATACTTAAAAGATAATTTCTACCGTGATAAAATAATAAAGAAATACTCGAATGATGGAAAATTCAAATCGCGTTGTAGCAACCCTAGCAGCAGGAGGCTCGCACATTTCTTAGGAGTTTTGGCCTGATGATGCGTCTATAGTTTTATATGGTCGAAGGTCTAGGAAGATGGTATGGACTATTATTTTTATTTATAGTTAGATTTATTTTTATAGTTAATTTAGTTACATATAGGTCCACATTTAATTATTTTTAAGTATTTTATTAAAAAAGCTTTACCTCATCGCGACATATTTACATACTGAGTTAGAGTGGAAGAGACGCGAGGCGCGGAAATCTGTTGGATAATGATCTTTAAGTCTATGAGAGTTAGAATTAAAACAGTGTGTGGGCGTTGTCGATACTGGGGGGGGGGGGGGGGGGGGGGGGGGGGTTCCATTTTATAATCGGGCTGCAGGGGGAAGTGCTATCACGATGGGCAGAGGTACTGCAATGTCAAATAAAAACTGAAATACTCGATACAAAACAAATTGTGTAAAAATTTCCACCGGCTATCTATTACGGTTCAACAGATACGGCCCTCTGACGGACGGACATACAGACAGATAGACTAGGCTTCCGTATGAATACGGAACCCTAAAAACAACAAACCATACTAAACATGTATAATGTCTCAATGAAATATTGGTAATGTTGTATTTTCTTTGTGGCGAAATAAATATCTGAATTTGAATATAAATCGAATAATCGATTTCGATTATTCGATTTCGATTATTCTTTTTTATGTAATATTACTAAAAAGAATGAAATAAAAACTGTTTTAAAAAATATTAAACCGATTTCCAAAAAACAAAAAAAAAAAAACTAAAAAGTATTAAATACCTAATATTTTGAAATTTTCTCTGTCCTGTTGAAATACATGAATCGATATACTAGTGATACATATTCGGACCCTTGTTTCATGAATGTTCTAAATTTGAAATTTTTTTATCTTTTCCGACCGGCGTTTAATTTATTATGGTACCTGGCCAGTACCTACTGTACCGAGTACCATCGAGCTGGTTTGATGATGGAGACAGAAGGTGGCCATAGGAACTCCTAAACTACACATGATGGGGGGGGGGGGGGGGGGGGGGGGTTCCATTTTATAATCGGGCTGCAGGGGGAAGTGCTATCACGATGGGCAGAGGTACTGCAATGTCAAATAAAAACTGAAATACTCGATACAAAACAAATTGTGTAAAAATTTCCACCGGCTATCTATTACGGTTCAACAGATACGGCCCTCTGACGGACGGACATACAGACAGATAGACTAGGCTTCCGTATGAATACGGAACCCTAAAAACAACAAACCATACTAAACATGTATAATGTCTCAATGAAATATTGGTAATGTTGTATTTTCTTTGTGGCGAAATAAATATCTGAATTTGAATATAAATCTTAACGAACATCCAATAATTGGTCGAGGATAAAAAATGTAACTGAAATGACTCCATCTCATCGAGGACGGAGCGAGCGAATTCGAATTTCAAACTTTCGAATTTGTCCGATGTTTTCCAGATTGGGAAGAAAGTATAATTACAACTTCAGCTTTCCTTATCTGACTGAGCGCTGTATTTCGAAAATTGTGAAAAGTCTACGTTAAAATCTTTGGCTAGCTTACTTCTCTTTGAATGAGGCGTGATTTTCCTCCCTGGTGGGCGGCGTTTATTGATTTTTTGGATTAATAATTACTGAGTGCTATTCGTCATCAACTTTAGCCTTTTAAATGTGTTCATCAATAAGTGCGAAAAACCCACAATTGATGTTTGAATTCCGAATCCGCTCGACCGTTAGAGGCTGATTGCCCTAACGGGCAATACAGTAGTTCGGATTACACGTAAAACTGTAGGTCCCTTCCCTTCTTACCTTACTAGGTGGTAGTGTTTATCCCGCCAGGATTGGTACCACCGCACTGAATGAAACGTCGGTCGAAACGGCTATGTAAATAGTTCGTTTTTTCCGTCCAGTTTAGTGTAGCCGACATGAAAATGAAGGGAAGCTCTGACATGGCACCTAGTTCACCCGGTGTTATGGGCTGACATCGCGGACGTTGTAGGTGATGTAGCAAACCGTGTCAGTTTCCATTAAAAACAATTTACTTTGGAAGGACTGTGTCAAGGTGAAAGATGACTATTCTGTCGCCCTTAGCACGTCATCTTGTCCTCAGCCCTTTAGTCTACTTTTTAACCGACTTCCAAAAAAGGAGGAGGTTCTCAATTCGTCTGTATGTTTTTTTTTATTTTTTTTTTTATTTTTTTTTTTATTATTTTTTTGTATGTTTGTAACACGATTTCTCCGTCAATTGAGGGCCGATTTAGAAAATTCTTTTTTTGTTAGTTAGGTCATACTTCCGAGGTGGTCCCATTTCAATTTTATCGAAATTGGTTCAGTGGTTTTCGAAAAATCAGCATAAAACTATGGTGTGTGGTTACCTTCAGCAAAACTTGTGATGTGGTCGTTTTCGGCAATTTTCAGTTTGATAAATTAGTATGGTGTGTGGTTACCTTCAGCAAAACATTTGTGATGTGGACTTATTCAGCAATTTGCAGTCTGACACATATGGCGAATAATTCTGTACCACTTCAATCGATTTCGATTATTCGATTTCGATTATTCTTTTTTATGTAATATTACTAAAAAGAATGAAATAAAAACTGTTTTAAAAAATATTAAACCGATTTCCAAAAAACAAAAAAAAAAAAACTAAAAAGTATTAAATACCTAATATTTTGAAATTTTCTCTGTCCTGTTGAAATACATGAATCGATATACTAGTGATACATATTCGGACCCTTGTTTCATGAATGTTCTAAATTTGAAATTTTTTTATCTTTTCCGACCGGCGTTTAATTTATTATGGTACCTGGCCAGTACCTACTGTACCGAGTACCATCGAGCTGGTTTGATGATGGAGACAGAAGGTGGCCATAGGAACTCCTAAACTACACATGATAAACCCATCGTGTTTGGGCTCGTTGCATTTGTCTTCACGAGAAATTTACTTTAGACCTAAAAGATTCTCAATTCGACGGTATGTTTTCTTTTTTTGGATGTTTGTTACGCGATTACTCCGTCAATTGTGGGCCGATTTTGAAAATTCTTTTTTTTTTTATTTGAAAGGGGATAACCCTGAGGTTTTTGAAGTGAAAACTTCTTTAGCGGCTCTTGGCACTTTTTTAGGTGGGTAAAAATGTATAACTCGCGACATCGCGTCAGCGTCATTTTTAAAATGAAACCTTAAGTCATTGCGTTAAGGGTTAAGTTAGAGTGGCACGGGATCTGCCGGCACTCCCGGAGTGCAACTGTTAAGTAGGGTTCCGTAACACGTTTATGTCTGTCCATTCTACTAAGTTCTGCAAAATGAATGTAGGGTTCCGTAACATATGCATGTCTATCCGTTCTACTAAATTTTACAATTTTCAACCAAGGTCCTCCGACGGTTATTTTATAATAAAAGTAGGCTTCCGTAACACGTTTATGTCTGTCCATTCTACTAAGTTCTGCAACATCACCTACAACGTCTGTGATGTCAGCCCATAACACCAGTGCCATGTCAGTGCTTCCCCCTTTGATCGTGCTGACTACACTGAACTGGTCGGAAAACACAAACTATTTACATAGCCGTTTCGACCGACGTTTAATTCAGTGCGGTGGTACCAACCCGGGAAGGTTAAACCCTACCACCAAGTAAAATTACGAGGGAAGGGACTTACAGTTTTACGAGGAATCCGAACCTTGGTCAGCCTCCAACGGTCAGCGGTCACCCATCTAAGTACTGACCGCACCCAGCGTTGCTTAAAATTCAATAGCGACAGTTGACTGTCTGCACCACTGAGCTATCGAAGCTGACGTGGTCCTATTTTAATTGGGTCAAGATCGGATTGGAAAGCGAGGCGGAATCGCGAGGCCGAAGGCCGAGCGATTCCGCCGAGTACATTAATAGCAAAAAATTACTAAAAAAAACTGTGAAATTCCGCCGAGTACATTAATAGCAAAAAATTACTAAAAAAAACTGTGAAATAAAAAAAAAGTTTTAAAAAACATAAAACCGACTTCCTAAAAAAAGTAAAACTAAAAAACTATTTAAAATAAAAATATAAAAACCGCCTTCAAAAATATATGAAATAAAAACCTAAAAAAAAAACGAACCCTAGAGTTGAAGGCGGTGCTAAAGCAAGCAAAAATGATGCATGAAAGAAAACATGAGCGGATGATAATATCCTTTGTGATTTGTGTAGCCTTTTTAGCACCGCCTTCAACTCTAGGGTTCGTTTTTTTTTTTAGGTTTTTATTTCATATATTTTTGAAGGCGGTTTTTATATTTTTATTTTAAATAGTTTTTTAGTTTTACTTTTTTTAGGAAGTCGGTTTTATGTTTTTTAAAACTTTTTTTTTATTTCACAGTTTTTTATAATGATTACACAACGTTTAAATTTTAAATTTAGACTTAAAGAAATTTACGTAGTTATATAAAAATATTTCTAAACTGTATTTTTTTTTATATATCAGATGGGAATAATCATTACTTATTCATTTTATAAATTGTTTGTGTTCCATAATTTTTTTAAATATAATAACTAATTGCATGATAATTTTAATGAGCGCATGTTTATGATTTTTTGATCTAATGTATATTATTATAATTTGTTAAAGAATGTATTTATCTAGTGCAGGATGCCAATGCTATGTAATCTGTGTTTTTTTTTTAATAAATAAATAAATAAATAAATAAAATTCATAACAAGCATACGGGAAAAAATGCACTGGGCCTATTATTTTGAAGTATCGAACCCACACGGTATACATTCGATTGATAACTTTTCCTATATATTTTTTTTGTTACCAATGGAAACTCTGCATCCATCGATGATCTAATTACGTCATACCTTCACCAAGTCAATATTTTTGCTTTGAACACAATAAGCAGCTTGGTAGGTAAGCAAGGAGGGGGTCTGTCTGAAAATCAGTGCTGCGGCAGAAGGCTCACCAGCTGTCGCAGGAATAAGCTGAGACAGGCACCCATTCATCTTGTTGTTTTCTTAAGTTATGTTAAGTAATTAAATTGTCTGATGATGTTAAAATAAGATAAATGTTCATTTCGTTTCGTTTCGTTTCATTTCAAGTTTTTCTTTCATTTTTAAGGTTCTGTTCTGTATCCATACGGAAGCCTATTACTAAGGCTACGCTGTCTGTCCGTCTGTCTGTCTGTCTGTCCATGTGTCAGTCCTAGGGATTTATCTTTTGAATAGTAATAAGTAACCGGTTCAAATTTTCACAGAAAATGTGTTATGATAATTATGGCGGATATGCCAACAAATAATAAAAAGCAAAAAATAAGGAGTCCCCATACAAGAAACATGCTAAGAATCCATTAGTACATATTCACGCTACTAAATAATAGATGGCGCCACAGGCAGTTTGCATTGCAGACATACAAAAAATACACGGATACGGTTTTTTATACAGGTATGGTATAGCCAAAGATTATTGGAAGGAATGCCGGAATGGCATTCCCAATCCGCGTGCATCACATAATGTCCATGGGCATCGTAAGTCATCTACTCGTAAGTGAAACAATACCACATGTCGCGCTTTCTTTAAAAAAAATCTTTGGGTATAGCGGATCTAAGGAACCCTCCGTGCGGGGGTAAAACTCGCGCTTGTCCGATATTTTTTTCATCATATTTCTTAAAATGTTTAATTAAAATTCCTACCTTCTCATAGCATCTAGAACGCTATGTTCCGTCTCATTTATTCCTCAAAATATGCAACACGTGGAAATAAATACATAGAGAGTTCATCAACTTGTCAAGGAGACCGAGGTACCGTGTGGGGCCGGTACTTTAAAAGAATAGCCCCACTACATCTCTCCCCGTGTATGTCGTAAAAGGCGACTAAGGGATATGACTCCCTTCTTATATTACTAGGTGGTAGGGTTTAACTCGCCCGGATTGCTACCACCGCACTGAATGAAAGTTCGGTCGAAACGGCTATGTAAATAGTTTGTGTTTTCCGTCCAGTTCAGTGTAGCCGGCACGACCGAAGGGAAGCACTGACGTGGCACCAAGTTCACCCGGTGTTACGGGCTGACATCACGGATGCTGTAGGTGACGTAGACAACGTTGTCAGTTTCAAAAAAAAAAAGGCGAAAGAATAGTGCACGAACACGAATATTGTATGTCTCTCTTTCACAAGCGTTGTATTCGCGCATCCTCTGTCTGCAAATTGAGTGCAAGTCGACCAAATGGAAACACTGACATGGCACCTAGTTCACCAAATTGTGGGCTGACATCACCGATGTTATAGGTCAGTTCAATCAAGGTCAGCCAATCGTGTCAGTTTCCATAAAAATAATAAATGAAACAAATAAAAAATTGTGAATTTTTTTTTATAGTTTCCTCAAACTAAATTGATTCACATAGAGTTTTCACCGACTACCGCGAGCGGAATTGCGTGCACAACTAGCGTAATATGCACAGAACAGATCATCAATGCCGTTTTGTACCGGGTGTGGGCCACCTCATCTCTCTCCGTATATGTCGTAAAACGCTACTACTAAAAGGACAAGATGGCGAGCTAAAGGGCGACAGGATAGCCATCTCTCACCTTAGCACGGTCATTCCACAGTCATGCAATAGGTCTTCGTGCCTTCTTGCTGCTTCATAATAATTTTGATGAACGTGGTGATCGTTGTTTTGCTTTAATTTATTTATTTATTTATTTCATGAATTTTTATATATTAATATTATTTATAAAATTACACAATTAATACAGATATTTCGACTGTGTTGTCGTCATCAGTGAAAAATATAACATATTATGTATGGTGTTGATATTATTTATTTGACAATTAACTAGCAAACCTTACAGGATATCCTAACTCGTTTACTAGCCTAATTTTACTTATGCATGCAATTTATTAAGATAACTTATAACTAATCTCTTATATGTACCTAGACTATTATTAAAAACATCAAACTCTGTCTCCTTATTTAGCTCGTTCAGCATATGAATAGCTCGGTTTAGAGGAGAGCACATCTGTAGATTTGTTCTTGCAGGAGCTGGTTGGAGAAGAACATGTGTCCTGGCCCTATGATAGTTATTCGGAACATATAAATTTACACGACATTTTGCAGTACCACACCGATTACTCTGCTTACCCTGATTGTCGGGATACAGTGTGATGTTATGACATTAAAGATTCTTTATTTCAAAACAATTCACATTGCGTAGAAAAATTAGTTAGGTACAAACTTTTATAAACATTTACTATTGAAACAAACAGAAAAAATTACATGTACGTACTAAAAGATTGGTAATATAATAAATAGATAAATTGTGTATGTAAAATTAATATGGATTTGAAAGTCTTTGCAATAATAAAAATCTGAATACTTAAAAAATAAATAAATACGCGATGCTGTTTCTCTGTATTTAAATCCTTGATGCAACATGAAAAATGTCCTACGAAATTGCGTTTCCCTCCAGTCATTAGACCCTCTTCCCTTTGTCCTGCCCAGACCCCGTGTTAGTGGTATTACCTTGGCGAGAAGACAGAAAGGGCTAGCCCATACGATAATATACTTAGGGACTGTAAATCAACAAGTTTACTTGAACGTAGTATTAGAAAAACGTAGAAATCCTTACATTAAGCCAAACATTTAAATTTTATTAGGTCCCTTCCCTTCTTACATTACTAGGTATTCGTCATCAACTTTAGCTTTTTAAATGTATTCATCAATAGGTGCGGAAAACCCACAAGTGAATATGTTTGAATTCCGAATCCGCTCGACCGTTGGAGGCTGACCGTGGTTCGGATTACACGTAAAACTGTAGGTCCCTTCCCTTCTTACCTTACTAGGTGGTAGGGTTTATCCCGCCCGGGTTGTTACCACCGCACTGAATGAAACGTCGGTCGAAGCGGCTATGTAAATACTTCGTGTTTTCCGCCCAGTTCAGTGTAGCCGGCATCAAATGAAGGGTAGCACTGATATGGCACCTAGTTCAGCCGGTGTAATCAGCTGGCATCACGGATGTTGTAGGTGGTGTAAGCAACCGTGTCAGTTTCCATAAAAAAAAAGTTTTAAAAAACATAAAACCGACTTCCTAAAAAAAGTAGAACTAAAAAACTATTTAAAATAAAAATATAAAAACCGCCTTCAAAAATATATGAAATAAAAACCTAAAAAAAAAAAACGAACCCTAGAGTTGAATGCGGTGCTAAAAAGGCTACACAAATCACAAAGGATATTATCATCCGCTCATGTTTTCTTTCATGCATCATTTTTGCTTGCTTTAGCACCGCCTTCAACTCTAGGGTTCGTTTTTTTTTTTTTAGGTTTTTATTTCATATATTTTTGAAGGCGGTTTTTATATTTTTATTTTAAATAGTTTTTTAGTTCTACTTTTTTTAGGAAGTCGGTTTTATGTTTTTTAAAACTTTTTTTTTAGTGCATTTTGATGTCTTAATTTTTAGGGTTCCGTATCCGGTACGGGACCCTATTACTAAGCCTACGCCGTCTGTTTGTCTGCCTGTCCGTCCGTCCGTCCGTCCGTCTGTCTGTCCGAGGGCTGTATCTCTTGAACCGTAATGGGTTAGCCTGTCGAAATTTTCCCAGAATATGTGTTATTATTATTATGGCCGATATAACAACAAATAATAAAAATAATAAAAACTAAAAAAATCACGGGGGTTCCCATAGAAGAAACCAAAAAGTGTATGCGCGCGCGCCATCTACCGAATAGATTATGAAGCATTTTAACTAATCATGACATTTAACAAATATGAAGCATTTCATAACACGCCATAGATGGCGTGAGTGGCACTAACCATGACATGGCGATAAGGAACCCTCGGTGCGCGATTTCGACTCGCACTTGGCCGGTTTTTAATTCGTTATATTTTACTACAAGCTTTTATTTAACTTCACTTAGTATGGGTCAAATCTTTCAACTGAATTTTATACTAGTTTCACTCAACCTATTAAGCTGAAAGGAGACGGATACACTTCATACAAACTTGGGCCTGATTGTAAAAAGATGAAAATGACGTCAATTAATAGCCTAATATTATTAAAGCTTCACTGAAAATTCAGAAGATTTTGGCAATCTGAGAGTAGAGATTTTAGAGATTTAGTAAAAGTGAGGATAAGTAACCAACTTTTTTTAACCGACTTCCAAAAAAGGAGGAGGTTCTCAATTCGTCTGTATGTTTTTTTTTATTTTTTTTTTTATTTTTTTTTTTATTATCTTTTTGTATGTTTGTAACACGATTTCTCCGTCAATTGAGGGCCGATTTAGAAAATTCTTTTTTTGTTAGTTAGGTCATACTTCCGAGGTGGTCCCATTTCAATTTTATCGAAATTGGTTCAGTGGTTTTCGAAAAATCAGCATAATACTATTGTGTGTGGTTACCTTCAGCAAAACTTGTGATGTGGTCGTTTTCGGCAATTTTCAGTTTGATAAATTAGTATGGTGTGTGGTTACCTTCAGCAAAACATTTGTGATGTGGACTTATTCAGCAATTTGCAGTCTGACACATATGGCGAATAATTCTGTACCACTTCAATCGATTTCGATTATTCGATTTCGATTATTCTTTTTTATGTAATATTACTAAAAAGAATGAAATAAAAACTGTTTTAAAAAATATTAAACCGATTTCCAAAAAAACAAAAAAAAAAAACTAAAAAGTATTAAATACCTAATATTTTGAAATTTTCTCTGTCCTGTTGAAATACATGAATCGATATACTAGTGATACATATTCGGACCCTTGTTTCATGAATGTTCTAAATTTGAAATTTTTTTATCTTTTCCGACCGGCGTTTAATTTATTATGGTACCTGGCCAGTACCTACTGTACCGAGTACCATCGAGCTGGTTTGATGATGGAGACAGAAGGTGGCCATAGGAACTCCTAAACTACACATGATAAACCCATCGTGTTTGGGCTCGTTGCATTTGTCTTCACGAGAAATTTACTTTAGACCTAAAAGATTCTCAATTCGACGGTATGTTTTCTTTTTTTGGATGTTTGTTACGCGATTACTCCGTCAATTGTGGGCCGATTTTGAAAATTCTTTTTTTTTTTATTTGAAAGGGGATAACCCTGAGGTTTTTGAAGTGAAAACTTCTTTAGCGGCTCTTGGCACTTTTTTAGGTGGGTAAAAATGTATAACTCGCGACATCGCGTCAGCGTCATTTTTAAAATGAAACCTTAAGTCATTGCGTTAAGGGTTAAGTTAGAGTGGCACGGGATCTGCCGGCACTCCCGGAGTGCAACTGTTAAGTAGGGTTCCGTAACACGTTTATGTCTGTCCATTCTACTAAGTTCTGCAAAATGAATGTAGGGTTCCGTAACATATGCATGTCTATCCGTTCTACTAAATTTTACAATTTTCAACCAAGGTCCTCCGACGGTTATTTTATAATAAAAGTAGGCTTCCGTAACACGTTTATGTCTGTCCATTCTACTAAGTTCTGCAACATCACCTACAACGTCTGTGATGTCAGCCCATAACACCAGTGCCATGTCAGTGCTTCCCCCTTTGATCGTGCTGACTACACTGAACTGGTCGGAAAACACAAACTATTTACATAGCCGTTTCGACCGACGTTTAATTCAGTGCGGTGGTACCAACCCGGGAAGGTTAAACCCTACCACCAAGTAAAATTACGAGGGAAGGGACTTACAGTTTTACGAGGAATCCGAACCTTGGTCAGCCTCCAACGGTCAGCGGTCACCCATCTAAGTACTGACCGCACCCAGCGTTGCTTAAAATTCAATAGCGACAGTTGACTGTCTGCACCACTGAGCTATCGAAGCTGACGTGGTCCTATTTTAATTGGGTCAAGATCGGATTGGAAAGCGAGGCGGAATCGCGAGGCCGAAGGCCGAGCGATTCCGCAAAAAAATTACAAAAAAAAACTGTGAAATAAAAAAAAAGTTTTAAAAAACATAAAACCGACTTCCTAAAAAAAGTAGAACTAAAAAACTATTTAAAATAAAAATATAAAAACCGCCTTCAAAAATATATGAAATAAAAACCTAAAAAAAAAAAAACGAACCCTAGAGTTGAAGGCGGTGCTAAAGCAAGCAAAAATGATGCATGAAAGAAAACATGAGCGGATGATAATATCCTTTGTGATTTGTGTAGCCTTTTTAGCACCGCATTCAACTCTAGGGTTCGTTTTTTTTTTTTTTAGGTTTTTATTTCATATATTTTTGAAGGCGGTTTTTATATTTTTATTTTAAATAGTTTTTTAGTTCTACTTTTTTTAGGAAGTCGGTTTTATGTTTTTTAAAACTTTTTTTTTATGGAAACTGACACGGTTGCTTACACCACCTACAACATCCGTGATGCCAGCTGATTACACCGGCTGAACTAGGTGCCATATCAGTGCTACCCTTCATTTGATGCCGGCTACACTGAACTGGGCGGAAAACACGAAGTATTTACATAGCCGCTTCGACCGACGTTTCATTCAGTGCGGTGGTAACAACCCGGGCGGGATAAACCCTACCACCTAGTAAGGTAAGAAGGGAAGGGACCTACAGTTTTACGTGTAATCCGAACCACGGTCAGCCTCCAACGGTCGAGCGGATTCGGAATTCAAACATATTCACTTGTGGGTTTTCCGCACCTATTGATGAATACATTTAAAAAGCTAAAGTTGATGACGAATACCTAGTAATGTAAGAAGGGAAGGGACCTAATAAAATTTAAATGTTTGGCTTAATGTAAGGATTTCTACGTTTTTCTAATACTACGTTCAAGTAAACTTGTTGATTTACAGTCCCTAAGTATATTATCGTATGGGCTAGCCCTTTCTGTCTTCTCGCCAAGGTAATACCACTAACACGGGGTCTGGGCAGGACAAAGGGAAGAGGGTCTAATGACTGGAGGGAAACGCAATTTCGTAGGACATTTTTCATGTTGCATCAAGGATTTAAATACAGAGAAACAGCATCGCGTATTTATTTATTTTTTAAGTATTCAGATTTTTATTATTGCAAAGACTTTCAAATCCATATTAATTTTACATACACAATTTATCTATTTATTATATTACCAATCTTTTAGTACGTACATGTAATTTTTTCTGTTTGTTTCAATAGTAAATGTTTATAAAAGTTTGTACCTAACTAATTTTTCTACGCAATGTGAATTGTTTTGAAATAAAGAATCTTTAATGTCATAACATCACACTGTATCCCGACAATCAGGGTAAGCAGAGTAATCGGTGTGGTACTGCAAAATGTCGTGTAAATTTATATGTTCCGAATAACTATCATAGGGCCAGGACACATGTTCTTCTCCAACCAGCTCCTGCAAGAACAAATCTACAGATGTGCTCTCCTCTAAACCGAGCTATTCATATGCTGAACGAGCTAAATAAGGAGACAGAGTTTGATGTTTTTAATAATAGTCTAGGTACATATAAGAGATTAGTTATAAGTTATCTTAATAAATTGCATGCATAAGTAAAATTAGGCTAGTAAACGAGTTAGGATATCCTGTAAGGTTTGCTAGTTAATTGTCAAATAAATAATATCAACACCATACATAATATGTTATATTTTTCACTGATGACGACAACACAGTCGAAATATCTGTATTAATTGTGTAATTTTATAAATAATATTAATATATAAAAATTCATGAAATAAATAAATAAATAAATTAAAGCAAAACAACGATCACCACGTTCATCAAAATTATTATGAAGCAGCAAGAAGGCACGAAGACCTATTGCATGACTGTGGAATGACCGTGCTAAGGTGAGAGATGGCTATCCTGTCGCCCTTTAGCTCGCCATCTTGTCCTTTTAGTAGTAGCGTTTTACGACATATACGGAGAGAGATGAGGTGGCCCACACCCGGTACAAAACGGCATTGATGATCTGTTCTGTGCATATTACGCTAGTTGTGCACGCAATTCCGCTCGCGGTAGTCGGTGAAAACTCTATGTGAATCAATTTAGTTTGAGGAAACTATAAAAAAAAATTCACAATTTTTTATTTGTTTCATTTATTATTTTTATGGAAACTGACACGATTGGCTGACCTTGATTGAACTGACCTATAACATCGGTGATGTCAGCCCACAATTTGGTGAACTAGGTGCCATGTCAGTGTTTCCATTTGGTCGACTTGCACTCAATTTGCAGACAGAGGATGCGCGAATACAACGCTTGTGAAAGAGAGACATACAATATTCGTGTTCGTGCACTATTCTTTCGCCTTTTTTTTTTTGAAACTGACAACGTTGTCTACGTCACCTACAGCATCCGTGATGTCAGCCCGTAACACCGGGTGAACTTGGTGCCACGTCAGTGCTTCCCTTCGGTCGTGCCGGCTACACTGAACTGGACGGAAAACACAAACTATTTACATAGCCGTTTCGACCGAACTTTCATTCAGTGCGGTGGTAGCAATCCGGGCGAGTTAAACCCTACCACCTAGTAATATAAGAAGGGAGTCATATCCCTTAGTCGCCTTTTACGACATACACGGGGAGAGATGTAGTGGGGCTATTCTTTTAAAGTACCGGCCCCACACGGTACCTCGGTCTCCTTGACAAGTTGATGAACTCTCTATGTATTTATTTCCACGTGTTGCATATTTTGAGGAATAAATGAGACGGAACATAGCGTTCTAGATGCTATGAGAAGGTAGGAATTTTAATTAAACATTTTAAGAAATATGATGAAAAAAATATCGGACAAGCGCGAGTTTTACCCCCGCACGGAGGGTTCCTTAGATCCGCTATACCCAAAGATTTTTTTTAAAGAAAGCGCGACATGTGGTATTGTTTCACTTACGAGTAGATGACTTACGATGCCCATGGACATTATGTGATGCACGCGGATTGGGAATGCCATTCCGGCATTCCTTCCAATAATCTTTGGCTATACCATACCTGTATAAAAAACCGTATCCGTGTATTTTTTGTATGTCTGCAATGCAAACTGCCTGTGGCGCCATCTATTATTTAGTAGCGTGAATATGTACTAATGGATTCTTAGCATGTTTCTTGTATGGGGACTCCTTATTTTTTGCTTTTTATTATTTGTTGGCATATCCGCCATAATTATCATAACACATTTTCTGTGAAAATTTGAACCGGTTACTTATTACTATTCAAAAGATAAATCCCTAGGACTGACACATGGACAGACAGACAGACAGACGGACAGACAGCGTAGCCTTAGTAATAGGCTTCCGTATGGATACAGAACAGAACCTTAAAAATGAAAGAAAAAACTTGAAATGAAACGAAACGAAACGAAATGAACATTTATCTTATTTTAACATCATCAGACAATTTAATTACTTAACATAACTTAAGAAAACAACAAGATGAATGGGTGCCTGTCTCAGCTTATTCCTGCGACAGCTGGTGAGCCTTCTGCCGCAGCACTGATTTTCAGACAGACCCCCTCCTTGCTTACCTACCAAGCTGCTTATTGTGTTCAAAGCAAAAATATTGACTTGGTGAAGGTATGACGTAATTAGATCATCGATGGATGCAGAGTTTCCATTGGTAACAAAAAAAATATATAGGAAAAGTTATCAATCGAATGTATACCGTGTGGGTTCGATACTTCAAAATAATAGGCCCAGTGCATTTTTTCCCGTATGCTTGTTATGAATTTTATTTATTTATTTATTTATTTATTAAAAAAAAAACACAGATTACATAGCATTGGCATCCTGCACTAGATAAATACATTCTTTAACAAATTATAATAATATACATTAGATCAAAAAATCATAAACATGCGCTCATTAAAATTATCATGCAATTAGTTATTATATTTAAAAAAATTATGGAACACAAACAATTTATAAAATGAATAAGTAATGATTATTCCCATCTGATATATAAAAAAAAATACAGTTTAGAAATATTTTTATATAACTACGTAAATTTCTTTAAGTCTAAATTTAAAATTTAAACGTTGTGTAATCATTATAAAAAACTGTGAAATAAAAAAAAAGTTTTAAAAAACATAAAACCGACTTCCTAAAAAAAGTAAAACTAAAAAACTATTTAAAATAAAAATATAAAAACCGCCTTCAAAAATATATGAAATAAAAACCTAAAAAAAAAAACGAACCCTAGAGTTGAAGGCGGTGCTAAAAAGGCTACACAAATCACAAAGGATATTATCATCCGCTCATGTTTTCTTTCATGCATCATTTTTGCTTGCTTTAGCACCGCCTTCAACTCTAGGGTTCGTTTTTTTTTTTAGGTTTTTATTTCATATATTTTTGAAGGCGGTTTTTATATTTTTATTTTAAATAGTTTTTTAGTTTTACTTTTTTTAGGAAGTCGGTTTTATGTTTTTTAAAACTTTTTTTTTATTTCACAGTTTTTTTTAGTAATTTTTTGCTATTAATGTACTCGGCGGAATTTCACAGTTTTTTTTAGTAATTTTTTGCTATTAATGTACTCGGCGGAATCGCTCGGCCTTCGGCCTCGCGATTCCGCCTCGCTTTCCAATCCGATCTTGACCCAATTAAAATAGGACCACGTCAGCTTCGATAGCTCAGTGGTGCAGACAGTCAACTGTCGCTATTGAATTTTAAGCAACGCTGGGTGCGGTCAGTACTTAGATGGGTGACCGCTGACCGTTGGAGGCTGACCAAGGTTCGGATTCCTCGTAAAACTGTAAGTCCCTTCCCTCGTAATTTTACTTGGTGGTAGGGTTTAACCTTCCCGGGTTGGTACCACCGCACTGAATTAAACGTCGGTCGAAACGGCTATGTAAATAGTTTGTGTTTTCCGACCAGTTCAGTGTAGTCAGCACGATCAAAGGGGGAAGCACTGACATGGCACTGGTGTTATGGGCTGACATCACAGACGTTGTAGGTGATGTTGCAGAACTTAGTAGAATGGACAGACATAAACGTGTTACGGAAGCCTACTTTTATTATAAAATAACCGTCGGAGGACCTTGGTTGAAAATTGTAAAATTTAGTAGAACGGATAGACATGCATATGTTACGGAACCCTACATTCATTTTGCAGAACTTAGTAGAATGGACAGACATAAACGTGTTACGGAACCCTACTTAACAGTTGCACTCCGGGAGTGCCGGCAGATCCCGTGCCACTCTAACTTAACCCTTAACGCAATGACTTAAGGTTTCATTTTAAAAATGACGCTGACGCGATGTCGCGAGTTATACATTTTTACCCACCTAAAAAAGTGCCAAGAGCCGCTAAAGAAGTTTTCACTTCAAAAACCTCAGGGTTATCCCCTTTCAAATAAAAAAAAAAAGAATTTTCAAAATCGGCCCACAATTGACGGAGTAATCGCGTAACAAACATCCAAAAAAAGAAAACATACCGTCGAATTGAGAATCTTTTAGGTCTAAAGTAAATTTCTCGTGAAGACAAATGCAACGAGCCCAAACACGATGGGTTTATCATGTGTAGTTTAGGAGTTCCTATGGCCACCTTCTGTCTCCATCATCAAACCAGCTCGATGGTACTCGGTACAGTAGGTACTGGCCAGGTACCATAATAAATTAAACGCCGGTCGGAAAAGATAAAAAAATTTCAAATTTAGAACATTCATGAAACAAGGGTCCGAATATGTATCACTAGTATATCGATTCATGTATTTCAACAGGACAGAGAAAATTTCAAAATATTAGGTATTTAATACTTTTTAGTTTTTTTTTTTTTGTTTTTTGGAAATCGGTTTAATATTTTTTAAAACAGTTTTTATTTCATTCTTTTTAGTAATATTACATAAAAAAGAATAATCGAAATCGAATAATCGAAATCGATTGAAGTGGTACAGAATTATTCGCCATATGTGTCAGACTGCAAATTGCTGAATAAGTCCACATCACAAATGTTTTGCTGAAGGTAACCACACACCATACTAATTTATCAAACTGAAAATTGCCGAAAACGACCACATCACAAGTTTTGCTGAAGGTAACCACACACCATAGTTTTATGCTGATTTTTCGAAAACCACTGAACCAATTTCGATAAAATTGAAATGGGACCACCTCGGAAGTATGACCTAACTAACAAAAAAAGAATTTTCTAAATCGGCCCTCAATTGACGGAGAAATCGTGTTACAAACATACAAAAAAATAATAAAAAAAAAAATAAAAAAAAAAATAAAAAAAAACATACAGACGAATTGAGAACCTCCTCCTTTTTTGGAAGTCGGTTAAAAATCGTCCTCTGAGGGAAAAGATGTGGCATCGTGCCAAGTACGCTAAAATAAATCAATAAGTAGGTACCTCCATTAATTGAATCAATCAACAAAACATCGAAACAGCCTTCCTATTTCCAATGTCCCGCCCACGCGCCCGCCCGCCCGCCCAAATGAAGGCTCCGTAGGAAATAGTTAGATCGCGTGTTATTGTTTGAAATGTTCTGACGGCTGCGAACTACTAATCTGCATCCGGTAGCTACATTCTGTTCCTGTCGTCGTCTGAAAAAAATATGAAAGTAGCCTTTTAACCGTATGTCGTAGGGATGTGGGCTCCCTAAGTGTGTTCTATCGCTTATTCCATGGGGAATGCTCGGAGGAGCTGTTTAACGCGATCCCGCCGTCCCCTTTCCACCTTCGCACCACGCGCACTGGGCAGGGATTGCATCCATATACGCTGGACTTACCGCGCATGCGTACCAATCGATTCTGCAGATCTTTCCTTTACAGAACCGGTAAACTCTGGAACGCTCTCCCTGCTCATATATTTCCCCCCAAGTACTGTCTCGGGTCCTTCAAGAGGGGCGTGAATGGGCACCTGTCAGGCCGGCATGGCATTCGCAACCCCCGAATACGACCGAATGTCCATGGGCGCCGTTAGACACCTCATGGGTGCCTCGGCGCCATATGTCGAGCTAACAATAAAAAAAAAATAAAAAAAATGTCGGCGCGCAATGAGATTTTTTGCCGCCCTCGGAAAAATATCGTTATTATTTTGTCAACTATTCGCCTGGTAAGGTCAAGCTTCCCAGTTCCTTCATCCCTCTTTAGCTAGCTTAAGTTTGTGCTCGATCAGTGCGCGGACAGATGCCGGATGAGAGTTATATTACTAACGGATATCGGCGGTGAAATGTATGTGTTTTTCATATTATGTGTATTATTATGTTGAAATATTATTATATATATATTATTGTTTTATATTGATTTTGTACATGTTTTATTACTTAAACCTACACAAATACTGGACTGGGTGATGGTAATTTTTTTATGACCATAGAAAATATTTTTTTCTGTATCTTAATCAGGTCATTGAAAATAGGTTATTGTATTTTTATGACCATTGAAAATACTCCCTCCCCTCCGGTAAGAGGGATTATGCCAATCGGCTACCCTCCCCCCTCCCTCCCACTCTCACTTCTTCCCCTTCACCTAGACATATCCCTTATAAAATGCCACCCTCGGCATTTCCCCAGGGGGACTGCCAATCTAAATATAAAACTGTAGGTATCTTCCCTTCCCTTTACCTTACTAGATGGTAGGGTCTAACCCGTCCGGATTAGTACCACCACACTGAGTGAAGGGTTCTGTCGAAGAGGCTATGTAATTAGTTCGTGTTTTCCCCTCCAGTTCATCGTAGCCGGCACTTTCTAACTGACCACCCAGGTGGATGGTAGGTGGTTTGATAGGAATAAAATCCTAACCGACCGACTAGTTGGATGGATTGAGTGGTCCGTTGGTAACAAACATATCAAAGGGAAGAACTGACATGGCATCTAGTTCACCAAGGTGCTATGTCCCGACATCAAGGGTGTTGTAGGTGATGTAGCCAAACGTGTCAGTTCTAACATGTCAATATTTCTACAAGTATAGTCTGCGCTATCGAATACTGAGAATAAACGGAATAATGGTTCCATTAAAGCTTGCCTCAGTTCTCGCATCATTTCCGAAAACTCGAACTCGAACTATATACATTTTGATTGCTATGACGTGATCACCAGAATGAAAGGCATTTGGTGAAACACGCCAGAATGATGACACGTACGAGGTTGGAAAAGAAAAAAAACAAAAACTTCCATCTTCTAGCCCTCGCGAAAATGAAATGGCACCAGGATTTTCTCAAAGAAAAGAACGTTTCGCTTGGTACACATACAGGTTTCCCCAGATCGATCGCATAATATTACCACCGTGCGAATCCTCAGCTCATAAGCTACAAAATGTTTTATTATACTTCTGTTTTAGACTTATAGGTTTATTACATTGTTTTTTCTGGTTCCGTACCTTAAAAGGAAAAACGGAACCATTATAAGATCACCCCGGAGGTTTTTTCTCGAAAACTAAGTAACGTAGAAACTTAAATTTGGCATCTATTATCTTGATGACCCACACATATATCACTCGTCAAAACTAGGTAAAAATTTACTTTACATTAATTAAAACATAAGAGGGCCAATTTGATACCAATAAAAAAAAGTTTAAACTAACATATCGTGTGTAACATAAGTTTAAACTAACATAACATAACATATGTGTATACTAACATATCAACAAAGAGCTAACTGTAAGGATTCGATGTTTTTTTTTCCATTTTAAGTTCAGTGGTCTTAATGATATATCTAATAAAAATGTGCAGAAAATGATTTGGTTTTAGTACGGAGCAATAATATTGGTGCGAGTCTAACTCGCTCTTGGCCGCTTTTTTTCAGGATTTTATTAGCCAAGTTGGGGTTACAAGAGCGCTTTGTCTTACAATGACGCTTTTTTCTCAAATAGTATATTTTAATCTCTTTCTCAAATACTATATTTTACTCTACTTACTTACCCCATTTTCGCTATTCAGAGCGTGATGGGATGCATGTATGTATGTATGTACGAGTATGTTCAACGATAAATACTTGCGTGTAAGCTTACAAGTCTTTTCCGAAAATCACGTGCCAAATACCAATCTCGCGCGAACCGCGTAGGATAGGAACGTAGAAAAATCATTTCCAAATACGAGTATTTGAGTGATGGATTGCTAAAAATTCACCGACACGTGTTCCCGCCTCGAGGTCGACGAAACTATTCGCCTGGAAAGCGACGGGAGTTGACGGGATTGCAATGCATTCGAAATTCAAATCGGATAAAATTATTACTTGCGTGGATTGAAGCGCGATGGAGATAGAGCTAGGCGGCGTTGGAGCAAGACAGAGATAGGGCACAGGCGACCGGTATCGAGTAGCTTGTTGACATATTTTCTCACCGAGAGGCGGGTGTTACGTGTAGAGTAAAAGGGTAGAGCAGCGTACGTGTGTCGAAGAATTTAAATGGGCAGAACTGATGCCATTATTATAACTTCGTTCCCATCTAAAAATACTTATGTCAGTCAGTCAGTCAGGTAGCGTGTACGCGTCCACTTCTGGACGTACGCCTCTCCAATTTTCCTTTAGCGGTAGGAAACACTCCCTTCCGCCGACGCGACGTAGGTACGGATGTCGTCGGTCCAACTGGCGAGTGCTCTTTCCACAATCCGTTATCCTGGTGTACATGATGGTGTGCATAAGCACACCATTTATAATGACTTTTCCCTTGGTTGACGAGTTGGTGTCCCGTATATACCTTTCTATTCTTTGTAGATTTATATTTTCACCTTTTATCCGTGTGGGTGTTATTTTTATACCGTGAGGAAAATCACAAAAACTTTGGACGCGCGACTGGAAAACGTCTAATATTGCAGTAGATTGCTGTAAATATCATACGAAAATCATAAACATTTCATAATCTGATATTATGAAATTATTATTAAATTAGTTATTTCGGTCCAGTTCGGTGTAGCCAGCGCGACGAATGCTTTTTTTTTCGTGCGGAAATCTCGGTTCGCGAGTCCGACTCAATCAATTGAAACGCGTAGCGTGTGTCAAGAGTTCAAGACTACACTTGAAGATCCGTTCTCTCTGCCTATCCTATTTGAATCCAAGCCTACCGTTATGTATGTAGGTACCGATATAGAACGATAAAAAAGCTACATAATGTAGGAATATTTACAATACACAAAAACTTGATTTCGTAGTTTTGGTATTTTTTTTTTGTGTTATGTGGTTAATAAAAAGTAACTTGTAAACACATGATAATATTTAATCCAGAAATCGCTAAAGGAGCCAAGATACGTACGTACAGACTATCGAGCCACGAGAACTTCTCATGCTTGTACAGATACTCGTGGCTCACCCAATTTCGCGGTTTTATTCATTAAATAGATGGAAGCCACACAAAGGAGGCAACAAACAGAGTTCAAGATTGTATGAACAAGCATCAGAAGACAATTTCACGTAGCCAGCTGAGGCTAGCGATCCGGGTTATGTAACATTAGAGATAAATTCAGATTTTCATTCCCTTTGCAGAATGAAAAATGAATGAATATGGAAAATGTGAAAAACTTCCTATAATGTATTTTTTTATTGTCCACTATACCTCAAAAGGAATAACAATATAAATATATCTGAGGAATAAAACTGTATTATCCATCCTTCCTTTACCTTTAATTAAATCCAACGACTGCTTTCTGTCTGTATGTATGTCTGTCTGTCCGCTTATAACTTGAGAACCACTGAACCGATTTTAATACAGTTTGCTTTTACGGATAGCTTGGTTCTCACCATCATTTATAGGCTACTTTATGTATGAGTTAAGCACAGAAGTCAAATATGAGAGCAGGCGGAGCCGCGGCCGGGCACAGCTAGTAATATTATAAATTCGAAAGTATCTCTGTTGTCTGTCTGTCTGTCTGTCTATTTGTCAATTTGGCGTGATGGTATATGCCTATAGTGAGCCTCAAGAACTACTCTGTCCGTTAATGCAAACATCATCAAAATCTGTTCAGTGGTGCAAGAGTTTACCTCAAACATACATACATACACATATACAGACATTTTATTTTATAAGAAGTAGAGATAGAGATAGAGAAAAGATAGAGTTACCGCAAAAGAGCTGCGTTCACGACATACAACGATTATAAGCATTTAATAATTATAACTTTTTTTTATAATGAAACTGAATACGGTTAGCTACATCACCTACAACATCCGTGATGTCAGCCCATAACACCGGGTGAACTTGGTGCCACGTCAGTGCTTCCCTTCGGTCGTGCCGGCTACACTGAACTAGACGGAAAACACAAACTATTTACATAGCCGTTGCGACGACCTTTCATTCAGTGCGGTGGTATCAACCCGGCGGCGGGTTAAACCCTACCACCTAGTAATATAAGAAGGGAGTCATATCCCTTAGTCGCCTTTTACGACATACACGGGGAGAGATGCAGTGGGGCTATTCTTTTAAAGTACCGGCCGCACACGGTACAAACGGACGGTATTTATTGAGATAAATGTAGTGTTGAAACTTTATCTCTATAGATAACTAGCTGTGCCCGCGGCTCCGCCCGCTCTCATATTTCACTTCACTGCTAACCTCATAAGCCATTTAGCGTGATAGTAAGTAGCCTATAGTTGATGGGAAGAATCAAGATATCTGTAGAATTTTGTTTTATTAAAATCGGTTCAGTGGTTCTCGAGTTATAAGCGGACTCAGACACTCAGACAGAAAGCAGACGTTGGATTTTATTATAGGTAAGGAAGGATAAGGAAGGGAAGGAAGGATACCGCAAATTACAATATAGGTGGAATCCACAACATAGGTAGATACAGTACAGCCAACTTCCACAATAAATAAAACTTGAAAGTGTGGTACATTTAGCTCTAAACTTCCTCAACTGGTGCAACTTTCCGCACCCACAGCAGCGTGGTACTTTTAAAATCGCATTAAACTCTGTTGCACGAGTGCCAAGTTTTTCGCTTTCATTCGTTCCTAAGGCCCACTTGCACCAACACGAGTTTAAAGTTAAGTAGCGAGTTATGGATTTAAACGCGGTTCCCACAGTCAACGGGTGCTAGCTTAAACTGGTTTAGCGAGTTAAACTGGTTTATATATTAAATTTGTGTTGGTGCAAGTGGGCCTAACAGGGACAAGATAAAGCCTCGCCGGCTGCAGCGGTGTCGTTGTTCTGAGCCATTAACTGTGAAATCCGACACAGCTCCTTTGAGGAAACTAGAGAAAAGGGTGGAGCCGCAATCTGCACTAATGAGGATATTTTTCGGGTTCAGTAGCCACACGGAAGCCTATTATCGTATTCTGTGTTATTACTAAGCCTACGTCGTCTGTCTGTCCGTCCGTCCGAGTGCACCGGTATCCGGTACAGTTTTGTGGTGATGCTGGTGCTATGAATATGATATGAGGTGTGCACATGCGCATTGTTTTAGTGTGCGTAACCTCGAGAGCGCTCAGTCACGCACGATCGCGAGGCCACAGAATAGAAAAGAGCGAGGCGTTCCACGCACACAACACACACAAGCACGCTTATCAGTAAAAGACACTACTACAACCAGAGCCAAACGGACTTCGTGTGATAGAACAATGTATCGTTTGAACCGTAATACGTAACCGGTTGAACTTTTCACAAAATGGGTTATTGTGGCGGATGATGTGCCAACAAATAATACAAAAAGAAAGGAAATTTAAGGCATGTTCTCACCTCCCCCCCACCCCCCCCCCCCTCTTCGCCCGCTCATACAAAACGTGCTAAGAATCGATTAGTCGCGCTACTGAAATAGCGCCACAGGATTTTATATCTTGAATTTCAGAAAGACACAAGATAGATGGATATGGGTAAGGTATGGTATAGCGAATCTACAACACCCTCCGTGCGCGAGTAAAACTCACACTTAGCCTACCTCAAAGGAGGAAAATACGGAACCCTTATAGGATCACTTTGTTGTCCGTCTGTCTGTCTGTCGGTCTGTCCGTCTGTCTGTCTGGCTGGCTGGCTGTCTGTCTGTCAAGACCTTTTTTCTCAGGAACGGGTAAAGGAATCAAGTTGAAATTAATATCAAATACTAAGGTCTACGTTTCCTCGAAGGTGTAAAAAAATTAAGCTACTAGGTCAACGCAATCACTAGATACGCCCATTTAATTCACATATTTTGCTACCGGAAAATCAAAACAAAACCTATAGAGTACTTCCCGAGTATATTTATAGAGTACTAGAATCATGAAATTTTGTAATAAGCAAGGTCTCATAGCACAAAGGAAAGAAAATTGGAAATTTATAGTTATGTGACATTAAAATAATTTTTTGTTTGTTTTGTATGTCAAGGTCCCTTTTTCTCAGGAACGGATCAAGATAACAAATTGAAATTAGTACGAAATACTAAGACCTATTATCTCTTTAAGATAATATTAAAGCTTCTAAATCAACGCAATCAAAAGATACAGTCATCTATGTCAGATTTCATACTCGCAAACTCATTCAAATCAAATCAAAACCTATAGGGTATTTCCTGTTAACATAGAATCATAAAATTTGGTAAGAAGCAAGGTCGTACAGCACAAGTAAAGGAAAAAATTGTAAAATTGTAGTTATTGGCATTAAAAAAATATATATTGGTTTGTATGTCAAGGACCTTTTTCTCAGGAACGGATCAAGATAACAAATTAAAATTAATATAAAATACTAAGATTTACGATCTCTTTAAGGTGTAGAAAATGCAAGCTTCTAAATCAACGCAATCAAAAGATACGGCCATCTATGTCAGATTTCATACTCGCAAACTCACTCCAATCAAATCAAAACCTATAGGGTATTTCCCTTCAACCTAGAATCATAAAATTTGGTAAGAAGCAAGGTCTCATAGCACACGTAAAGGAAAACATCCTAAAATTTTAAACTTGTAGTTATATGATATTAAAAAAAAATTGCTTGTTTTGTGTGTCAAGACCCTTTTTCTCAGTAACGAGTCAAGATATCAAATTGAAATTAATATGAAATACTAACGTCTGCGAGTGCGATCCCTTCGAGTTATACAAAATTAAAGCTTCTAAATCAATATAATCAAAAGATACGGGGCTATTTATGGCAAATTTTAATACTTGCAAACTCACTCAAATGAAATCAAAACCTATAGGGTACTTACCGTTGACCTAGAGTAATGAAATTTGGCAAGAAGCAAGTTCACACATCTTTTTTTTTTTATAGAAACTGACACGGTTGGCTACATCACCTACAACATCCGTGATGTCAGCCCATAACACCGGATGAACTTGGTGCAATGTCAGTGCTTCCCTTTGGTCGTGCCGGCTACACTGAACTGGACGGAAAACACAAACTATTTACATAGCCGTTTCGACCGACCTTTCATTCAGTGCGGTGGTACCAACCCGGGCGGGTTAAACCCTACCATCTAGTAATATAAGAAGGGAGTCATATCCCTTAGTCGCCTCTTACGACATGCACGGGGAGAGATGCAGTGGGGCTATTATTTTTAAGTACCGGCCCCACACGGTACTCAACAAATAATGTTCAACGGTAATCAACAAATAAAATATATTTTTTCCAAAGCCTTGATTTGGTCACGTTGCATTTATATACGTTTTGATAACTAAATTCAGAGGCATGTTCATGATTTTTTTCTATCGGGCGAAGTTAATCAAATCGTGTTTTCAAAAAGCTATCGATCTGCCCTAATAGATGAAGTAAGTATTACATATTTAAAACTGAATCTGTGAGGTGAGTAATATTGGTGGTAAACTTCTTGAAATTCGAGTCAGACGCAGCCTCACGTCACCTTACTCACGTAACAATTTAACTTTAACCGATAAATAACTGATATACGACGCTTAACCGAAAGAAAATCGCCCGTAAGAGCAACGAACAGGCGACAGACATCAGCTGAAAATTTAACACCATCGAAGTCACAAAACTGAAAAGATTGAACCAATAAGCCTCGTTAGCTCAGTGGTGCAGACAGTCAACTGTCGCCAGTACTTGGATGGGTGACCGCTGACCGTTGGAGGCTGACCGAGGTTCGGATTCCTCGTAAAACTGTAGGTCCCTTCCCTCCTAATCTTACTTGGTGGTAGGGTTTAACCCGCCCGGGTTGGTACCACCGCACTGAATGAAACGTCGGTCTAAACGGCTATGTAAATAGTTTGTGTTTTCCGACCAGTTCAGTGTAACCGGCACGATCAAAGGGGGAAGCACTGACATGGCACCTAGTTCACCCGGTGTTATGGGCTGACATCACGGACGTTGTAGGTGATGTAGCCAATCGTGTCAGTTTCCATAAAAAATCCGCTCCTAAAACGCAAACAGATTTAAACTCTCCGACGAAGCTCCGGGTCTGATATGGACCCCGCACCGGCTGAAACGCAATACGTGTCGCCATGAATCCTCTGTGCAGTCGCCGCACAGTGTGCACTCGTGGGGATAAACCGAGAACATATTATGCCTTCAACTGCACTGGAATATAGGATCTACGGGGGGCGATGGAGAGTGCAACCGCTTTCTCTATTATGATCCCTCTTTTCCTTCAATTTTAGAGCGGCGGTTGGCCGAGTGGTTTGGGCATCAGGCTTCTCATGCGAGAGGTCCGAGGTTCGAATCCGATCGGCGTGTACCAATGAGTTTTTTCTGACGAAAAAATTTACGTGCGTTCCTACACCTGCTGCTTCACCGTTCGGAACCGGTGTAAAACTGTTGATCCCTTCCCTTGCCCTTACTAGGTGGTACTGGATGTAAAATGGCCGCATAGCAGCCTCGGTTGTGTATTCTCCTCTAGTCCAGTATAGCCAGCAATCCAGGGAAGTCTCCGGTATGGCACCTACCTTCTCGGAGGTGATTCTGGCTGGTCGGAGCGTGTGCTTTGGCCCCTCTGATTCAGCTACCCATACCGGATTAAATAAAAAAAACATTTAGTTCTTAATTTTTTATGGATCTGACACGGTTGGCCTTATCGCCTTAGTATACTAGGCGCCATGTCAGTGTTTCCCTTCGGTCGTGCCAGCCGTCTTCCTTTCGTTCTAGCCAACGTCGCCACATGGGCCAGATGAAATGACTAAAATTATTATAAACATGGATTTTGAAGTAAGGACAATCTGGAACAATTTAATTATTTACATTGTTCCATGTACATGTACCGTGTGGGGCCGGTACTTTAAAAGAATAGCCCCACTGCATCTCTCCCCGTGTATGTCGTAAAAGGCGACTAAGGGATATGACTCCCTTCTTATATTACTAGGTGGTAGGGTTGAACCCGCCCGGGTTGGTACCACCGCACTGAATGAAAGGTCGGTCGAAACGGCTATGTAAATAGTTTGTGTTTTCCGTCCAGTTCAGTGTAGCCGGCACGAACGAAGGGAAGCACTGACGTGGCACCAAGTTCACCCGGTGTTATGGGCTGACATCATGGATGTTGTAGGTGATGCAGCCAACCATGTCAGTTTCAATAAAAAAAAAAAAAAAAAAAAAATACTAGTGATGTAATCTTCTAGGCGTTCATAGTTTCTGACGAAGCTCAACATCTATCTGTCTTCCGTAATCACCAATTTATTTTTCGTATTTTCATAAATAAAATTTGTAACCGACTTCTTAAAAAAAAAACTGACATCTTGATTAACCGACTTCTTCAATCAAAAAAGGAGGTTATCAATTCGACACGTATGTATGTAATATCGTTGGAATTGCACAATATTCGTATCGTATATGTTAGTCTATGTGGGCTTCTAAACAGGTGTGGCAAATTTCATAAGTGTATTTGTATGTATGTATGTTTGTCCATGCATTTCTCCGAAACTATTAATCTTAATAATTAATCCATACTTTTTTGTTTATTGGCTTGCATTTACTTCAACTTAGGGAACAGTGCAAGTTTCATCAAAATCAGTTCAGTAGTTTTCAAGGTATGGACTGTTAAGTGTGTACCAATCACTGGAAAAACACGTCGTCGGGTCGGTTTAACACCCAATTCTACGCAGAACTTGTTATGTGATATAATTAAAAATAGTGAAAGTTTTATAAACCGAATGATGTCGTAATTCTGGATATTCATATACTGTGTGCCGCCATTGTCAGTTTCACGTCGGTTCCGAACGGTGAAGCAGCAGACGTGTAGGTATGCGCGTAAATTTTTCCGTCCGAAAAAACTCATCGGTGCACGCCGACAGGATTCGAACCTCGGACCTCTCCCAAGAGAAGCCGACGACGCCCAGACCATACGGCCAACGTTGCCCCTCCAGCCATCCCAACTAAGTCCATTGTCCACTATTGCTAGGATATCTAGCCAAGATCGTGGCTCATATGTGGCACCGTCTAGACTTGGCTATAGAACTGAATATAAGGCGAGCACAGCTATTTTATAGCCCGGCTGTGTAGGAAGATAATGTAATATGTGCACGTTTGTGTGTTGATAGTCTTTTGAAGCCTTGAATGGCTCATTTTCGTCATGGCACTTAATAAACCACATAAAATGCTTCTAATTAAATTTTCCGTCTTGTGTAGGCAACGACAACGGATCTCCACGATCCTGACCTGATCTCTGCCGCCTCTTCCATTACTAATAATATTCTTCAAACATGCTGGTCGGTTATAGATACTGTGCACTTGGCCTTTTTCAATTCTCCACTTTGAAAGGTTCAATCATATTATACTAATATCTATTATTATTTGTACCCTTTATTATTACTATTTATATTAGTACTAGTTTTTGTAAACTATTGCCCACGGATTCGCTCACGGTAGACTCAGCTTAATAGCAAATACAATTTAAACGCAAATTATGATAATAAACGATGGCTTATTTTATATTCTCTCTTTCTCTCTCTCTCTCCAGTCCATAATATATTTGATACTGCTCAGCCCTATATTTAGCGTGATGGTATATAAGTTAGCCTGAAGAACTACTCTTTTCATTGGTGCAAACCGCATCAAAATAATGTTGAGTGGTTCAGGAGTTTACCTCAAACATACGAGTACATACATACAGACAGACGTTCCCTTTTATAAGAAGTAGAGATAGAGATAGAGAGTAGAGATAAAGATTTACGATGTCTACTAGCAGTTCTAAAGTATATACTATATAATTATATAATATATAGATATAGGTATATGAAATCAACAAACTATACAGAGTGTTTCAGGATAGGCTTTAGAAACTTCAATAATAGAAAGTACTCATTATTAGAAGGAAAAAATCCTTCGATTCGAGATTCCCAATTTCTTTGTTCATACAAAAAATGAAAATTGTAATATAAACTCAATGGACATTGAATGCGGAGAGATTTGACAACAGTGCTGTCTATGTCTAGGGAGTGCGATGACATAGTCCATTCCCCTTTTTCTTTTGGTGTCATTCAAATTTAAGTGTTTGGAATTTACCTACATGCAGTTCAATCAATCAATCAAATGTGCAGGAGAAGCCCAAGAAAAAGATGAGAACGAGGGTTTATCCTAATTGTTTTTTCGTTTTTGTATAGGTTGACCCTGGAAAAAGCTGCTAAAAAACACCATGTTACCAATTGTTTACGACAAGGTGGGGTTTGAAGGGGGTTTGTTAAGTAAATAAGCCACATTTTGAGGACAATTTTTTTCATAAAGTTCTCTTTTTTCTTGGCTTTCTCGATCATTTTTTTTATTTTTTCTGTGTGGCCTGGTTTCTCTGAAATAAATTTTTGAAAATTGCAAAAATCTCGTTTTCTCCTCAAATTTGCATATCGCAGCCTTAAGCATGCAAGTTAATCATTTTATTTTCATTTAATAAAGGAGAACATAACCGTCCAACAAAGCTCGATGAAACGATTTTCATCAAAAAGTACTATAAGATGACCGAATCTGGGAAAAAGTTGCAGAGCTTTTCGTCTTCAAATATGGACCCCTTTCGAACCCTGAAGTTGCGAAACCCTATCCTGAAACTCGCTATACAGGGTGTATCAGGATAGGTTTGAGAAACTTCAGGAATAGAAAGTACTCATTATTAGAAGAAAAAAATTCTTATCACTCAAGTGGAAATTCCGTTGTTTTTTTGTCATACAAAAGTTGGAAATTGTATTAAAAACTCGATGGACAGTGAGACTGGAGAGTGCAGTGAACTAATTCAGTCCTCTTTTTCTTTTGACGTCATTAAACTTCCAGTGTTTGGAATTTACCTACACGCAGTTCAATTGTACTAGTTATGCATGCAACCTACCCATTTTTATTCATGTGTTAGAATTTACTTTTTATTTAATAAAGGCGGACGTTAACCATCCACCAAATCTTGAAGAATAGATTTTCACCAAAAAGTACTGTAAAATGATCGAATCTGGGTAAAAGTTTCAGAGCTTTTCGTCTTCAAATATGGGCCCCTTTCGAACCCTGAAGTTTCGAAAACCTATCCTGATACACCCTGTATACGAAACAAGATAGACGAGAAACTCCATTCAACTTTGTGTGATATATCTATATTGATTTAGTTTTATGTGAACTGGCATGGTTGTTTGTGTAGGTTGCCAGACTCGTAATGTCAATCCGTTACTCCATGTTCTTGTCGTAACTAGGTGCTACGTCAGGGCTTACCTTATCTTCTTGATGGCTACTATGAACTCTACTTGGGTCACCCAAAAACTCGCCGATTTCAAGTAACGGCCGTCGGCCGTGTCGCGTGCAATAATTTACCTTTTTTTTTCAAATCAAGAATTTATTTAATCAAGTAGGTAATTAAGTAATCAAAAAATTAATAAAGATCTTAACTAAAACTAACCTAAAAAAAAACTTACCTATCTAACAAAATAAAAATTAACAAGAAATTATAAATTAAAAAAATCTTCTAGTACAGCCGAGGCCTCCATAGTCCTTAGGACGCTTATAGCGTTCCCTCTTTGAATTTCTAGGCTTATGCGGCGTATGAACAAAGCCTTGGCACGCACGTCACCGGACTTATCCACGGCAATTTGCCGATAGATTCGGCAAAAGCCAGTGCGTCCGGTGACCACGCACCAAGGGTTTCCACCGCAAAACCTAGAAACTCAGAGAGTTTTTTTTATAATTTACCTAACCTCAACAACAACAGCTATTATTGTTCTAGAAAACAAAAACTATTTGCATCGTCGTTTCGACCGACGTTTCATCAGGTTTTGTTTTATTTGTATCACTGTGTAATTTAATTATGTTTAATGCCCACTTGCACCAACACGAGTTTAGAGTTAAGTAGCGAGTTATGGATTTAAACGCGGTTCAAACGCGGTTCCCACATACAACGGGTGCTAGCTTAACGAGTTAAACTGGTTTATAGTTAAATTCGTGTTGGTGCAAGTGGGCCTAAGTTAGTGTGTTGTTAATAGAAAGTGGCTGATCGTAGACGGAAAAAATAGTTCTGGACTCCGCACTTCACACTTCAACTGAGGGGCTTATATAGTCATAAAGTGAAAAAAGCCCAAAAATAAATTTAAAAAAAAACGTGCACTTTTAAACCGATCTCCAATAGGTACCGTGGTACCAATCTGAGTAATCATTATACCTTCCTACCCATGTATTATATTCTATCCAGTTCCTTATATTTAACGTATAATATAAAGTATGTATATAGTAGTAGATAATATAAGTATAAGAGTTGATGTATATTTCATATACATGTATGTGCCTATATAGTTTTTATGTATCTATGTAAAATTTGTCCATATAAATTATATATTTAACCGACTTCCAAAAAAGGAGGAGGTTCTCAATTCGTCTGTATGTTTTTTTTTTTTTTTATTTTTTTTTTTATTTTTATTTTTTTTTTGTATGTTTGTAACACGATTTCTCCGTCAATTGAGGGCCGATTTAGAAAATTCTTTTTTTGTTAGTTAGGTCATACTTCCGAGGTGGTCCCATTTCAATTTTATCGAAATTGGTTCAGTGGTTTTCGAAAAATCAGCATAATACTATGGTGTGTGGTTACCTTCAGCAAAACTTGTGATGTGGTCGTTTTCGGCAATTTTCAGTTTGA